>CP139501.1:249972789-250226685 GCA_021014915.2 Artemisia tridentata subsp. tridentata
TATAACTGCTTTTTCACAAAAATATTTTATAGCCTTTCGCTCTCCGTGCCTTCCATCCTCCAGACGATTATGTGACTTCTAGGTAATTTATGCTACACAAACACTTTAGTATATTGATATATTCACATTCAACTTACTTCTGATCACTTTATACAAATAAACATAACTGCATATGCCTATTGTAAGGCATTATGACTTAATCATATTTCCCTAAGCATGTACCTACTTCTGCATTTTTCAAAATTACGAAATATTCCCAAGACATTGTGATTAGACAATTCTTACCTTATTTACGTTAAATATATACTCACCAACTACTTTGAGTACTATGTCAGCTTTTCTTAATTACCTTAATCCCATCTCAACAAATGAAGTGTAAATACTCCTTCCGAACCCTCACTAAAATACCTTGTAACTCATCGCTTAAGTACGAATGTTGAGTCAGAAATTCTTAAGTAGGATGATTTACAAGGTCTTTATTTGAATAAACTGGGACGCATTTTTATTTAAATAAAGGAATTATGAATCACCGAACCATAAGTTTATACTCCTTTATTTACATTGTTTGGGACGCCTCTCTATGTAAATAATGAATTATAAACGAGTGGGATTATTTATATCAGAAACAACATGAGTATGAACTCGAGGATCACTAGAATTCATAAAACACAAAACATAAACTTTTATTACATTAGAATCCATGAATATTAATACATAACGATATAATTAGCATCGGTAGTGCTAATGTTACAAATACCACCACCAACCCAACGATAGCGAGAGCCACCACAGGATGAATCACCTTGATTATCATGTGCGATAAATACAAACAAAACGATTAAACACGATAGCAAGACTAGATCTTAGACATAAATGTTGATGCAAATAATGTTCTAAAAACGTTATTTCTATCTTTCGATAACGTCACGTTTTGAGGATGACAAAATGTGAAAACACGTTACGTTAAAATTAACGTAAACAAGTTATTAATCGGAAGATCCCGTTTCTACACAAATCACTCTAGAACAAATTTACATCTTAACTAATGATCAAAGAAGTGAATTTGTGATTAAGACTTCACATTTTTATGTGACAAAACATTTCTTTCAAAAATATACTTTACAAATTATTTTTGAATAATTAAGAAATGTTTTAATGGAAAAATAAGTTTAAAATACATAACAGCTATTTTTCCCCCCAAAATAAGTTTTCACAAGAAAAGACAAAAAGTGGAGCGTTTTTGTCTGACACGGTTCCACTAAATTTAGTGGAGCCGTGTGTGATTTAGTGGAGTCGTCCCTCTATAACGGCCAGATTTTTTCTGCCTATAAATACCAGCCCACTTCACAAATTTTGGGCATCCTTTCACACACAAAACTTTCTGAGTTTAATACTCTCTTCACATCCTATCTTATTGATCATTTAGTTAGGTTTTCTTTTGTTCAAGAGTGATCCAATCATCCAACTTAGAGATCCTCTTCATTCCTCTTCATTTGCAAGAGAAGAACTCAAAGTATCCAAGAAGATACAAGAGTTGTAGTTGTAGTTAGTTTACTTGTAACATTGGTCACACTCTTGTTGTATCATAGCATACATCAAGATCATTTTTTATTTAGTGAGAGTGTGAGTGAAGATCATTGTGATCTTATAGAGATAGTGATTATCTCTAGTAGCCATTGCGCTTGAGTGTTGATCAAGATTGATCAAGTGTTGATAGAATAGGTTGAGTCAAGTGAGAAGTGATCATTGTGATCTTGTGAGATCTTGGGGATCTCTTGAGTCTTGTGTGTTGAGTGTGTGAAGTTGAAAGGATCGGGTAGATCGTGGTAGATTGGTGCTAGCAAAGATTAGCACTCGACATCTAGCTTAGTGTCGGAAAACAAGTTAAGCGACGTGTACGGTTTTCTCCGCCTAAAGGGAGGTTGTTGACATAGTGCTTGAAACTCTCGAGTGTGGTACTCGGGGAGTGGAGTAGGGAGAAGAAGAGCTTCATAGCCGAACCACTATAAATCCTTTGTCCTGGTTTCATCTTTCCATCTCTTCTTTTTACTTTCATTACTTATAATTAGTTAGTTTAGTGTGTAGTTCATATTGGTATTGATTTATTGCACATAAGATTCGAATCAAGGTTTTTCATAAGTAAAGTCTTTAAAGAAGTTTTAAAAGAACTTAAAAACCGGTAAAACTATTCAACCCCCTTCTAGTTTTACACAATTGGTATCAGAGCCAGGTTAGTCAAGATTTTAAAGTAAACTGTATTTTAAAACTTGAATCGATTAATGGATTCCGACAAATATCTAGAAGGGCAATCTATTCGAAGACCATCACTTTTTGTAACCGATTGTTTTATTTATTGGAAAACAAGATTCGAAACGTATGTGAAATCAAAAGACATTGATCTTTGGCATATTATTACCGAGGGTGACTTTCAACCGATTCAAAAGAATCCGGAAACTAGAAAGGATGAAATAGTTCCTTATGATAAACAAAGTGATGAACTTAAAAGAAAACTAGCCAAAAATAATGAGGCTAAAATGATGATTTACAATGCTTTGCCTAAAAAGGAATTTGAAAGAATTTTTATGTGTAATACGACAAAAGATATTTGGAAAACTTTGTTAGTCACTCACCAAGGTAATAATCAAGTCAAAGAGAACAAGATAGATCTTCTTGTTCAACAATATGAACAATTTTCCATTTCGGAAGATGAGTCAATAGATAATGCTTTTGCTAGATTTAATACTATTATCACTAGTCTTAAAGCTCTTGATGAAGGTTACTCTAGCAAGAATTATGTTAGGAAGTTTCTTAGGGCTCTACGTCCAAAATGAAGAGCAAAGGTCACCGCCATTGAAGAGTCAAAGGACTTGGCGACATTTTCACTCGATGAACTAATAGAAAACTTGAAAGCTCACGAGATGATAATCAAGAAGGACTCCGATATAGTCAAAGGCAAAAGCGAGAGAGTTAGATCTCTAGCATTGAAAGCCAAGAAGGAGTCTAGTGGTGAGGAATGTTCGAGTTCCGATAGTGAAGATGAAGAGTATGCACTAGTCGTTAGAAACTTTAGAAAGTTCTTTAGGAGGAAAGGTAGATTTCCTAGACAACCTCGCGATGAAAAGAGGTCATTCCAAAAGAACCGAGATGAAAGGAAAGGGACAAGTGATAGGAAATGCTTTAGATGCGGAGATCCTAATCATCTCATAGGAGAATGTCCCAAACCACCGAAAATCAACAACCAAAGAGCTTTCATAGGAGGCTCTTGGAGTGATAGCGGTGAAGAAGAAGAGAAGAAGCCCAACGATGAAACATGCCTAATGGCTCAAACTTCTAATGAGGTACATTCCGACTCTTCTTATTATAGTGATGATAATTCGTCAATAGATGACAATAGATTACATGACGAATATAATAAACTATGCGAAGTTAGTTCTAAAATTTTAGGTAGAAACAAAACACTAAAATTAAAATTGCATGAACTCGAATTGCAAGTGTTAGAACTTAAGGATCAAGTCAAAAGACTTGAGAATAATAAAGAAGTAGACATAGAGTGTAGGTCATGCATAAGTCTTCAAGAAGAAAATGAGAAACTCAAAGAAAATGCTTTGAGAATCACAAGGTTTGAAGAAGGAACAAAAGCACTTAATGATATGCTTGAAAACATTAGGTATAATGAACATGACCGTGCGGGTTTAGGATTTGACCCAAATCAGGCTTCAACAAGTAGTACTAAACAAGTAAAATTTGTAAAGTCTTAAATGTTTGAGTCTGAAGGTGACGGCACCACTAAAGGTACAGACGGCACCACTAAAATTAGTTGTACCGTGGTACTGTCTAGTGCTGAGGTCAGATCAGGGTCAATTTTGAAAAATAAATTAAGTCCTAAACCAAGTCATATAGTTGTAAATGGTACTAAAGTACCTATTGCTAGCATAGAGGAACTCAAAAGCTTTTACAAACCCTTGTCAACTCCCGGACTTGGATTTGTAAAGCCCGACACTAGGTCAACGACTCCTCCACCTAGAAAAACAAATTCTCCCAAACCTCGGTCTAGAACTCCTCTACCGAGAGGTAACTTTAGAAGACAAAGTTATCCAAGTAACTTCCTCAAAACTTGGAATAACCTTCAATCACAAAGTTACTTACCATGGGAAATGTGTCCTCCATTCTCACATCCTAAACGAATGCAACAAATGCGTAGGATGTTTAACACTAACAACTTTGGACCCATGAGATATTGGGGACCAGATGCTTGAATTTCTTTTTTGCTAGATAATCTTGGTTGTAAATAAACTTGAAGTCCAACAAATGGAGTATGATTAGTGATTGCACTAATCTTGTGTCGCAATGTCAAGTCTTGTCTTATCTTGCTTAGCTCTCAACAAAGGTAGTCTAATCTTCTAGTTTTAAGGGCAACACCTCAGGCTAAGGTATGCTTTCTTAAAACACCCTTTGTTAGTAGAAATGCTAAGCATGTAGTGTTATTAGAATCTAACATAGTAGGCACTATCACAAAGAAACGAAATTCACATTTCATCATGTCTAAAATATTTGTCAACGACAATTATGGCTTACTCAACTTGTCCAGAAATGTACAATGATCGCTCAAAGATCATGCGTGACAAGTTTGAGATGAGTATGATGAGTGAATCAAGTTTCTTCCCTAACCCGTGTATAATATTACTTGAAGAAAGTATCCTCATAAACCTAAGTATACTATATATGTATAAGATACTTAGCTTAGAAAAGTCTTAATTGATATTAACGCCCTTATCCGCAAAAACGAATCTCACAAGAGACGATGAAGGTGAGTGCGCGGATATTACTAGGTTAGGGGCATGAAAGGTAACTTAACTTACCGGTTGATATAAATAATGCCTAAAAACATTATCAATACTTATTCATATCTCTATGTTTTGATGATCAAAAAATGTAAACTCATCAAACATAAACTTATTAAAGTAAACAAGTATTTAGTTGGAAATATTCATTTCTACAACTTAATCACTTAAGGTATGAATGAACAAATGCTTAATGCATTATATGATCAAAGAAACATTTTCTTAATCACTAGATTTTTTATAAAATGACCCAAAACATTTAATATCTTTTAGAAAATCAGTTTTTGTATTAAATAAAAATGTTTAATCATTTATAAAATTATGAATTCAAATTTTCATCCAAAAATGGTAAAAATGTTCCAGAAAAACCTTCCCCACAAAAAGACAAATCTGGGCAACGGTCAGATGGGCGGCCCCCATAATTTTACTAGGCGGTCCCCTTAATTTTAAGGGGGCCGGCCACCTATTTAAGGGGACCACCCCGGTCCTCCAGCCTGTCCAGATTTGCCTATAAATACTGGACTTTCCCTGGACTTTTTCTCACCTTTTGTACTCCAAACCTTCTGTTCTAAATCTTCTCTAATCCTTGTAAATCCTTTCTAAAATCCTTTGATCATATTCTCTTAAGCATTGGTTTCTAAGTGATCCAAGCTTCCACCATCAAAGTGCAAAAGAAGAATACTCCTTCAACATCTAAAGAAGAAGTATTGCAACTTAGTATCATCTTGCTACCTAAGTTGCTTGTATAATCATTCATTCATTTGTGTATAAGTTGTGTATATTTGTTAGATAAGTGTGGGCATATTTGGTTAGGCAAGATTAGTGTGTAAGTAGTGAAGTTGTGAAGAGGTCAAGGTGTGTAAGTAGTTAATGTAGGAAATAACCATCTTGATTGTGTGGTTGATTCGGGTGGTCTTGATTCATGGAAGATTAGATCCATGGTTTGAGTTAGATGCAAGAACTAGAGAGAGAGAGAGTTGAAAGGGAAAACTTGTGTATTAGATTAATGTGTGTGTAAAGTGTTAAGAGTTCCACCCTTCCCATGTGTGGGAAGGGGTTTATATACTTACTACTATTTGTGCCTGATGAACTCAAATAAGTACATTTTATTACTATCATTTATCCTATTAATTTGACTTATTTTACTATATTATGTATGAGGATTGATACTTAATCGTTTACTTTTGTAATTCTCAGGTAAAAACAAGCATTTGGTGAAACTTGGCGATTTTGGACTAATAATGGAGCAAAACGTGCATAAAGTGAAGAGTCTACTGGAATGAAGAAGATCAAGACTAATCTGCTCCAGATGCGCCGCATCTCACTATCAACATGCGCCGCATCTCTATCAAGATGTCACCAGATACGATCCAAGATACAAGAGGACATGCGCCGCATCTAATCATGGAGTTACGCCGCATCTTCTGGCGGTGTACGAATATTCCTGAATATTATAATCTTGGACCCCACGCGAAGTTACGTACATACGCCGCATCTACTTAGTAGATGCGCCGCATCTTCCCTCAGACACAAACTATAAATACCCCGTAGACCAGACGAGAAAAGAGTTCGAAACCCTAAAACCGAAGTTCGGACAGCAGAGCAAAAGGACGAATTCAGTCAAGAAGGCAGCACAAGACACACCCAAATCGAAGATACAAGAGCTGTAAGAAGGTGTTGCATGTATTTAATTCATTAAGTAGTTTTGTTTTATTGTTTTAGCAAACTTTAATTCATCAGGATTGGTGGCTTGTGTAATGTGACAACGGAAAGATTGCACTCCCTTTAATACTTGCTTTCCCATTAATTAAAGTTTATATGTTGATGTCTTTGGTTACTACTTATTAGTGCATTGACCACCTCTGTGTTTATTAGTGGCTTGCGGGCACCCGACTGCGGGACAAGGTGTGGCTCCCACGGTTGTTTCTAAATTGATCACTTAGGAATAACTTTTAGACATAAGTCGTCATTAAGGGTTTACTCGCCGATAAGAATAGGACCAACGAGAAAGGGTTAACTATATACACTTCATATAAAGCTATCAATAAAACAAGTGACAATCTACTTAATCATAAGGACAGCCCTCTTATTGTCTCGAGTATCTATCTGTGTACGTGTGTGCTACTTGCTGATTCGTGCCTATTTGTTTATTTTACTATTTAATTGCAAACAAAACTGTGCCAGTCTCTCAGGCTGAAACCCCCTTGCGTTAGGATATTAAAATACTGATTAGATTAACGAGATTATACGTTCCACTCTTAGTGATCGACACTCTACTTACCATTATCTTCATACTGACCGGGTACACTGCTCGTTAAGTGTGTGTGTTATTGATAAGTCGGCTAAATATAAATTTAAAACTTGAGTAGGCATTAAAACTGCTAAACCGCAACGACACATCACGCGCATCAAGTTTTTGGCGCCGCTGCCGGGGAGTGAATTGTTATTATCTGTTAATTTGATTAGTATTTTAATTAGGTTATTTTTCTTTTTATTAGATTAAATTGCATCATTGTACTATTTTGCATATTTGTTGTATTGTGTGTTATTTGCTTTGTGTTATTTGTTTGCTATTTTTGTGTGTTTTATTTTTTGTTTCGTGTGTTTATTTTTTATTTTTATTTTTCGTATTTTTCTGTTCTGCTATCGTTGTACTGTGCTAAATCAAACGATACGGCGCATCTGATCTCTCAGATACGGCGTATTGCGTTTAATAATTTTTATATACAACGCGTTTAATTAATTCGATACGACGCATCTTTTCCCCAAGATACGGCGTATCTGTTTTTAACAAGAAAATTTTTCTAAGCGATAAAGTAATACGACGCATCTGCTTTTGTAGATACGGCGTATCTGTTTTGATAAAAATTTTTCTAAACGTTAACGCCATACGACGCATCTTCTTTTGAAAATACGGCGTATCTATTATTTTAATTAAAAACAGTTTGCGAATTATTAAACAAATACGGCGTATCGATTTCCGTCGATACGACGCATCTTACTGAATCAAAAATCTTTTATTTTTAAACGTAACGAAAATACGGCGCATTAACTTTCGTTAATACGACGCATTTAATTTTAATTAGATAAGTTGATTTTTGATTAATTAATTCGATACGGCGCATTCATAAATTCTAAGCGGCGTATCTATTTTCTGAATAAAGTCTGATTTAATTTTAACGATTATAAGATACGGCGTATCCAACTCTTTGGATACGGCGCATCGTCTGCAGATATCAGTAACTTTAATTTTTCGTATTCCGTTTTCGTTATTAATTATCTGATATACTACTTTCTCGAGCATACCCTACTGATGCTTTTCGTGATTATTTCAGAATGGTAATGGAAGGATACGGTGAACTAATTGACTTCAACTTCGAGGCCAATTTTATGAATGAAGTATTAGTGCATGAAAAATCACCCGAACATAACGATGGGGACTACATTGAACTTAATGACCTTAATGGACCATTAGAACCTAATGACCTATTCATGGATGATGCGGAATCTAAGTTAGAAGAAGAAGAAATTGTGGATAGTCCAAGAGTCAACGTTATTACTACTAGAAACTACGATGAATTTGAGGGATATGATGGTTCTTGGGATTACGGTGGAAGGATCAACACCAATTGTGCTTACAATTTACAATTCCCATGCATGATTGGGTACAAGTGTATTGACGCCAATTTCTTTCCTATTTTATCAATCAATGTCATGTCAAGAAGATTTTACAATTCTATTATGAGAAATAAAAAGGAGTATAAAGGAAAGAATGTAGTTGGAGCCTTCATTAATGTCCCGATCTTCGTTGGACGCTTCACTATTGTTACTGAGTTCGTAGTTATTGAAGACATGAATGCCTATTGTGACAGCAATATGGGTGACGTGATTGTTGGAAAACCATTTTGTAGGGAGATCACTATTAATGCAAAACGATTTGAAGGAAAGATCACCTTCCAATGTGGAAGCGACATTATCACTTATATGATGCCCCGTACTCACCCTGGATTTAAATATGCTACTAGTAGGATTTGCTACAAATTTTCTCCATTCCTTTTTGTTAGTGATGATGACAATAAGAGAGGGATTGAGTACCCATATCAATTGAAGGAAGGATTCTACAAAGAAGTTTTGAATTTGGGACCTGAATATATACGAGACGATTCGGTTGCTAAATGGATCCTACGTGGGCATGTAGGAATCAATGATCGATACTAAGGAGCTGAACGTGAGTCTAACTTGAAGACTCTGGAATAAAGACAAGTGCTTACCGGGAGACAACCCGGATTTATCATTTATTATTCTGTTTTCTGAGTCGAGTCAGTCCAGGCCGCACGAAGATACGGCGCATCTCAATCCTGAGATGCGACGCATCTCCTGCAATGGTCATATCTTATTTTATTTTTCTGCATTTTAATTTTCGACTTTAAAACTATTTATCAGTTTATTTTTAATGCGGCGCATCCCTGGTTAAGGATGCGGCGCATCTTTATTCTGATCCGTATTAATTCCAGGCTCGATACGGCGTATCTTCTTCAATAAGATACGGCGCATCGACTGACCTGATGATTTTCAGTTTTAATTTTTAAGTTTTATTTTTATCTAACTACTAATGTATTATGCAAGTTGAACCTTTCTTATCTTAGGTGTGTTTTAAAGTGTTGGTGGTATTATAGTTTTCTGAATTTTCTGTGGATACATCAAGTCTGAAGCTTTAACGTTCTAATCCACAAGAAAGATGATTTTTGCTCTTACACTAATGGAGGATCATACGAGCAAATCTCAGGGGAGTTTTTCTGTTCTAATTCCTTTTATTTTCCAGTTTTTAACCTTTTATACAAACAACGAGGACGTTGTTTAACTTAAGTGGGGGGATAGGAGAATTAGAACACTTAACACTTACTTGTCCTAAACTTTTTCAAAAATTATGCTTAAAATGTGCTTAATATATCAAACTTAAAAAATTTTTAGCATGTTTTTGTTTAAGATCTAAGTTACATAACTGCACACATGACGTTATTTTCAAAAATTGTGATTTTTCCAAAATTCACAAATCTATGAGTGTGCCGGTGACTTGTAAACTTTAGAACTTGGCTTGTATACTATTCGAGACCACCATAATGAGTATTATTTATTTAATTGGAATGACTTGTCTAACTTGGTAAAATTCTAGGATTACACCCAAATAGCCTATTATGTTATGTGTTATTAACTAACTACACTGGTTAGTTAACCCCCGTATAAACCCTTTTGTTACTCTCATTTTTAGAGTAAGATACCCCTAGAAAAAACACTCAGAGCCATTCCTTTCGTTTCTTACACCTATGTTTAAAATGTTTCGTTACACCCTTACACCTTAGCCTACCCTGTAGATTAAAGTCCGTGGTTGGTTAATTGCTATAGGCAGAGTGTGTTTCCTTACATTACCTGTGTTCGCGTGCGTAATTCATTATATATGGTTAGGTCGGGAAATTGCACAATGCAATTGGAGTGAAAGTAAATATTGTATATTTTAGAGTTTATTTTTCGTGTGTTTACTACTTTCACTATTACCATTATTTCTGAAGTTATGAAAAGTATGAAAAATTATCCGGAAAGAAAGTTGTAGTGATGTGGTGAAATTTTACACATCTATGTTTATGTTTTAAAAAAAAAAAAAAAAAAAAAAAAAAAAAAAAAAAAAAAAAAAAAAGAAAAAAGAGTTGGATGTTTATTTTAAGCCAACGATGTAAAGTTATGTAAGTGGTTCATATGGCCACTATTTGTTGTACTATATCTATGGATTGAATGGGAATTGGCAGTTATGGGAACGCCAATTAAGGTTTATTCTTTGATTAAGATCTTGTTGAGTATAATTCGTGTCTACCTAAAGCGTGTGTTTCAAGTGTTAAAGCGTGAGTTATTCAATGATATGAGTCTTATTCATGGGATGGTTGGGATAGTGATTAACCACACTTAGGATTTTAATTTATTTGTTTTGTTTATTTTTTATTTTACACCAATTTATATCCCAAATATTATCCATACCCTATATTATTCTTTATCCAACCAAACCTTTGATTTATTGAGATTAGGGATTTGAGCAATCTTAAGTATCGTAGTCGTGGATTCGGCTATGTATTTATGATTTTGTCGCCCTTTTTGATATATTATTATTGGTGAAGTTTGGACCTATCTTTAGCCTATTCGAGTTAAGGATTTGAGCAATTGCAAGTATCGTGTTCGTGGATTCGATCATGTATTTGTGATTTTGTCGCCTTTTCTGGAATTTGAGATCGATAGTGAAATAAGAATAATTAACCCTTAAGCCTAAAAACCCTTTTTACCGCTTTAGACTTGTTATTCCTTAGCTTTAGTGGTGGAGATGTGTATACTTGCCAAGCTTATGATAGAATATTCGTCGCGACTGGACAGTTAAACGATTAGATTTGCTTTTATCAACTTATTTTATTTTACTTCTAATTCGTTAAGTGTTTAGTTGTGTGATTATGAAATAAACGAATACATGCTTAAATATAAAAATAAATCCTAACATCTTTTAGGATACATTTTCATGAGATTTAATCTAAGGTTTACTTGGGGACAAGTAAAGTTCAAGTGGGGGGATATTTGATGAACTCAAATAAGTACATTTTATTACTATCATTTATCCTATTAATTTGACTTGTTTTACTATATTATGTATGAGGATTGATACTTAATCGTTTACTTTTGTAATTCTCAGGTAAAAACAAGCATTTGGTGAAACTTGGCGATTTTGGACTAATAATGGAGCAAAACGTGCATAAAGTGAAGAGTCTACTGGAATGAAGAAGATCAAGACTAATCTGCTCCAGATGCGCCGCATCTCACTATCAACATGCGCCGCATCTCTATCAAGATGTCACCAGATACGATCCAAGATACAAGAGGACATGCGCCGCATCTAATCATGGAGTTACGCCGCATCTTCTGGCGGTGTACGAATATTCCTGAATATTATAATCTTGGACCCCACGCGAAGTTACGTACATACGCCGCATCTACTTAGTAGATGCGCCGCATCTTCCCTCAGACACAAACTATAAATACCCCGTAGACCAGACGAGAAAAGAGTTCGAAACCCTAAAACCGAAGTTCGGACAGCAGAGCAAAAGGACGAATTCAGTCAAGAAGGCAGCACAAGACACACCCAAATCGAAGATACAAGAGCTGTAAGAAGGTGCTGCATGTATTTAATTCATTAAGTAGTTTTGTTTTATTGTTTTAGCAAACTTTAATTCATCAGGATTGGTGGCTTGTGTAATGTGACAACGGAAAGATTGCACTCCCTTTAATACTTGCTTTCCCATTAATTAAAGTTTATATGTTGATGTCTTTGGTTACTACTTATTAGTGCATTGACCACCTCTGTGTTTATTAGTGGCTTGCGGGCACCCGACTGCGGGACAAGGTGTGGCTCCCACGGTTGTTTCTAAATTGATCACTTAGGAATAACTTTTAGACATAAGTCGTCATTAAGGGTTTACTCGCCGATAAGAATAGGACCAACGAGAAAGGGTTAACTATATACACTTCATATAAAGCTATCAATAAAACAAGTGACAATCTACTTAATCATAAGGACAGCCCTCTTATTGTCTCGAGTATCTATCTGTGTACGTGTGTGCTACTTGCTGATTCGTGCCTATTTGTTTATTTTACTATTTAATTGCAAACAAAACTGTGCCAGTCTCTCAGGCTGAAACCCCCTTGCGTTAGGATATTAAAATACTGATTAGATTAACGAGATTATACGTTCCACTCTTAGTGATCGACACTCTACTTACCATTATCTTCATACTGACCGGGTACACTGCTCGTTAAGTGTGTGTGTTATTGATAAGTCGGCTAAATATAAATTTAAAACTTGAGTAGGCATTAAAACTGCTAAACCGCAACGACACATCACGCGCATCAGTGCCCCTAGTGAGCTGTGGAGTGAGCTGACAGTGGGGAAAGCCCCGACCCACTCCACGAATATAGCTACGACTAATCTAATAAAACTGATAATACTAATAATACTAAGCTTATATAAATAAGCCTACGAGCTATGTGATATGCTAAATAGATACTCGGGGTGACCGAACCTTCATATGAATATTTATATTCCTAACAATCTCCCCCTAAGGGAGGGCACCCCGGAAAAAATATTTTGAATTCTAGCATTTGATCTTTTGATCTTGACTTCATAGCTCGTAGTCTTCGATTCTTCAACGTCTTGTATCTTTGTGCCTTTAGCAGTGATCTTTTGATGACCGCTCTTCTATCTTGGATGATCTTTGAGTATTTTTCGAATTTATCATCCAACATTTGTCTTCAAGTCATCTTTCAGTAGTATGTCTCCACGTGATGTGATAAATCTTTGAGCCGACATGCTCACACTATTTGGTGTCATGATCTTTAGCATCAGAGTTTGCAGAAGCCGTGTTAAAGGTCTTTTAGGTTGATCATGACTTTGTTGAGTTACAATGATGATGTAGTGTGAACATGTGGTAGAGGATTGGCATCTTTTCGGCAACCAGCTACAACAGCAACCAGCTACAGCATTCCACAGCTACAATCACCAGAAGTTCCTGCATACGATAGTTAGCAACAAATCGACCAGTACTTACAGGTTCGGACTTCGAGATTGTTAACAGCATAGTGTGAAAACACTCTCTAATCCTTACCAAGACCGTTCCTAATCGAAAACCCACAGAGGGCTTTTTAAGATCGAACCGTAGCACATCAACGATTAGGTGAGTCGCTGGAGATCACTCCACGACTGTAGACCGTTAGAAACCGCCGTGACCACTAAGCGTAATCCATTAAGAATTACCGAAGTGACCTGCTTTCAGGGCTGTTTGATGTTGACCCTGGCAGGAATTTCCATTCAATCATTGAGAATTACATTTGTAAATTCTCTCATAAAATGTTCTGGCAGATTGCTAAGATCTACGTAGGACTCTTAAATTTACAACTGGTGTCCTTAATGTTGAACACCCAGTGTAGAAATAATTCGTGTTCCTATGAGATCTTTTTATGCATCTCGTGGCTCTAGACTCGATAGTGCGTTTTGATTTAGTGAGCGGAGGCTGGAGAGGACTGCCACCTTTTCAATATCATCTAACTCGGAGTGAGATAGACGATAGGAATGTATTAAACTCCGTGACAATTGAAACAAGAATCCTTTGAGGGACCTTGAGTGGCTAAGGAGGGTTGTGCAGCGCATCACTGGGTCCATGATACTTTGTCTTCAATGTCAGCAATCAACTAAGTGATTCTGACAGCATATGTATTGACCCGGTTTCTGCCTAAGTTGTAAGGAGGGCTATTTCTTTTCACCCTTTATCTTTAAAATTCTTTTTCATTCTTCAACCCCTTCAGTGCTTACCGAGACTTCATAACTAACACCTTGTTGGGTTTGTTCTAGAGTTAGCTCCATCTCAGTCAGTACTCTACCCTTAATCACACTTTTCTCCTTTTTAATCATACCATAGACTTCTACACTAACTAGTGGATTGTCCCTGGGTAGATCCCTCCGGCTCTGGTGGGATCGTGGGAACTTGAGCCTAACCTAACCATCCTTATAACTCCATGCATTAATTAAAATGGTCGGTCTTTGGTGTACTTCCACGATTGCCATAAACCAAATCTTTGAAAAATCTCTCAAAGTGTTCATGATTCTGAAACACATTTTTGCAAACACTTGAGAGTTTTATATTTTTCAAATGCTCCCCCTCAACATGTGCTCAGTTGATTGTTTTATAAATTTGCACATGTTAGGTAGAGCTCGCACTTTTTGAATTGATCCACTTTCCATGAACATGACCGATTCGAGACACGTTTACATCACTAGTTGGACTAGCTTGAAATTATTACCCGGCCTGGTCAAATCCACAGAAAGTTTCTCGAAATGGTACACTCTACTCAGATACGTCCTTTTCGAGACACGCTTACATCACTGGTTAGACCAGCTTGAAATTATTACTCGGCCAAGACGTATCCTTTCGATTGATGACAGTTCAAGTTTCATCAATTCATTTGTCAAGACTGAGTCACGATCTCTTGCAATGCCAAATCCTTTTTGTTTCCACAAACCATTTGCTCCCCCTCAATATGTGCATTGATATACAAAAGAGTTTAGCACATATGGGAGAGCGTACATTATACTTTCCAAAACATCACATTTTCATCAGGTTTCATATTTAAATCACATTCTCTCCCCCGATCAAAAATTTCAAACCTTTTGAGATTTGTGATCCCAATTGATTTAAATAAGTTAGAAAAATGTGGGAGAAAATGTGTCCGATTTAATATATTCTGATGATAAGAACAAACTGAGCTCCCCCTTAATCTAAGAGGGAGATTCACTGCTTTATATGCACAAGATATTTATGACACAAATGATATTGACCTTTTTGCGCAGATGATGTAATCACCCACTTTACTGAGTGAGTCAGTGGTCAACATCGATTATCCATCCACCAACAAATCTTCTCAAGTATTGTCGATCCCCACTTGGCGAGATCAGAGTAAGTACTTCATTGTTGAAGTGATGGTGGTGGAGGTGAAGGTGTTGATGTTGTTGTTGCTGCCGATGTATTTGTCGTGGTGAATTCCGAGCCAATCAATAGAGTTTGAACGTCTGATCAAATGGTTAGAATGGGAATTGGTACATTCAATTTGGCTGTGGAATCTGCATAAGAATATCAACACAGATATACATGCATACAGATACACTATTCCTTAATAGCTACCCTTCAGCAGCTTGCCACATTATAATACCAAGTTCATCTTATAATCAAACCCCAATCAGGAACTACGTCAAACCACTATCTAGCATGAAGAGCAATTAGCAATCATGAACATGGCAATTCACACAGATTTCAATATTTAATTCAGGATCTTAGGAACATGATTCTAAAATAATAGCAATCTACCTAAGCGAATCCTGAGAACATATGCACAATATCAACAACAATTAAGCAGCAGAGACAAACAACATTTGAAACTCATTCACTTAGTTCATACAAATGTCAGTGGAGCATTCAAGAACATCAAACACATCTGGTTTTCTAACTTCTTTCAGATTTTGAGTTTTAATGTATCTAGGGGATTAAACGAGGATTCCAAAGAGATACAAATGAACCTTCTAGTTATATGAAGCTAGGATACTACAAGCAAATTGCACATAATGTCCTAAACTTTCTAGCAACTAACACACTTGGTCATTTGATATATTTAAGCAATATCCTCTTCAACTAATACCCCATTAACTGCAAAACCTTTTCTAAGAGTCATAAATTAATCAAGAAACCCGTTTGATGATATAAAATTTGTATTCACTCTCCCCCTCAATCAATGACCCGTATTCTAGTTGAGCCTCAACTAAAATCAAGCTTAACCCCATAACTCATCAAACAAGAACTGTCATGAGGTTTTGTAGTCGTTGATTGAGTGACAAATTTTATGCATAATCCAAGTATAAACAAATTTCATACAGCACATATTCACCAAGTGTCTCACAAATAATTTTCAGAAGAATCATAGAATGAAAACTATTTGTTATACTAAGAAGATTTCTCTTCTTTTACAAGAAATGATGCACTGAAACGTACATCAAATCAGGAAACATGGATATGAAGTAATCCATGCCCAGGTGAACATCACCCAGTTTGAGGAACAGCCGTCTTTTTGGCGACGTGCTTTCCCCAATATGAAGCGCGGGTTGCTATCTAAAGTAATAGCAAGCCATTTAGACATGTTTTAACCATCCATTTTAACTTATGCTCGAGCTTCATTTAAAGACCCGTGCCATTATTGAATGACATTTCTAAGTCCGTAAATGTTATCGATAAACAGAAGACATGCCTAGGTGAAACTATTTTTGGTATTTTCTATTTTTCAATTTTTATGGTTTTTCTGGTTTTACGATTCTCTATTTACAATTAGCATGATTTCTATGTATCTATTTACAAAAATGGTATAAGATATGAAAAATAATGTAAGAAGCAAAATATATACAAGGATACGAACCAGAAACCATTACTCCTCAGCATTCTGAATCTTTTCCGCTTCCATCATTTAACTTGCTGAAGAGTAACGTGAGCACATTTAATCAGGGATTGATTCAGGCTTTTCACTCTCCCCTAATTAGTGATCTCCCCCAATCTGACAACCTTTCTGATGAACACCCATGATAGAAAGAAGACTTTGGATGAACGCCCATAATATGAAGAAGTCTTTTGATAACCAAATGCATGCCGTCTTTAATCTTCTAACACTCTCGTCCTTGAGTGACGCCGTCAAAAACCTTATGCATCTTTTCGGTAGTTTAAGTTGAGCCACAACTGAAATCTAGCTTAACCTCACAACTCATCAAACAAGAACTGTCATGAGATTAGGTTAAAATCAAGTTGGACCTAACCTTAAACTACAGAACAACTTGAACCTAACTTAACTCCACAACTCATCAAACAAGAACTGTCATGGGATTAAGTTAAATATCAAGTTGTAAGAAAAGAGCTCAACATTTTTGAATGTAGAGAAGACTGTAGACTCGACCTTCTTCAAGATTGCCCAATGTGGAGGAACAGAATACCAATCATCTTCACCTCACCCAATGCCTTCCAGTAACCTTACATGTAACCCATCAGCCCGCAGCATACACATGAGATGATAACTCCCAACAGAGAATGTAGAATAGACTGACGACTCGACCTTCTTCAGTCTTAAGTATAACACCAAAGTAACAAGTTGAACCACTGATCATCTATAGTATGTATCCATCCTTGGATATTAAGCCCTGATTACGTGAACCTGTTGTGCGTCCTTGATGTACACATTCTCTCTCCCCTGATGGTTACGATTAATCAGCCCATGACGTAACAGTGAAACGTAAATACCAAGGTAACAAGTTGAACCACTGATCATCTCTGCGGTTATCAATACCGGAATATATGATTAAGCCCGATCACGTGAACCTGCTGTGCGTCCTTGGTGTACACATTTCTCTCCCTCATGATGGTTACGATTAATCGGAATCATCATCATGATGTGTACATGTAGCCTAATGACGTGTACATGAAGCATTGACTAGAAACCCATTGTTGCTGATTGTACCAACCCGTGAGACTATGTCGATTAGCATTCCATGACCATGTTCTTCAACACCTTGATATACGAAAGAAGTAGTGTTGGAGAAACATGGTTTGCACGACTCCTGAAGTGACGTATTCAGGAGTCGTATGACCATCTCAATCATCAACTAACATGTAGATTAATATTCACCCTTTCCCCCCCTCAAAAATTGCATATGCCTGCCAACTGCAATTTTTGATGATTGAACTAGTGAATATGAATACCATCAACGGTAAGTAGCTCCGCTTGACGGTTCTTGAAGACTGACATGTTGTTTATTCACCCTTCCCCCCCTCAAAAATTGCATATGCTTGTCAACTGCAATTTTTGGTTGAATACGTGAATAAAAGTATACTCCAATATGCGCCGATCCACTTGAAGATTGAATAAGCACGGAAAGAGCATGAATCTTGTTGATGAGAATGGCCATTAATAAGAAGACTCCTCTTCTTTTGAAGATAAAGTGCACTCAAGCGTACACTTTTCTTTTCTTTGATGAACGAGGCCTGAACTGATATGAACAGACATCATAACTCTCTCTTTACTTCTTCTCTCATCTAACTCGTTACCAACCCCATTATCATTCTGTCGGCTTGATGTAGTGACCACTGATGGAGAAAACCCAATATGATGAACTTGATACTGAAGTAATATAACCCGAACTTGTGACTTAAACTTGTACTAATGCGTGACAAAGAGCGGTGTAGAGACTTCGTGCAACATCGAATCCCTAAGTACTCTATACTCTTCAACCAACCAACCATCAAGTATAAGACGTACATCACCTCTTGGATATCCACAACTTCGTGTGACACTGAGCACTACAACGTGACTCCTTAAAGTGATAGTTATTTTGTAATAGAGAGAAAGACAAAATAACTAGATATCCAAGTCCTCGTCATTGTATTGAAAGCTCGAACAAGGATCTCGAAGAATCTTCATCCAACCTCCCCGATATCTTCAGATACTAAGTACACGCACCCATGAAATTTCACTTCAGCCTCAAATAAATAATAATGAATTAACGCCGTAGTCACTTCTTGTGGTTAATGCCCAAATCTAGCCCTTTATGATGCTTTAACTGAACTTTGATAATGGTTTTAACCCGATCATGGTTAAGAGCGCATAGTCCATCATCACGGGATTTTACAAATCTATGATTTAAACCGAGAAATAAGTTCTTTCTCGGATTTTACAAAATCAAGAAGAAACCGTGAGGCAGTAACAGATTGAATGTGGCATGACTGATTGTGATTTTAGGTGAACATCAGTTTGGGTAAAGAATATCTTGTGAGGATTACAGATCACATCACAACTTTTAAAACCTTTGGCCAACTAACCAACCTTGTACATAGATTAGTGACCACTCGATGAAGAAAACCCGATATACCAATACTGAAAACTGAAGTAGAAGTCCCCAAATTTGTTACTTAAGCTTGCACTAATGTTGGAAGAACGGTGTAGAGAATTAATGCTCCAAGCAAATCTCTAAGAGCTCAATACCCAACCAAAGTATGAGACATTAACACCTCTTGCGATTATCGACATCGTCATTGACGTGTGACACTGAGTACTCCCATGACTCTTAAGTGATAGTTACCCCGACTGCTGGTAACTAGATAACCCAAGTCTTCAACTTAAAATTTTAAGCACGAGCAAGTTATCAATGAAGGTCATGCATCCAACCAACCCCGACTTCAAGATAAAATAAGTAGACGCCTTCGTGAAATTCAACTCCAATCACAAATAAAGAATATCAATTTTAACTTCGTGATCATCTTGTGCTGTTGACTAGCCAAAAAGAGAAGAAACATGCGCTAATTCTTAGAAGTGCCCATGACTCATAGTCAGTCCTTATCAAACAAAGCTGTCTGACCCAGCTACTTGGATGTGGAATAGTTGTCGTACTGTGTACAGGATTTTACAGTTCTTGAGATTTATCTGAGAAATAAATTCAAGAACTAAATGCACAACAGTAAGTATCAAACTGCTGTAGACTGATCCACTGAATCCTGAATCGCTACGATCTGACCCGCTGTAACCGAAACTGCTAAGATTCAAACCGCTGGAGACTGAACCGATACGATCTGACCCGCTGTAACCGGAACCGCTAAAATTCACATCGCTGGAGACGGAACTTCTAGGAAACTTGCGATAATTCTCCCCCTCAAAAAGGACATGAAATGACCTTTTTGCCAAAGCTGAGAGTCCGTGATGTTTGTGAATTTGTCAGGCACAAAACATGGAAAGAGACAAATGAAACTACTGCAACGAAGATGGTGATTAAGACTCTCTTGTAGTAACCCCTTGCTTTCCTCATCATCAATGGTTTAGTAGATTAACAATTCATTGAAGCACGTAATATGCCAAAACCGCTTGATGAAATGCATATGACTTTAAAGTGAGTAAAAGGTTAAAACATGTCTCCAAACAAATCACCTCTTGTCTTTAAGCCTGACTACCTCTTGAGAAGATCTTGAACAACAATCCCATTAGAAGCTTGAGAAACAACAATCACTTGATGAAGCTTGATAAAAAACAAGTCCGCGACTTAAACTTGCACTAAATTATGATTTAGAACCTATATTGAGCACAACAACGTAACTCCTTTAAATATAGGTAGTGATATATACCCAACCTTCCATCCTTAATTGTATATATCCACTTCGTGAACATCCAAGTCTAATCACCTTAAATTGCAAATTGTGATTTAGAACCTATATTGAGCACAACAACGTAACTCCTTTAAATATAGGTAGTGATATATACCCAACCTTCCATCCTTTATTGTATATATCCACTTCTTGAACATCCAGGTCTAATCACCTTAAATACGCTCGAGCAAGGGTCATCAGACATCGTGCATCCATCCACCCCGAGATGTTTGTGACACTAAGTACACCAACCCGTGAATTAACAAACCAACCAAGTTACCATAATTTCCCAATTCCTGCTGATCTTGAAGCACAAACTTATCCCGAAAAATTAGTCACACCCCGTAAGTTTCATTATGTCTAAATCCAAGTCCAGCCTACTTGTCCAAAATTAATTTCACGGGATTTTACAGCTCTTGAGATTTAAACCGAGAAATCGAATCTTTCGCGGGATTTTCTAAAATCTACAAGAGAAACCGTGAAATCAACCAGAATACCCAAGTGTGAGGTGCAATACCAATCTTCGAAATTCAAGTCACAGAAGTCAAATCACAACTTGATCAAATTGCAACAAGTCAAGTCACATTATGTCAAATTGCAACAAGTCAAATTGCATTTAACCAAATCGCAATAAGTCAAATCACAAGTGTTAACTCGCAACGTCAAATAGCAATTGGCACCATCGCAATCAGTCAAGTCGCAACAAGTCAAATAGCAACTTGACAAATCGCAATTAATCAACTCGCAATTTGTCAACTGTAACTCAAATCGCAAGGATCAAATTGCAGGCTCACTCAAATTGTGGGCACTAATAGGACAACTCTGCCAAATCCACAGCCCTGTAATCCCGATGACATTAATAAACCTAAATACTGGTCGTGACATATGTATCCACGTGAGAATAATGACCGAAATAAAACCATTCCCAATCATCCTTGTGACCACACTCAATAAAACATAAGTCCATCATGTTCAAGCCCAACCTGGTCCAATCCACAAGATACGAAGTGCATATTCGGTCCAACCATACATAAAACACGATACTAGGCCCAATACAATATCCAATATTCCAAAACCATGTGGATACCAAGAATATGAATATTAAATAACACGTGATACCAGTCAGTCAAGTGCCATAGGAATATTGAAATATCAGTCAACGCCATTACTACTTCATTGTTACACACCACAAACCGACAAATAACCAAAGTCAAGACAGTTTCACGTGACCCACTGATCAACGAGGATTCCAATTGTAGATTACACGTGACCCACTGTAAATCTATCTAATTTTAAGCACTTAACCGGCCCATTTAAATAACTAATAGAAATTAGCCCAAAGACACATTAGATCCAAAATCTCTTATACCCTAAAGGTACGGGTATTTAAATCCCACATTAGCACATCAACACAACCCTAATCATACTTAACAATCCGCCCCTTTTCTTCTACTCTCACCTAACTGCTCCTCTAACTCACCCTTGATAATAGATGAAGCACCTTCACTACCTTATGCCTCCTTCGTGGTTACAACAGAGAATCACACAAACCCAGTTGTTGATTTCTTTCAGTCATGATACGAACACCCACATAGACAACTTAAAGATCTTGAATGAGATATACGGTAAGTTGTTACATTTTGTGTTTTTGTATTTCATATCGAATCAAAAAGAAACGAGCATAACCCCCATGTTATGACTCGTTCTTTAATATTCGGATATTGACCACACGATCTATGATGATTATCTCAATGGTTTATGTCTTCGGACGAATCTTGAAGTACCAAAAAGAAGAGATAAACTGAGATCGTGACTCAATTCGTTAGTGACACGAGGCAGAGAAAAAAAATAACGTAATTGTTAAATTTCTTTCTCGAATAAATCTCGGATAGAAGTAAAAGCAAGGCATCCAAAGTCTATGATGATTTTCTTTCTTTCGATAGGTCGACCTTTAAAGACTTGATATTACTTTGAGTTACACGAAAGACAAGAAACTGAGATTTTTGTAATTAGTCTTCTTCATTTGGATTCGAGTAGGGTAATTGTTGGGAATAAAATGATCAAAGTCAAAGAGCCTGCCAATGATGAGAAGAGCCTGCTAGTTGATTTTGTAGTGTACGAAGATGTTCTACCAGTACCTTCTGGGTAGAAGGTACTGCTAGCTAATGAAGAGCCTGCCAAGCTTCTGTCAAGTCGATTAGATATTTTGTAATAGATATTTAGTTGAATTATTAGTCTTTGTACATTGTTATACGTTATGTAGAAGTAGATTAGTCTTCTGTGGTGACAGAAGAATATATCAGAGTGTACATGGGTAGTTGTATTTAATTGTAGGCGCCAATATAGTCAAAGTATAGTATTATATTCATCTACTTGACAACATGTAATAAGATATCCTTATCTTATAAAAGGATATCTTAGTCACTTCTTCATGCATGCATCTTTCACAACTAATAACCACAAACCAAACTATCTCTCAAGTAACTTAGTTACTTCGAATCACAAATCCTTTTTACAATCTTAGATTCAAGATTACTTTGTAATCCTGGTGATACTTAGATCATCCGTATTATTTCATCAATAATATTGAATCGTTTTGTTCTAACCAAAGTTGTGTTCTTTGTTCATTGCATTCACACATTTACTTAAACTCACCACCTTGTGTTCTTTTAAAGTGTGTTGTAGTAGATTCCGCATGCTAAACACATTCAATACATAAATATCTCAATCGAACTATAACCAAAACGTTCCACAAGTGGTATCAGAGCTTTTCTTATGGTTTCTAATTCTTTAAGAAATTCACAATCATTAGAACATTTGATAGTTTGTACCTCAGGGGTGGAGAATGCCATCAAAGCCAATTCATCAGAAGTTGACTCATCTTCACCCATGAAACTCCAATCAAAACCCATGCCATCTATAGCAACCATTGCTTTAGGCTCAGCAACTTCAACAACCTTACTCTTGCTTTCAAAGCTTCCTTTCTTCTCAAAGCTTCCTTGGTTTCTATTGTCAAACCCTCTACCTCTGTCATCCTGCCTCTTAGGTCTTCTACACTCTCTAGAGTAGTGACCTTTCATGTGGCAGTTGTAACACTCCACCTTTGACTTATCATAGCCAGCAGGCTCACTTCCATCTATCAGTATCTTCTTGCCAGTCCTCATCATCAACTGCTTAGCTCTAATGCTTAAAAGTGAAAGTTGCCACTTTAGGTCCATTACTTCAAGATCATCAGGATGAATCTCTTGAAGGTCTTCAAATGTTAATACAGACCCATTGTGTTGAGATGTAAGAAAAGCACACCCAATTGTTTCATCCAAAATGGACTTGGTGCTACTAGAAGTACTAGCAGTACCAAAGGTTGTGTTAGCAGTACCTTCTTCTCTGCCACCTTTGTCTTCATGATCAACCTTTGAGATGTTTGGGGATGAAACAAATGCCATATTTCCTGTGCTTGACCCAGTAGTCTTCTTAACTTCATGTTCTACAATCTTGAAATTGTTGTAGAGATCATTGAGACTCATCTGGTCAATATCTGACTTGTTCTTCCATACAATGACATGCATAGACCATTCTGAAGGTAAACTCCTAAGAAATTTAGAGTTTAGATCTTCTTGAGTTATCATCACTTCATGGATGGCTAACTGACTTGCAAGCTTCTGAAGTCTATTGAACATACTGTCCAAAGACTCATTGGTTGTGGCTGTGAAGTTCTCAAATTGTTGTTTGAGAAGTGTCTTTTGTGTTTTCTTGGTAGCATCATTACCACCAAACCTAGCCACAATAGCTTCAAAGAGGGTTTTGGCATCTTTGTATTTGTTGAAAATCAGAAGTTGATCATTTGGAATAGTCATCAGTAACATACTCCTTGCCTTGAGATCATTTTTCTTCTGAATTCTTTCATCTGCATTTGATGGTTGGTTTTGTATTGTTGATACAAGAGCATCATTTACTGTTGATGTGGTGATTTGGGGTTTAAATGAATTGCCTTGTTCAATAATCTCCCAAAGCGCATAGTCCTGCACTTGAAAGTATTGTTCAACCCTGAGTCGCCACATTTCAAACTCATTTTGTTTCAGTAGTGGAAGTTTAGCTGCAACATTTGTCTGAATATGTTCAACATCCATTTTTCTTTTAAATTTGTAAATATCAAGCCTAGCTCTGATACCACTTGTGGAACGTTTTGGTTATAGTTCGATTGAGATATTTATGTATTGAATGTGTTTAGCATGCGGAATCTACTACAACACACTTTAAAAGAACACAAGGTGGTGAGTTTAAGTAAATGTGTGAATGCAATGAACAAAGAACACAACTTTGGTTAGAACAAAACGATTCAATATTATTGATGAAATAATACGGATGATCTAAGTATCACCAGGATTACAAAGTAATCTTGAATCTAAGATTGTAAAAAGGATTTGTGATTCGAAGTAACTAAGTTACTTGAGAGATAGTTTGGTTTGTGGTTATTAGTTGTGAAAGATGCATGCATGAAGAAGTGACTAAGATATCCTTTTATAAGATAAGGATATCTTATTACATGTTGTCAAGTAGATGAATATAATACTATACTTTGACTATATTGGCGCCTACAATTAAATACAACTACCCATGTACACTCTGATATATTCTTCTGTCACCACAGAAGACTAATCTACTTCTACATAACGTATAACAATGTACAAAGACTAATAATTCAACTAAATATCTATTACAAAATATCTAATCGACTTGATAGAAGCTTGGCAGGCTCTTCATTAGCTAGCAGTACCTTCTACCCAGAAGGTACTGGTAGAACATCTTCGTACACTACAAAATCAACTAGCAGGCTCTTCTCATCATTGGCAGGCTCTTTGACTTTGATCATTTTATTCCCAACAATCCTCCCCTAAACTTGTTATTTCCATTTAAAATACACAAGTTTCTGATGAATAAAATACATATCTTGAGGATTTGAGAACTCTTCCAAAAACCTTACTTTCTATCCTTCCTTTTTCTTTCATATTGCTCAGATATGCTCCTCAGCAAACTCTGAACAATCTCTGAGTTTTCTTCATCCTTGTCACACCTTAATCTCTTGGAGATCATAGCTTTAAGCACTTCATAGCTAAGAGGATACTCTTTCTCAGCTAACATAAAAAGTTCTATCCCACTCTGTGTGAAAAGATGATGAGTATGGCTATGACTTAGAAATTCCCAAGTTGTTGAAGGATCATAATAGGGAAATTTCCAATGAACATCCTTGGGATCAGGATCGAACATCCTATTGAATTCCACCCAAAGCTCTTGTTCCTTAGCATCTGTACTAGAATTTGTGGCTAACCTAATCTGCACTAGATTCCACAATTCTTCCAAATCTGCTCTATCAGATGCTCTAACTAAATTTTCAAAATTCTTGAAGATAGCAGACTGTCCCCCAACCCTTAATATTTTCCATGACTTACCAAATCTATCATGGTGTATTTCCCAATCAATTATAGGGTGTCTAGACCTAATTGGATCAGCATGAATGATAGTAGGTAAAGTAATCAACATTTTACTTACTTGCCCTTGATCCAATTTTGCTACTTCTTTCTTCTGAGCATCTTCCTTCTTCTTAGATGGGAGTACATCAGATGGAACATTATAGTAAAGATTCTTGTAGGCTTGAAGATATAAAAAGAAGATTTCATCAGCAGATTTCTTCTTAAGTTGATAATCAGTCCAATTTGCCTGATTCTTCAAAAATTTCTTCATAAAGATTGTTTGATCTTTGTTAGTTTTGCCCACTTTAAAACCTCTCTTCTGACTTTCCTTCATCTTCTCAAAAATGTCAGCCAAAGCTGCTTCTTTGTATTTCTTGTTGATGAAAGATTCAAGTGCTTCAGTCTTCTCATCAGAATTGAGTGTCTTGTCATTTACTATATTTGCTGCATGACCTTTCACAATTGGATCATTGTTAATAATCCATAACATCTGTGCATCAAAGGTCTCTTGAGCAATTTGAGTATCAAGAAGAGCTTGAGCAGCTTCTTCAGCTTCTTTCTGCTCTTTCATTTCTTCAAGCATTCTTGAAGCTTCTCCAGCTTTTAGCTCTTCTTCTTGAACTCTTTTGGCCTCTTCTTCTCCTAAAGCCATCTGAATTTGCTGAGTTCTTTTCAACTTCTTGGACTTTGGCTCATCTTCAATTAGAATGCCTTTGCCCTTATCCTTTGGAGTTTGATCTTGTGATGGAGCAGAGGATTGCTCATCAGCAACTAGAATCCTCTTTCTCTTGTACACTCTCTCAGCAGACCCTTTATACCCCATAGCCAATAGCCTTTCTCTCCTGGCAGACTCTTCTTCTGCCCTAGCAGGCTCTTGCCCTGCTCCAACAGGCTCTTCATCATAAACTTGAGTTCCATCATGGAATTCAAATTGAGCCTGTTCCTCCTCTTCTTCCTCATCTTCAGACATATCCTTCCTCCCCTTTTTGGAAGAGTGATCTATCCTATCAGCATCTGACTGTGAAGAACTAGATAAAACAACCTTTGCAGACTTTTTACCTTTTAACTTCTTCACTTCACCCTCCAATCTCTTAACCCTCTTAACCAATTTGATGTTGATCTTAGAAAACCTTTCATTTTGACGTTTAAGAGCTTTCTCTAAGAACTTCACCTTGTCTTTCAACTCTTGCATTGTCTGAGGTGATTGGGTTTGTGATGTATGATGTGGGGATGGTGGTGGTGTTGCTGATGGTACTGGAGATGGTGTTGGTGATTTTTGATGTGTTTGTGAAATGAAACCATGTGAAGAACTAGATGATGGTGTATCAGCAGATGGTGTTGGTTCTTCTGGGTGTTGTGGTACCATTTCATCAAAAAGTGGAACTTCCTCCCCTCTAAAACCAATTCTCATATTTGAAAATACTTTTTGAGAAAGTTTTGGTGTTTCATAAACTGAGTCTGTGGGAAGCAACATATGTTGTAATTTTCCAATGATGCATCCAATGAATCTTGGATACATCAAAAATTTTGTTTTACTATCCACATTGTTTACCAATCCTTCAAAAATATATTTAGAAAAATTGTATTTTCTGTTTGTAGCTAAGCAAATGAGAGCAGAAGCCATGTTGCCACTAAATTGCTCCCAAGAGGTTTTCTTCTGGCTCAAACAGTGAAGGATTGTGTGAATCAAAAATCTCCATTGTGGAGTAAGATGCTTTTTCAGAAAAGTGAGTTTATTGAACTCAGCATGATACCCCATTCTTGTTAAATTTTCAAAAATTTCAGTATCTGGTAACTGACTAATACCATCAGAATCATCCAAATGAAGATGTCTTCTTATGGAATACTCAAGAAGAGCTTGAGCAGCTTCTTCAGCTTCTTTCTGCTCTTTCATTTCTTCAAGCATTCTTGAAGCTTCTCCAGCTTTTAGCTCTTCTTCTTGAACTCTTTTGGCCTCTTCTTCTCCTAAAGCCATCTGAATTTGCTGAGTTCTTTTCAACTTCTTGGACTTTGGCTCATCTTCAATTAGAATGCCTTTGCCCTTATCCTTTGGAGTTTGATCTTGTGATGGAGCAGAGGATTGCTCATCAGCAACTAGAATCCTCTTTCTCTTGTACACTCTCTCAGCAGACCCTTTATACCCCATAGCCAATAGCCTTTCTCTCCTGGCAGTCTCTTCTTCTGCCCTAGCAGGCTCTTGCCCTGCTCCAACGGGCTCTTCATCATAAACTTGAGTTCCATCATGGAATTCAAATTGAGCCTGTTCCTCCTCTTCTTCCTCATCTTCAGACATATCCTTCCTCCCCTTTTTGGAAGAGTGATCTATCCTATCAGCATCTGACTGTGAAGAACTAGATAAAACAACCTTTGCAGACTTTTTACCTTTTAACTTCTTCACTTCACCCTCCAATCTCTTAACCCTCTTAACCAATTTGATGTTGATCTTAGAAAACCTTTCATTTTGACGTTTAAGAGCTTTCTCTAAGAACTTCACCTTGTCTTTCAACTCTTGCATTGTCTGAGGTGATTGGGTTTGTGATGTATGATGTGGGGATGGTGGTGGTGTTGCTGATGGTACTGGAGATGGTGTTGGTGATTTTTGATGTGTTTGTGAAATGAAACCATGTGAAGAACTAGATGATGGTGTATCAGCAGATGGTGTTGGTTCTTCTGGGTGTTGTGGTACCATTTCATCAAAAAGTGGAACTTCCTCCCCTCTAAAACCAATTCTCATATTTGAAAATACTTTTTGAGAAAGTTTTGGTGTTTCATAAACTGAGTCTGTGGGAAGCAACATATGTTGTAATTTTCCAATGATGCATCCAATGAATCTTGGATACATCAAAAATTTTGTTTTACTATCCACATTGTTTACCAATCCTTCAAAAATATATTTAGAAAAATTGTATTTTCTGTTTGTAGCTAAGCAAATGAGAGCAGAAGCCATGTTGCCACTAAATTGCTCCCAAGAGGTTTTCTTCTGGCTCAAACAGTGAAGGATTGTGTGAATCAAAAATCTCCATTGTGGAGTAAGATGCTTTTTCAGAAAAGTGAGTTTATTGAACTCAGCATGATACCCCATTCTTGTTAAATTTTCAAAAATTTCAGTATCTGGTAACTGACTAATACCATCAGAATCATCCAAATGAAGATGTCTTCTTATGGATGACTCAGTAAGAGTCAAATGTTTACCATCCACTTTGGCTTTTATTCTTTGTTCCCCATTTTCAGAAGTTTTAATTTTAGCAGATTCCCAAAATTGTAAAATTTGATTTTCATAAATAGTGGGATTGACTAGCAAAGCAAACCTGATGTAGGAGTTGTTTAAAAAGTCCACTACTTGATGAAATGAGGCATTATCCTCTGACTTCTCCAAAAATGCTAACTGATTGTGACGTTGAACAAAGTTTAGATCAATTGTGGAAGCCATAATGAAAATTTTGAATATGATGGTGGGATTGTTTGATAGTACTGGTAGAAGATGAAAGATGTATGTGAATTATGATAATGACTGATGAAAGAAGATATGAGAGAATTACTTTTAACCGACAATAATAAAGATTATAAAAAGAAATTGAAAAGGCGGTTAAAAAGATCTTTTATATGTGAAATATAATATAATATAATCATCAGTAATTTACATAACTACCCCAACGGCTAATTTTAACTACCAGGCCTAAAGGCTAAAACTTTTTCTGACAGGCTCAACGGCTATCTAGCAGTACCTTTGTACTCTAGCAGTACCATTTTTGTACTAGCAGTACCTTTTAAAGTTTTATAAAAATCCCTTATAGTTTTTAGCAAACTACCAGCTATCAACGGATTTGAGTTGTCTTTACCAAAAGCCGTTTGCTTAAGGACTAGTTAACTATTTACAATTAAGTATGGTTAGTTAACAACCATATAGTTTTTGGTAAACTATCAACCATCAACGGATTTGATTTGTCTTTACCAAAAGCCGTTTGCTTAAGGACTAGTTAACTATTTACAATTAAGTATGGTTAGTTAACAACCATATAGTTTTTGGTAAACTATCAACCATCAACGGATTTGATTTGTCTTTACCAAAAGCCGTTTGCTTAAGGACTAGTCAACTCTTAAGTTTGTAAAAACTTGGTGAGATGAATACCAAAAGCCATGATGGCCCAAAAGATGGTGCAATTTCCTTGGATGGAGGAAATTTAAATCAGGCAATGATGCTGTGTATCTTGGATGATTGGCTCAACAAGTGAAATCATCTAATAGCATGCCTTTGAGTTGAAAACATTTCTTAGTTTGATCTAGATAGAACTTTCTCCTTGAGAAATACTTCATCCCTTCTAGATATGTGATCTAACTCTCTCTTTTTCAACTCTGCATCATCTTGTATGCTTTTGTCTTTTCTTTCATCAATTGGTCTTTCTTCCATTCTGGACTATAAATTCCTCCCCTGAGATTGTTGTTTCTCCTGAAATGAATAAAACTTTTGTTGTCCCTTTTGTTTGAAAGAACTCTTGTTTTGTTATCAACCTGAAATGTGTTAGTTGCAAACCAAAAGAACAAAGTGTAGAACACTTGATCTATATAATTGTAAACATTCAAGCATTTATATGAACAAAACATAGCAATTTTGTATCAGCAGGACCAATTATGAACTAACAGGACCTTTTGACTAACTAGCAGTACCATGTTAAAAATGCAATACCAGTTAATTTTATGAACAAAAACATATGATTTTCAAAGATTTATCATTCCAATACCTCCTACAAGATATTTGAATCTACCTAAATCAAAAGCTTTGGTGAGAAGGTCTGCATAATTCTTTTCCGAATCAATTTTAACAACTTGAATTAACCTTTTCTCATTGCAATCCCTTATGAAATGGTGTCTGATTTCAATATGTTTTGTTTTTGAGTGTTGAACTGGGTTTTTAATGATACAAATAGTACTGCTATTGTCAATATAAATAATGGTGTTAAGAAAATTGTACCCATAGTCAAGCATTTGATTTTGGATCCAAAGAACTTGCCCACAACAACTTGCACCAGCAACATATTCTGCTTCAGTTGTAGAGTTGGCCACCATTGTTTGTTTCTTGCATTGCCAAGAGATTAGTCTGCAACCAAGAAATTGACATCCACCAGTTGTGGATTTTCTGTCTAGTGTTGCACCAGCATAGTCACTATCCGAATAAGCCATTAATTCAAAAGATGATTCCCTTGGATACCAAAGACCCAACCTAGGTTGACCCTTAAGATATCTAAAGATTCTTTTGACTGCTGTGAGATGAGAGATTTTGGGATGTATTTGAAACCTTGCACACACACATACTGAGAACATGATATCTGGTCTTGATGATGTAAGATACATCAAAGATCCAATCATAGACCTATAATTGTGCAAATCCATATCTTCTCCTTCAGCATCCTTGAGTAGCCCTTTGTCTGGATCCATTGGTGTACTTGCAACCTTAGAATCAGCAAAATTGAATTTCCTTAAGATCTCTGCTACATACTTATCTTGGCTGATAAATATGCCTTCTTTGGATTGTTTCACTTGGAGACCTAAAAAGAAAGTAAGTTCCCCCATGGAACTCATTTCAAACTTACTGTGCATAAGTTTTTCAAATTCTACACACAAGCCTTGGTTTGTTGATCCAAAGATTATGTCATCAACATAAATCTGCACTAACAAGATGTCTTTCTTTGTCCTTTTGATGAACAAAGTTGGATCAATCCTACCTCTTTGGAATCCACTTTCTAGTAGAAAACAAGCCAATGTTTCATACCATGCCCTTGGAGCTTGATGTAGGCCATACAAAGCCTTGGTAACCTTGTAAACTTTATCTGGATACTCAGCATCAATGAAGCCTGGAGGTTGAGATACATATACTGGTTCTTCAATTTCACCATACAAAAATGCACTCTTAACATCCATTTGATAGACAGTGAAGCCAATGAATGAAGCATAGGCTAAGAAAAGCCTAATTGCTTCAAGTCTTGCAACTGGAGCAAACACTTCTTCATAATCTACCCCTTCCTCTTGAGTATATCCTTGTGCTACCAATCTAGCCTTGTTCCTGATCACTATACCCCTTTCATCCTTCTTGTTTCTGAACACCCATTTGGTTCCAATTGCCCTATGACCTCTGGGCAAATCAACCAATATCCAAACCTTCTGAATCTTGAATTGGAGAAGCTCTTCTTGCATAGCTTCCACCCAACTTGCATCATCTAAAGCTTTGTTTATGTTCTTGGGTTCAGCCTGAGATAGAAAACATGAAAACAGGCATATATTGGAATTATCATTATTCTTTTCTTCATAAATAGAGGAGATTAACCCTTCTTCATCTGAGGATAAGACTTGAGATAAACCAACTTGAGATCTTGTTCTAACACCAGAAGTTATGCTTCCAATCACATCATCAGTTGAGTGATCTTTGAGAATTCTAGTGTTTGGTGTTTTAGGAACTTCATATGTAGTTGGAAGATTGCTAATCCCAACCTCTTCTTGAAAAGAATCATCTATTTGAACATTCAATGGCTCAGCAGTACCAATACTTGTACTAGCAGGACCATCTGAAGAACTGGCAGTACCATTGTCATTAGCACCACTTTCTTGATTCTCTTGATTCTGAGTTCCTTGATCTTCTTCATTGCCTTCATTTCTTGTGTTTGAAGGTCCTTCTTGACTTGAAGATAGATCCATACTTTTCCAAATTGGCATCCAGATGAAATCTTGATCTTTAGGAGTTTCAACATTTTCTTTAGAACCTGCATTATCATTAGCATGTGTACCTGAAACAGGCACATAATTCATAGATTCTGAGAGCCTATCAACATCAAACATCCAATCTGGTCCAACTCCTTTCACATTTGCTAGTTTCTCTTGAAACTCTATGTGAAGATTCTCTTCCACTAGCCTAGTGCAAGTGTTAAACACTCTATAGGCCTTACTCTGCAAGGAATACCCTATCAAAAAGCCAACATCTGCTTTTCCATCAAATTTGCCTAAATGATCTTTGGTATTGAGAATAGTAACCTGACAACCAAAAGGTCTCATAAAACTTAAAGATGGTTTTCTACCAAAGAAAAGTTCATAAGGTGTTTTTCTATGTGGTTTTGTCACAAGAACCCTGTTTTGTACATAACAAGCAGTTCCAACTGCTTCAGCCCAAAATGAAATAGGCAACTTAGAGTCTACTAACATAGTTCTAGCAGCCTCTATAAGTGTTCTATTCTTTCTTTCTGCTACTCCATTTTGCTGAGGTGTTCTAGCTACACTAAACTCTCTTTTTATGCCTTTTTCCTTGCAAAAGTCATCCATAACTCTATTCTTGAACTCTGTCCCATTGTCACACCTGATGATTTTGACTTTCTTATCAGATTGGTTTTCTACCTCAGTGATATAGGTTTTAAGTATCTCACTAGTTTCATGTTTAGATCTTAAGAAGAAAACCCATGAAAATCTGCTATAGTCATCAGTAACAACCAGACAATATTTCTTTCCATTCAAGCTACACACATTAGTAGGACCAAAGAGATCCATATGAAGCATATGTAAAGCCTGAGAAATAGAGTTTTGGGTCTTGGGCTTACAAGAAGCTCTATGTTGTTTGCCTTTTAGACAGTCAACACAAGTTTGGTCGTTTTGGAAAATCTTTTTGGGTAAACCTCTTACTAAATCATATTTTGCAATAGTGTTGATTGTTTTAAAGTTTACATGACCAAGCCTTCTATGCCAAATCATAGATTCATCCAATGAGGCCTTTGCTACCAAACAAGTTAAACCTTCCTTGGGATCAATGTTCTTTAAATTGACAACATACATATTGTTCCTTTCTGGAATTTTAAGAAGGATCTGACTCTCATCAGGCATCTTAAAATCAGAAGAAAGAACCATACATTCATTGTCAGTAAATAGAACATTGTTCTTTTTGTCACACATTTGTGAGACACTAAGAAGATTAAACTGAAGTTCTTTCACAAAATACACATTTTCAAAATCTATTTTACTGGTTTTGATAGTACCTTTACCAGTGATCTTTCCTTTTATTCCTCCCCCAAAGGTAACATATCCTCCATCAAAAGTTTTGAAGTCTGAGAGGAATGACATGTTGCCTGTCATGTGCCTTGAACACCCACTATCAACATATCCTTGATCTTCAATATCAGTTGAATGTTCCTGCACATGAATAAACATATTAGTTTCCTTGGGGTACCCAAGCCATGACAGACTTGGGTTTGCCTCTTGCATCAATGAAGTCAAACCTTTTCAGGATTGTTGATGCACCTTTGGATTGGATTGGTTTCCAAATCCAACATGCTGAGGACTTAACAGCACTTTCCCTTTTAATCCATTGTGTGGTCTTTGGTCTATCAGTACCAATTTTGGCAATACCAATTTTGGCAGTACCATTTAGTCTAGCAGGACCTTTTGGTCTAGCAGGACCTTTGGTTTTTGGACTCCAAACTTTTGTTTTGACCACATTTATCTTTTGAATAGGATTCTTCTCAACTTTTGGTACAGATTTATAAGTGTTTCTTGTACCCTTATCAGTTGGTTTTGCAATAACAGGCTTATCTTGTCTAACAGTATGTTTAACATTTGTGGTGTTAGACTTAACAAAACTTTTTCTGGGGTGAGTAACATTTGTTTTAGCTTTTGATTTACTCCCAGAAACCCATTTATTACAATAAGCATGAAGATGTTTAAAGCTACCACAATAATAACAAGCTTTATTAAACATAACAAAGTCATCACCTAATTGTTGTGATTTAAGGTTGTTCCAATTTCTTTGGCTTCCCCTAGGTTTGTTATTACATTTTTCACAACTTTCAACTGTCTTTAAAACAGTTTTGGCTTTAGCTTTTACTTCTACTTTCTTAGGACTGGTTGGTCCTACTTTGATTCCTTTAATAGGAATAGTCTCATCTTCATCATCATCAGATACCCAATCCTCAATAATTAGGACATCTGGTCTCTTCTCAGTGAGTACCTTGGAGAGTGAGACATTCTTAGCACCCTCAGAAGGTTCACTTATCACTTCAGGCTTAGCTAATGGTTTTGCAACAAATTCATGTAAACCTGATGCAGCAAGATCACTACCTTGTGGACAAGGAATTCCTCTATAAGGAGGTGGACAATTATTATATCCTATCCCTGATTTTATTCTCTTATTCAACTGATTCTCAACTATGCTCTTAGTACACTCAGAAGCATTTTCCAATTTAGTAACAGTCAGTTGAATATTGTCTCTAGCTAATGTCACTTTAGTGCACTCATTTCTTACCATTTCTATTTCTATATCTTTCAAAAATATTTGTCTATGAAGAGCATTTTTTGCATCAGTAAAGGTAAGTTCATTTTCTCTATAGTGAGTGATTTGTTTTTCTAACTTGGACATACCACACTTGTGGTCAAATAATTTTTGCTGGGTTTTTCTGTGTTCTAAGATTTCTGTATCATAAGCTTTTCTTATGGTTTCTAATTCTTTAAGAAATTCACAATCATTAGAACATTTGATAGTTTGTACCTCAGGGGTGGAGAATGCCATCAAAGCCAATTCATCAGAAGTTGACTCATCTTCACCCATGAAACTCCAATCAAAACCCATGCCATCTATAGCAACCATTGCTTTAGGCTCAGCAACTTCAACAACCTTACTCTTGCTTTCAAAGCTTCCTTTCTTCTCAAAGCTTCCTTGGTTTCTATTGTCAAACCCTCTACCTCTGTCATCCTGCCTCTTAGGTCTTCTACACTCTCTAGAGTAGTGACCTTTCATGTGGCAGTTGTAACACTCCACCTTTGACTTATCATAGCCAGCAGGCTCACTTCCATCTATCAGTATCTTCTTGCCAGTCCTCATCATCAACTGCTTAGCTCTAATGCTTAAAAGTGAAAGTTGCCACTTTAGGTCCATTACTTCAAGATCATCAGGATGAATCTCTTGAAGGTCTTCAAATGTTAATACAGACCCATTGTGTTGAGATGTAAGAAAAGCACACCCAATTGTTTCATCCAAAATGGACTTGGTGCTACTAGAAGTACTAGCAGTACCAAAGGTTGTGTTAGCAGTACCTTCTTCTCTGCCACCTTTGTCTTCATGATCAACCTTTGAGATGTTTGGGGATGAAACAAATGCCATATTTCCTGTGCTTGACCCAGTAGTCTTCTTAACTTCATGTTCTACAATCTTGAAATTGTTGTAGAGATCATTGAGACTCATCTGGTCAATATCTGACTTGTTCTTCCATACAATGACATGCATAGACCATTCTGAAGGTAAACTCCTAAGAAATTTAGAGTTTAGATCTTCTTGAGTTATCAACACTTCATGGATGGCTAACTGACTTGCAAGCTTCTGAAGTCTATTGAACATACTGTCCAAAGACTCATTGGTTGTGGCTGTGAAGTTCTCAAATTGTTGTTTGAGAAGTGTCTTTTGTGTTTTCTTGGTAGCATCATTACCACCAAACCTAGCCACAATAGCTTCAAAGAGGGTTTTGGCATCTTTGTATTTGTTGAAAATCAGAAGTTGATCATTTGGAATAGTCATCAGTAACATACTCCTTGCCTTGAGATCATTTTTCTTCTGAATTCTTTCATCTGCATTTGATGGTTGGTTTTGTATTGTTGATACAAGAGCATCATTTACTGTTGATGTGGTGATTTGGGTTTAAATGAATTGCCTTGTTCAATAATCTCCCAAAGCGCATAGTCCTGCACTTGAAAGTATTGTTCAACCCTGAGTCGCCACATTTCAAACTCATTTTGTTTCAGTAGTGGAAGTTTAGCTGCAACATTTGTCTGAATATGTTCAACATCCATTTTTCTTTTAAATTCTCAAATCCTCAAGATATTTATTTTATTCATCAGAAACTTGTGTATTTTAAATGGAAATAACAAGTTTAGGGGAGGATTGTTGGGAATAAAATGATCAAAGTCAAAGAGCCTGCCAATGATGAGAAGAGCCTGCTAGTTGATTTTGTAGTGTACGAAGATGTTCTACCAGTACCTTCTGGGTAGAAGGTACTGCTAGCTAATGAAGAGCCTGCCAAGCTTCTGTCAAGTCGATTAGATATTTTGTAATAGATATTTAGTTGAATTATTAGTCTTTGTACATTGTTATACGTTATGTAGAAGTAGATTAGTCTTCTGTGGTGACAGAAGAATATATCAGAGTGTACATGGGTAGTTGTATTTAATTGTAGGCGCCAATATAGTCAAAGTATAGTATTATATTCATCTACTTGACAACATGTAATAAGATATCCTTATCTTATAAAAGGATATCTTAGTCACTTCTTCATGCATGCATCTTTCACAACTAATAACCACAAACCAAACTATCTCTCAAGTAACTTAGTTACTTCGAATCACAAATCCTTTTTACAATCTTAGATTCAAGATTACTTTGTAATCCTGGTGATACTTAGATCATCCGTATTATTTCATCAATAATATTGAATCGTTTTGTTCTAACCAAAGTTGTGTTCTTTGTTCATTGCATTCACACATTTACTTAAACTCACCACCTTGTGTTCTTTTAAAGTGTGTTGTAGTAGATTCCGCATGCTAAACACATTCAATACATAAATATCTCAATCGAACTATAACCAAAACGTTCCACAGTAATGGAGATGGGATTAGCTGATTTGATGTAGGATTAGTTGAAGTTGGTTGTTGTATTATGTTGCGTCTGTGGTAATTGTTGTGAATATGTTGCTATAATTGTGTTTCGAATGCATTTGATTGTTTAAGGAAAGTGTTGTTTGTTTGGTCTGGGTCTGCTTTACTGCTTCTTTCCTTTAACTCTTTCATTTTGACATTTGATAACTTGTTGACCAAAGTAGATAGTTTGACCATTTGACCGAGTAACAGACAAACCGCGTCGATGAAATGGTAGACAATCCGCGTCGATGAACAGATAGACAAACCGCGTCGATGAGCATTCAGACAAACAGCATTCATGAGAAACTAGACAAACCGCATTCGTGAACATACAGACAAACCGCGAACGTGATTATTCAATCAAACCGCGTTCGTGGTTAAACAGACAAACCGTGTTCGTGGTTAAACAGACAAACCGCGTTCGTGATTAAACAGACAAACCGCGTTCGTGATTAAACAGACAAACCGCGTTCATGATAACTAGACAAACAGCATTCATAATCATACAGACAAACCGCGTTTTTGACCAGTCAACGCTGTCACTATCACCCAATTTTGTCTTTATACCCCGTTTTGGTTACAATCCAAACTGCTCCCAAGAATACCCACAAACCGCATTCAAGAACATCCATTTAACACCAGCAGCAACCAAGAACATCATTCCAAGAACCACTAATTCGAACAACCCACACTCGTGTGTTGTTGGTGAACATTTAAGCCTAACCAACTCCGCATCTTGAACACCACCACCAACGACCATATTAAACACAATAAGCTCAAACCACTTGGACATCTTGTGACTTTCTTGAAACATTGTTCGAACCATTGATTAACTTGTGGATTCGAAAAATATAGAGCAAGCAACAAAAAAACAAATCCACAGATTTTGCCACACCAACTGTGTTGTGAGCCCACAACCACTAAGGTCCACACACAATATCACCAATATTCAAACATTTAGAAACCACATAGACAGCAAGACACTCTTGAGACTTTGTATTCGAACAAACCAATTGATATTCTAACAACAAGTGAAGCCCACAAACACAAAAGTCAACAAGTGAAGCCCAGATTTAGAGACCAATGATTCGAACAAAAATTATGAGTAAAACAGTATGTGAAATATGATTCGAACAAAAAACAGATACAAAGCAGTTTAAGCAAAAAAAAGTTCGAACCAAAAAAAATTAAAACCGACACACAATCAAACCGGATCTAACCATGGCTCTTGATACCAATTGTAGGAAATAACCATCTTGATTGTGTGGTTGATTCGGGTGGTCTTGATTCATGGAAGATTAGATCCATGGTTTGAGTTAGATGCAAGAACTAGAGAGAGAGAAAGTTGAAAGGGAAAACTTGTGTATTAGATTAATGTGTGTGTAAAGTGACAAGAGTTCCACCCTTCCCATGTGTGGGAAGGGGTTTATATACTTACTACTATTTGTGCCCCTAGTGGGCTGTGGAGTGAGCTGACAGTGGGGAAAGCCCCGACCCACTCCACGAATATAGATACGACTAATCTAATAAAACTGATAATACTAATAATACTAAGCTTATATAAATAAGCCTACGAGCTATGTGATATGCTAAATAGATACTCGGGGTGACCGAACCTTCATATGAATATTTATATTTCTAACAGTTAAGTTGTGAAGAGGTCAAGGTGTGTAAGTAGTGAAGGTGTGAAGAAGTAGAAGAGTAGATTAGTCGTGCTAGGTTGTGAAGAAGTAGTGAAGAAGGTGTGCGAGAAGTTGTGAAGAAGTTGTGAAGAAGTCGTGAAGAAGTCGTGAATAAGTTGTGAAGAAGTTGTGTTGAAGTTTTGAGATTGGTTCTAGCTACGATTAGAACCCGACATCTAGCTTTGTGTCGTTAAGCCGGTGTAAGCTAAAGTTGTGTAAGGTTTTCTCCGCCATAAGGGAGCTTGTTGAAATAGTGAAGAAAACTCTCGAGTTAGGTGCTCGGGGAGTGGAGTAGGGCAAGGAAGGTGTCCTTGTAGCCGAACCACTATAAATCTCTTGTCTCGCGGTTCGATCTTTCCATCTCTATCTTTCATTTCATTTCATTACCTTACTTGCATTGCTTATTTATATTTATATTTGTTCATATTGTTCAAGAGTTGAGTTCACATAAATTCGAATCTAAGTTTTAAAAGTAAACAAAGTTTTCATAATAAAAATTAAAAAGACGTAAAACTATTCAACCCCCCTTCTAGTTTTCCACAATTGGTATCAAGAGCCACGTCAAACAAGATTTTTAAAATAAACTGTATTTTAAAACTTGAATCGATCTATGGAATCGGAAAAATATTTAGAAGGGCAATCTATGCAAAGACCACCACTATTTGAAAGTAATGGTTTTCTTTATTGGAAAAATAGATTCGAAACTTATGTGAAATCAAAAAATATTGATCTTTGGCATGTTATTACCTATGGTGATTTTCCCCCTATTCAAAATAATCCTTTAACTAAAAGAGATGAAATTGTACCTTTTGAAAAACAAAATGATGATTTGAAAAAGAAACTAGCTAAAAATAATGAGGCAAAAATGGTTATTTATAATGTGTTACCACGTAAAGAATATGAAAGGATCTTTATGTGTGAAACCGCAAAAGAAATTTGGAACTCCTTACTAATAACTCACCAAGGTAATAGTCAAGTCAAAGATAATAAAATAGATCTTCTTGTTCAACAATATGAACAATTTACGATTCCGAAAGAGGACTCAATAGATAATGCTTTTGCTAGGTTTAACACTATCATCAAAAGTTTAAAAGCACTTGATGAGAATTTTTCTAGTAAGAATTTTGTTAGGAAATTTCTTAGGGCTCTTCATCCAAAATGGCGGGCTAAGGTTACGCCGATTGAAGAATCGAAGAACCTGTCAACTCTTCAACTTGACGAGTTAATCGGCAACTTGAAAGTCTACGAAGCAATAATAAAGAAAGACTCCGAGATGGTCAAAGGAAAAAGAGAGGAAAGCAAGTCAATTGCAATGAAAGCTAGGAAGGAATCTAGTGAAGAGGATAGCTCAACCTCCGAGAGTGATAACGAAGAATATGCAATGGCCGTAAGAGAGTTCAAGAAATTTCTAAAAAGACGAGGAAGATTCACAAGACAACCACGAGATGAAAGAAGATCGCTTCAAAGAAATAGGAATGATAACTACGGGAAAAGAAAGTGCTTTAGATGTGGAAGCCCAAACCATCTCATTGGCGAATGTCCAAAGCCACCGGGTTATGATTACCAAAGCGCCTTTGTTAGTGGAGCATGGAGTGATAGCGACAAAGACGAAGCGAACAAAGCAAACGACAAAAAATGTCTTATGGCAAAGACATCAAATGAGGTACTTTCCGAAACCGAATACTTTAGTGACAAAAATCAATCATTAGACGAAAAAGACCAAGATAATGAATATAATAGGTTATGCAAATTAGGTCAAAAAGTCATGGCTAAAAATAAATCTCTAAAACATATTAATAATCGATTAGCAAATGAAGTACTCGAATTAAAAATTAAACTACAACATTTAGAAAAAGGAAAAGAAGTTTTTATAGAATGTAAAACATGTCTAGAGGTCAAAAATGAAAACGAAAAACTTAAAGATGAAATTTCCAAACTTGACAAGTTTAAAAATAGTAGTAACTCACTTAAGAAAACAATAAGTGGTCAAGGAACTTTGGGAGATAAAACCGGTCTAGGATTCAACTCAAATAATGTTTCAACTAGTGAAAATAAAAATGTAAAGTTTGAATGTCAATCTAGTAAACAAAAACCATTAGAGTCAAAACCTAAGTATATACTTATAAAAGATAGAAAAATACCTATTGCGAGTGATGAGGAAGTAAAAAGTTTTTATAAACCATCATTAAAAGCCAAAACCGGATTTTCTAAACTGAAATTAAGATCTAAAACTCCACCTCCAAATAGACCAAATAATCCTCATCCTCGGTCTAAAACCCCTTAACCTAGAAGAAATCAAGGTAGACAAAACTTTCCTAATAATAATAATCACCCAATGTGGAATTATTCACTTCAACCAAGTTTCAACCCCTGGGGAATACTTTCACCATACATGCAAATGCAAACCATGTTTGGTTCAAACAATTTTGGACAAATGGGACAATGGGGACCAAGTGGCTAAATCGTCACTCATTGAATAATTCGAAAACTCATCTATGATTGGCTTCTATAAGTCAATATATCACCTTGAAGTATTTGAAGAAAACCTGGACATAAGGTACGCTCTCTTTTTAAATTTCATGAGTAGTTACTTCATACATATAGTCTTATTAATCATTGCCTTAGGATATGCTTAGTTTGATAGGTTGCATTGCATTTACACTTTTAGTTATATCCGTTTTATGACTTAATAAACTAGAAACCCTTTAGTTAGCCCCCTAAGTGTTAAAATGAAGTATTCACTGTCGAACTCATTTAGCCTTCTCAAATTTAAAATGGAAATCTTCTATGTCCACTATTAGAAAACTCATGGTGATGAAGTGAAATGAGTTAAGTGGATTAATCATTAACATAGAAGTAAGATTAGATTTCTCGCGTTAGAAAACTATGGATGAAACAAGCTCTCCTAGACTATGACATGAAGTTAGATAAGTGTGCGACAACAAAGGAACTATAGATGTTAGGTTATGTAACAACCGTGATTTCAGCAGGTTAGTTGACTAATAGTCTCAACCTATTTAGTTTTATGTGGTGTGTATTATGTGCTTATATGTGCTTAGATGTGGTATATGTGCGGTTTGTGGGTAATAGGTACGTGAGTTTAGCACTAAATCCCTTGATGTGATATTTTCCTCATGAGTTGAGTAATGTTGAAAAGTGCATTTTGATCGCCTTTGTGGTGTAGAAATGACTTGTGTAATTTTGGTGTTTGTGATTTTGCGTAACGATTCTCCGTTCAATCATTTGAGCGTTAGTAAGTTACGTGGAGGTTATTTTTATGGGTTATATTAAATATAAGTGTGAAATTTCTATTTTTGGAAACTTTATTTTGAAAATGATATTTTTCCGGATTGTCGTAAAAACGAAGGTTTATCGCGTAAAGTGTTAATTTAAGTATAGGGTTTTTATAAAATACAAAGAGTACAAGGTTTTTAGTGTAATAATTAAATTTAATAAAAAAATGAAAAATAAAATATATATATATATATATATATATATATATATATATATATATATATATATATATATATATTAAAATTTCGGCCGAATAAGGGTTAGGAAAAAAAGAAGAAACCAAATTGTATCCTAATTGCAAAACTTGGAGGAAAAGATATATAGAACCTTCCCTAGAGCATTATAAATATAAAACCAAAACCCTCATTCTCTCCTAATGAAATTTTCGGCCAAAACCTAAGGGAGAAGAGGAGAAGAATTTTTTTTAGGGTTTTCATCATACAATAATCAAGGTAAGTTTATAATATTTATACTTAATTAATTTTTATGATTCATGTAATACAAATTGTGATGGATTAGGGTTTATATTTAGGTCTGTAAATTAATGTTATACAACATATTGGGATCATTAATTAGTAATATTATGGTGATTGGTGAAAAGATTAGGGTTTAAAACTTGATAGTTAATGAGTTAAGTTTCTGGCAGAATTATAAGGTTGTAAAGATTCGATTGTGTTTAATAGATGGTGATGAGTTAGATCACTAATTTTATGTCTAAATTGTAGTTCAGTGAAAGAGCTTTCCAAAAAGTCTGACCACAAGTGTTTTCGAGGTCGGGAAGTCAATCAAACGAATTTTTTGAGTTAAGGTGTCAAAACTGTCAAACCGGGACATAATTAGGGTAAAGGTATTCAAGTCAATGGTGGCTTTTAAAGTGTAATTAGGGTTAGCCCTTATGTGATAATTTAGTTCTATATTATATTAGACTTCCACGGGAAAATTAGGCGATAATAAGTTGTGCGAGTAGGTCTACGAGGTCAAAACTTTTTGATGTCCGATCAGATCCGAATCTGGACAGTTGTCATGTTTGATTTTTCATTGGGTACTTACGTATGTTTTTAGTGCATGGCCTTCTGGGTCAAGCTTTTATGCTTAAGAAGGACCATGGTGAATTTTTGGTGTGAGTTGCGAAGCGTTATTCGCTGTGATTTTATGTGGGTGAAAGTACCCTACAAATCTGCATTTTTAAAAGTTTTATTTAAGGGATTTAGTGAGTGTAAAGTATTGGGTGAGGATTAGTATGGAGTCTAGGTGATCCGTAGTGGGTTATATGAACCTTATACATCCATCATATATATGTGTTACATGGACTATAGCTTTTAGCTTGGTCGCGTGTAATGTGGTATTGTATTGTTTGTATAGATTTGTGTGTGGATTATTTGGAAGCTGCGGAATTGAGGTGAGTTCATAGTCCCATATTTTTACTTTGTTTTAAACTTGGGATGGAGATGATGCTTGTTAATATTGTTTTTGAGTTACTGTGATTATGTGTTGTTAAAATGCATGGACTTGTAATGGTTATTATATGTATACTGCATGTTATTGTGGTGTTTAATTGTGGTGATTATTTGAGTGGGAAAGTCCTAGTGGCTCTACTCATTATAATTATCTTGGATCGGTGGGCACGTTCCGTCCCAATTGTGGTGGTATTTGGATCGGTGGGCACGTTCCGTCCCAATTTATATTTGGATCGGTGGGCACGTTCCGTCCCAGTTTATTGGATCGGTGGGCACGTTCCGTCCCGTAAGCTATGATTGCATGTTAGTAGTATAATAACTATACTTTTGTTGTCCTGCTATGCTATGTTTTATAATCACAATGAACTGATAATCGAGGTGTTTTGTGTGTCTTAAACCTATGAATCTCACCAACATTATGTTGACATTTTTAAGCATCATTTTCAGGTGAGCATTCTAAGGCTAAGATAGAAGGGCGCGATTAGAAGAGACCTAGTTTGCATTGAGGATGGCTATCTTTAAGTTTTAATTTGATTAAGTTGAACTTGTTTGTGATACTCGAATGTCTTTTCGTTATTACTTTATGTTTTAATGAAGATACCTTGGAGTTGTTTTGATTATTTATTTTGGGGTATCGTTACGGCACTTTGTGTCTGTACTTTGCTCTATTTATTTGCATATAGTAATTCTCTATTTAGACGCCAAGTGTTGTGATGATATCCATGATGTTGCACTCGCGTTTTCGCCATTGGCGATGTGTGACAGATTGGTATCATAGCCTTGGTTATAGAGAAGTGGGTGGTTGAACCTAGACTATAACCTGGGAGTCCCTCATATAGTTGCATTTAGGGCCTATGTGTGTATGTGATATTTTACGTGGTTATTCTTCTTGAGTTTATGAGTAGTTTTGTCGAGTTTTGGACGTCTATTGGGTCCTCGTACTTAGTATTTTATGTGTCAATTTTTTTTAGCATGGCACCTCTCGCGCGTAACAAGCTTCGTTGGGCAATTGTTGTCGCTACTGGTTGCAAAAGAATCGGTAGTTTGAGGCGAGCTAACATGAGGATTTTGATCCATGCGAACAGGTGGCCATGTCTAATCGAGGAAAAGTTAACCTTAGTGAAAGTGGGTGGAACGGAGGTAGAAGTGTACGAGACGGAGATACTCAACAAAGACGGCTCCACGACTAGGTACCCTGGGAAGTGTCCCAAGTTCATAAAAGATGGAGGAGTAGTTCGGGCTGAGCTTCGTGATTTGTATGAATTTGTGGATCACGTAGAGGAGGAAAGAAGGAATCCCGAGAGTGGCTTTGCTAGTCGTCCACTACCACAGCCCGAGGGAAACCGAAATGGATGGTTGAGTGATGAAGACGAAGTGGATTCGGACCTAGAGTCGACAGCTAGTAGCTGAGTTATTTCAAGATAGACGAATGTTAGGATGGAACTCGAGCCACGTGCGACATTATTGTTTAGCGTTAGGTTTCGAGTTGTCTTTTGTGTTTTTGATATTGAAATTGTGTTGGAATTTGGATTTCGTTGAATTTTGGGATTTTACCCAAGTGATTAATAATAAGGCATGAGCAAGTTTGGATAATCTATGTGTGTGAAATGTGAATTTATTCTTAGATTGTGTATGTGTTATTGTGAGGTGTTATTATTGTTAGGTGTAGTATTGGAAGCGAGTACACATGTGAAAGGATACATCTATAATTATGGGTGGCCAACTTAATTATACATGTATCACGACACATGTGGACTTATGGCCAATGCTACGTTGATCAATGATGACATGCTTACGTGTAGTAGGATTGGAGTTAATTGTGATTTTTGTGTTAATTGTCTCATTCGATGGGGAGTACTTTTGGTAAGTATGAATGCGTATTCGCGAATGTCGTGAACGGCGCCTAATGGTATCAACGATCTGTGTGTTGAACCTAGTAAGCTTAGGTCTAGTATTGTGATTGAAATAGCTAGCGGTAGGGAAGTAGAAGTTGACGAGGTTATTCGTGGGTGCACGATAGTGTTAGAGGGTATCCCGTTCATGATTGATTTGATACCATTTGGGCATGGGAGTTTCGATGTAGTGATAGGGATGAGCTGGCTGTCTAAGCATAAGGCCGAGGTTATATGCCACGAAAAGGTAGTTCGTATTCCTTTAGAGAGTGGTGCTATACTTCGAATACAAGGTGAAAGTGTAGGGAGTGAGGTGAAGTCCTGATGTGTGTGTGTGCGTATGCTCTAATTTATACCCACGGTATGTCGTTGTGGTTTTAGCAGTATTCAAGTTTTAAATTTATATTTAGCCGACTTATCAATAACACACACACTTTAACGAGCAGTGTACCCGGTCAGTATGTATATAATGGTAAGTAGAGTGTCGATCAGTAAGAGTGGAACGTATTATCTAGTTATCCTAATCAGTATTTTAATATCTTAAGTTAGCTATACAACCTAATTTAACGCAAGGGGGTTCAGCCTGAGAGACTGGCACGGTTTGGTTGAAATTAAATAATAAACTAACTAATAGGCATGAATCAGCAAATAGCACACACGTAAACAGATAAATACTCGAGACAATAAGAAGACCTGTCCTGATAGTTAAGTAGCTTGTCACTTGTTTTATTGCTAGTTTTATATGAAGTGTATAGTTCGATGCAACGCACCGAGATTAAGTCCTTTCTCGTTGGTTCTAATCTTATCGGCAAGTAAACCCTTAATGATTACTTATGACTATCCTATTTATCTTTCTTCCTACTTTTCTACAGACGATAGAATGCATAGGCGATCTAATAAATAGGCGAGGGCAGAGGCATGGCGACCCGATCAACGCTCAGCTAGACACAGAGGTTATCAATGCACTAATAAAAGTCACCAAAGACATCAACATATAAACTTTAATTAATGGGAAAGCAGTTTTAAGGGAGTGCAACCTTTCCGTTGTCACATTACACAAGCCACCAATCCTGATGAATTAAAGTTTACTAACACAATAAAACAAAACTACTTAATGAATTAAATACATGCAGGACCTTCTTACAGCTCTTGTATCTTTGTTCAAGGTGTGTCTTGTGCTGCTATCTCGACTGAATTCGGCCTTAGGTTTCTGTGGTCTTCGGTCTTCTAAAACTGTCGAACTCTTAAATTCGTCTGTCTTTGGGGTATTTATAGTTTCTGTCTGAGGGTAAGATGCGGCGCATTGACTTAACTTCGCGTGGGGTCCAAGATTAATATATTCAGGAATATTCGTACACCGCCAGAAGATGCGGCGTAACTCCATTCTTAGATGCGGCGCATGTCTTCTTGTATCTTGGATCGAAATTGGTGAAATCTTGATAGTGATGCGCCGTATGTAATAAGCAAGATGCGGCGTATCTGGAGCAGAATGTCTTGATCTTGTACATTTCAGTAGACTCTTATCTTCATGCTTGTTTTGCTCCATAATTAGTCCAAAATCGCCAAGTTTCACATAATACTTGTTTTTACCTGAGAATTACAAAAGTAAACATTAACGTATCAATTCTCATACATAATATAATAAAACAAGTCAAATAAATAGGATAAATGATGGTAATAAAATGTACTTATTTGAGTTCATCAAATATCCCCCCACTTGAACTTTACTTGTCCCCAAGTAAACCTTAGAATTAATCTTATGAAAATGTATCCTAAAAGATATTAGGATTTATTTTTATATTTAAGCATGTATTCATTTTTGTCATAATCACACAACCAAACACTTAACGAATTAGAAGTAAAATAAAATATTTCGATAAAAGCAAATCTAATCGTTTAACTGTCCAGTCGTGACGAATATTCTATCATAGGCTTGGCAAGTATACACATCTCCCCCACTAAAGCCAAGGAATAACAAGTCTAAAGCGGTAAAAAGGGTTTGTTGGTTAAGGGTTAATCATTCTTCTTAATCTCTATCGATCTCAAATTCCAGAAAAGGCGACAAAATCACAAATACATGATCGAATCCACGAACACGATACTTGCAATTACTCAAATCCTTAACTCGAATAGGCTAAAGATAGGACCAAGTAATCTTCACCAATAATATTATATCAAAAAGGGCGACAAAATCATAAATACATAGCCGAATCCACGACTACGATACTTAAGATTGCTCAAATCCCTAATCTCAATAAATCAAAGGTTTGGATAAAGAATAATATAGGGTATGGATAATATTTGGGATACAAATTGGTGTAAAATGAAAAATAAACAAAACAAATAAATTAAAATCCTAAGTGTGGTTAATCACTATCCCAACCATCCCATGAATAAGACTCATATCATAGAATAACTCACGCTTTAATACTTGAAACACACGCTTTAGGTAGACACGAATTATACTCAACAAGATCTTAATCAAAGAATATCCTTTAGTTGGCGTTCCCATAACGTTCAACTCCCATTCAATCCATAGATATAATATACAACAACTAGTGGTGATATCGACCACTTAATACAAAACTTTACATAAGTTGGTTAAAACAAACTTCCAACTTTTCTTTTCTTCTTTTTCTTTTCTTATTTTTTCGATTTTTTTTTTTTTTTAACTTGAACATAGATGTGTAAAATTTCACCACATCACTATAATGATAACTCTGGATAATTTTTCCATACTTTTCATAACTTCAGAAATAACAGTAATAGTGAAAGTAGCAAACACACGAAAAACAAAACTCAAAGATATACAATATTTACTTTCACTCCAATTGCATTGTGCAATTTCCCGACCTAACCAAAGATAATGAATTACGCACGCGAACACAGGTAATGTAAGGAAACACACTTTGCCTAAAGCAATTAACCAACCACGGATTTTAATCTACAGGGTAGGCTAAGGTGTAAGGGTGTAACGAAACATTTTAAACATTGGTGTAAGAAACGAAAGGAATGGCTCTGAGTGTTTTTCTAGGGGTATCTTACTCTAAAGGCTATTTGGGTGTAATCCTAGAAATTTACGGGGTATCTACGGGGGTTAACTAACCAGTGTAGTTAGCTAATAACACATAACATATAAAGGCTATTTGGGTGTAATCCTAGAAATTTACCAATTTAGACAAGTCATTCCAATTATATAAATAATACTTATTATGGTGGTCTCGAATAGTATACAAGCCAAGTTCTAAAGTTTACAAGTCACCGGCACACTCATAGATTTATGAATTTTGAAAAATCACAATTTTTGAAAATAACGTCATGTGTGCAGCTATGCAACTTAGATCTTAAACAAAAACATGCTAAAAATTTTTAAATTTTGATATATTAAGCACATTTTAAGCATATTTTGAAAAGTTTAGGACAAGTAAGTGTTCTAATTCTCCAATCCCCCCACTTAAGTTAAACAACGTCCTCGTTGTTGGTATAAAAGGTTAAAAAAACTGGAAAATAAAAGAATTAGAACAGAAAAATTCCCCTGAGATTTGCTCGGTATGATCCTCCATTTGTATAAGAGCAAAAAACAACTTCTTGTGGATTAGAACATTTAAGCTTCATAATTGATGTATCCACAGGAAATGCAGGAATCTAAAATACCTAAATTAAGAAGGTTCAAACTTGCATAATACATTAGTAGTTAGGAAAAATAAAACATAAAAATTAAAATGAAAATCATCAGGTCAGTCGATGCGCCGTATCTTATGGAAGAAGATACGCCGTATCGAGCCTGGAATAAATACGAATCAGAATAGAAGATGCGTCGCATCCTTAACCAGGGATGTGCCACATTAAAATAAACTGATAATAAGTTTTAAAGTCGAAAAGTAAAAAATGCAGAAAAATAAAGTAAGATATGACCGGTGCAGGAGATGCGTCGCATCTAGGGATTGAGATGCGCTGTATCCTCTGCGGGCCTGACTGACTTGACACAAAACAGAATAATAAAAAATTTCCGGGTTGACTCCCGGTCAGCACTTGTCTTTATTCCAGAGTCTTCAAGTTAGACTCACGTTCAGCTCCTTATTTAGTCCTTGTCACGGTCCATCCTTCTTTTTTCATCCGAAAGATGTTTCCGTATAGCTCCGCAACATTTTCTTCCGTTCGACTTAATCTAGTATAACTCTTGGTCTTCATCGCAACATATTCCTCATCTGGTCCCAAAGAGTATTTAATGACTTTGAATTTTTCAGAAATAATCATGGGTGGCTTATTATAAGGGATCCCAAGTAGTTGACACTTTCTTTTGATGAATTCTTCTTCGTCTTTATCAACAAACTTAAAATAAGGATCCTTAATCAAATAGTCATCTAGTTCATCAATAAATGACTCATCGTTATTATCATCTTGAATTGCCTCCCACTCTCTTTCCAATTCCCATTGTAACCGTCGACTAAGCTTCGTGTAATCATCAAATTGTTCATGCACCCATTCCCAGAAAGTAGTATTCGATGTTCCCTTTAGCTCTTTCAAGTATTCGATTCTACCCTTTTCTTGCAAAGCCTCCGCTTTTTGTGGGCAGTCTTCAATATTTTCATACCACTCATAGTCTTCAAAGGTTACATCGTTTCCAACCCGTTTCATTCCAATTATACTTCCCCCATTACAGGTTCCAACATTCTTATAATCACAGGTCGGCCATACACTACTCCCATCCTTGAAACAGAAAGGTGTACAAGTGTGATTAATGTGCTCAAATTCCCATGGTTTATCCCAAACCCATGGTATTTGGTCATTCCAATCGTAGTACCAGGTGTTTTTGAAATCATCATAAGTTTTGAATCCTGGTAGATCTCCAGTTAGCACATCATCGTCGACTTGAAGAAGGTAATTAAATTCTTTGAATTGTTTGCACAAAGGTGTCTCATAATTGAACAGATCAATGTCTATCCTGAATAATTCTTCAATGCCCTCATTGATTGTTGAATCATTAAGTGACGACCCATAGTCGCTCTCTACTTCTTCATCTTCTCCTCTCATCCAATATACCCATAACGCATCTTTAGTAGCTCGATCCATGCTCTTATGGTTATTGAACTTACTAGCCAACCAATCTGAAAAATCAACATTGTTAGGATCGTGGTCAACGTCAAAGCAAGCTTTTCCAATCATTTTCCTCCTTATCTCCATGAACTCGTTAAATTGTTCCCTAAAACTCCGTGTCAACCATGAGGTTGAATCATTAAGTGACGACCCATAGTCGCTCTCTACTTCTTCATCTTCTCCTCTCATCCAATATACCCATAACGCATCTTTAGTAGCTCGATCCATGCTCTTATGGTTATTGAACTTACTAGCCAACCAATCTGAAAAATCAACATTGTTAGGATCGTGGTCAACGTCAAAGCAAGCTTTTCCAATCATTTTCCTCCTTATCTCCATGAACTCGTTAAATTGTTCCCTAAAACTCCGTGTCAACCATGAGGTCACAATGCGTTTGATTTCAATTACAGAAGCAAATTTAGGATTACCGTATTTAAGTTCAAGCCATTCTTCGAGGGAGATGTCGATCAACCTTACCAACCTGCCATGAAATAGTAACTCCGACACAGCATAAATTCTTTCATCGTCCAGATAGTTCTCATTTAATCCCCAGTACTGTTCGGAATAAGGCATGTAAGAGATTTGCATAGGTTGGGTATTTCCTCCACCACAGCTTTTATTGCTTGAGTTCATGTATTCAATTCGGAATTTCCTATCATTCTCTTCAATAGTAGTCCAAGACAATCCTCTAGATTCAATGATGGGCCATAAGAGTAGCAATTCATCTTCAGTGTAGCACATTAGTAAATCATAAGAGAATATCCCATCTTCAATATTGCATAAGCGTTTAAATTCCTTATAAGTAGCTTCAAGAGGGGTTTCCCAAGAAAATAAATCGGCATCAATCATGAGCACATTGAAGTTGACATCATCAAAAACTTTCACATCGAATGAATCCGAAAGCAAGAGTTCCTTAGCGAGATATCCGTTCACTGACATGTCTTCCATAGCAAAGCCTGTCATCATAGGTAAAATCTTCAGTAGGATTTGTTCGCTAGAAGAGAAATTGATGAATATAGAAACGGATATAAGAATAAAAATAACTGATATCTGCAGATGATGCGCCGTATCCAAAAAGTTGGATACGCCGTATCTTATAATCGTTAAAATTTAATCAAACTTTATTCAGAAAATAGATACGCCGCTTATAAAGTAGAATGCGCCGTATCAGTTTTAATTATCAAAAATCGATATTTATTTAAAATTAAATGCGTCGTATTAACAAAAGTTAATGCGCCGTATTTTCGTTACGTTTCAAAATAAAAGATTTTTTATTCAGAAGATGCGCCGTATCGATAAAAATCGATACGTCGTATCTGTTTAATAATTCGAAAACTGTTTTTAATTAAAATAATAGATACGCCGTATCTGCTAAAGCAGATGCATCGTATCGCGTTAACGTTTAGAAAATTTTTTTTATCAAAAACAGATACGCCGTATCTTGGGGAAAAGATGCGTCGTATCGAATTAATTAAACGCGTTGTATTTTATAAAAATTAAACGCAATACGCCGCATCTAAGAAAATAGATGCGCCGTATCGTTTGAATAAGCTCAGTACAACGATAGCAGAATACAGAAAATACGAAAAATAAAAACAAATAAAAACAAACGAAAATAAACAAAAATTAAACACACAAAAACAAAAAATATGCAAAATAATACAATGAAGGCAAATTAACTAATATACAACAGAGTTAGCGGTTAGATTAAAAATTAAAAATAAAAACCTAATTAAAATACTAATCAAATTAACAGATAATAACAATTCACTCCCCGGCAGCGGCGCCAAAAACTTGATGTGTGCGTGTGCGTATGCTCTAATTTATACCCACGGTATGTCGTTGTGGTTTTAGCAGTATTCAAGTTTTAAATTTATATTTAGCCGACTTATCAATAACACACACACTTTAACGAGCAGTGTACCCGGTCAGTATGTATATAATGGTAAGTAGAGTGTCGATCACTAAGAGTGGAACGTATTATCTAGTTATTCTAATCAGTATTTTAATATCTTAAGTTAGCTATACAACCTAATTTAACGCAAGGGGGTTCAGCCTGAGAGACTGGCATGGTTTGGTTGCAATTAAATAATAAACTAACTAATAGGCACGAATCAACGAATAGCACACACGTACACAGATAAATACTCGAGACAATAAGAAGACCTGTCCTGATAGTTAAGTAGCTTGTACTTGTTTTATTGCTAGTTTTATATGAAGTGTATAGTTCGATGCAACGCACCGAGATTAAGTCATTTCTCGTTGGTTCTAATCTTATCGGCGAGTAAACCCTTAATGATTACTTATGACTATCCTATTTATCTTTCTTCCTACTTTTCTACAGACGATAGAATGCATAGGCGATCTAATAAATAGGCGAGGGCAGAGGCATGGCGACCCGATCAACGCTCAGCTAGACACAGAGGTTATCAATGCACTAATAAAAGTCACCAAAGACATCAACATATAAACTTTAATTATTGGGAAAGCAGTTTTAAGGGAGTGCAACCTTTCCGTTGTCACATTACACAAGCCACCAATCCTGATGAATTAAAGTTTACTAAAACAATAAAACAAAACTACTTAATGAATTAAATACATGCAGGACCTTCTTACAGCTCTTGTATCTTCGTTCAAGGTGTGTCTTGTGCTGCTATCTCGACTGAATTCGGCCTTAGGTTTCTGTGGTCTTCGGTCTTCTAAAACTGTCGAACTCTTAAATTCGTCTGTCTTTGGGGTATTTATAGTTTCTGTCTGAGGGTAAGATGCGGCGCATCTAATAAGTAGATGCGGCGCATTGACTTAACTTCGCGTGGGTTCCAAGATTAATATATTCAGGAATATTCGTACACCGCCAGAAGATGCGGCGTAACTCCATCCTTGGATGCGGCGCATGTCTTCTTGTATCTTGGATCGAAATTGGTGAAATCTTGATAGTGATGCGCCGCATGTAATAAGCAAGATGCGGCGTATCTGGAGCAGAATGTCTTGATCTTGTACATTTCGGTAGACTCTTATCTTCATGCTTGTTTTGCTCCATAATTAGTCCAAAATCGCCAAGTTTCGCATAATACTTGTTTTTACCTGAGAATTACAAAAGTAAACATTAACGTATCAATTCTCATACATAATATAATAAAACAAGTCAAATAAATAGGATAAATGATGGTAATAAAATGTACTTATTTGAGTTCATCAAGTCCCTTAAGACTACAAAGGCTAAAGAGCGGAAAATAGAAGAGATTCCTGTGGTGTGTGAGTTCCCGGGCGTGTTTCCTGAAGACTTGTCTGGATTGCCTCCAATCTGTCAAGTTGAGTTTCGTATTGAGTTGGTTCCTGGAGCGGCACCTGTCGCGAAATCTCCATATCGGTTAGCACCATCTGAGATGCAAGAATTATCCGCGCAGTTGCAGCAACTTCAGGAGAAGGGGTTTATTCGGTATAGTCATTCTCCATGGGGAGCACCTGTGTTGTTTGTTAAGAAGAAGGATGGTTCGTTCCGGATGTGTATTGACTATCGGTAATTGAACAAGTTAACGGTGAAGAATCGGTATCCTCTTCCTAGAATTGATTATCTTTTTTACCAACTGCAAGGTGCTCGGTTTTTCTCGAAGATTGATCTACGATATGGGTATCATCAGCTGAGAGTGCATGAGGAGGATATTCCGAAGACTGCTTTTAGGACCCGTTATGGACACTTTGAGTTCACGGTTATGCCATTTGAGTTGACAAATGCACCTGCGGTATTCATGGATTTTATGAATCGCGTTTGCAAGCCTTACTTGGATAAATTCGTGATTGTGTTCATAGACGACATTCTAATTTACTCTAAGACGAAGGAGGAGAATGGAGAACATCTGAGGTTGATCCTTGGATTATTGGAGAAGGAGAAGCTGTACGCCAAGTTCTCAAAATGTGAGTTTTGGATTAAAGAGGTACATTTTCTTGGACATGTGGTAAACAGTGAAGGAATACATGTAGACCCTAGTAAGATAGAAGCGGTCAAGAACTAGAAGGCTCCTGCGACGCCGGCTGAAATACACTCATTCTTAGGATTGGCAGGGTATTACCGAAGATTTATAGCAAATTTTTCGAAAATTGCTAAACCCCTCACTTTATTGACTCAGAAGAATAAAAAGTATGTTTGGGGAGAAGAGCAGGAGGTGGCTTTTCAGTCACTAAAGGATAGTTTGTGCAACGCACCTATTCTGACGTTACCTGATGGGCCGGATGACTTTGTTTTATATTGTGATGCGTCAAATCAAGGATTTGGGTGTGTGCTAATGCAAAGGGTAAGGTGATAGCTTACGCATCCCGACAACTCAAGGTTCATGAGAAGAATTTTACCACTCATGATTTAGAGCTTGGTGCGGTAGTATTTGCTCTTAAGAATTGGAGACATTATCTGTATGGAACGAAGAGTGTTGTTTATACCGATCATAAGAGTCTTCAGCATATTTTCAGACAGAAGGAACTGAATATGCGACAAAAAAGGTGGATTGAGTTGTTTAGTGATTATGATTGTGAGATTCGCTACCATCCTGGAAAGGCGAATGTGGTAGCTGATGCTTTAAGTAGAAAGGAAAGGATTAAGCCTAAGCGTGTGCGAGCGATGTGTATGACGTTACAATCGGGAATTAAGGGTAAGATATTGGCAGCACAAGAGGAAGCTTTTAGTAATGAGAATGCGACCGCTGAGATGCTGCGTGGCTTAGATCAACAAATGGAGAAAAAGGAGGATGGTGGACTGTATTTCTTAGATAGAATATGGGTTCCATCGGTAGGAGGTGTGAGGACGTTGATAATGGATGAAGCTCATAAGTCAAAATACTCGATTCATCCAGGATCGGATAAGATGTACTACGATCTTAGAGATGCTTACTGGTGGCCGGGAATGAAGAGGGAAATAGTTGAATATGTTAGCCGATGCTTGACCTGTTTGAAGGTTAAGGTTGAACATCAGAAACCCTCTGGATTGTTACAACAGCCGCCGATTCCTGAGTGGAAATGGGAGAGAATAACGATGGATTTTATTACTAAGTTGCCTAGAACAAGTAGTGGACATGACACGATATGGGTCATAGTGGACAGGCTGACCAAGTCTGCACATTTTCTGGCCATTCGTGAAGATTATAAGATGGAAAAGTTGGCGAGAATTTATATTAATGAGATTGTGGCAAGACATGGTGTGCCGGTGTCGATTATCTCTGATCGCGATAGTAGGTTTACCTCGCGGTTTTGGCAATCGTTGCAAAAGGCATTGGATACATGATTGGATATGAGCACTGCTTATCATCCGTAGACTGATGGGAAAAGTAGGCGAACGATTCAGACTTTGGATGATTTACTTAGAGCGTGTGCTATTGATTTTGGAGAAAGCTGGGATATTCATTTGCCTTTGGCTGAGTTTTCCTATAACAATAGCTATCATTCCAGTATTAGATGTGCACCATTTGACATGTTATATGGGAGGAAGTGTAGATCACCTATTTTATGGGCAGAGGTTGGAACAAGCCAACTAATTGGTCCTGAAATAGTGCAAGAGACTACGGATAAGGTGTTTCAGATTAAGGAAAGACTTAAGGCAGCAAGAGATCGCCAAAAGAGCTATGCGGATAATCGCCGTAAGCCTTTGGAGTTTAGTGTGGGTAATTTTGTGATGTTGAAAGTGTCTCCTTGGAAAGGTGTTGTGCGTTTTGGTAAGAAAGGCAAGTTAGCACCAAGATATGTAGGACCGTTTGAGATTACGGAAAGAATCGGGCCGGTGGCATATCGGTTGAGATTGCCGGAAGAATTAAGTAGTGTGCATGATACGTTTCACGTATCTAATCTGAAGAAATGTTTGGCGGATGCTAGTTTGCATGTGCCATTGGATGAAATTAAGATTGACAAGACTCTTCACTTTGTTGAGGAACCTGTCGAAATTATGGACCGGGAAGTTAAGAGTATGAAACGTGGTAAGATAGCATTGGTGAAGGTACATTGGAAATTCAAATCGTGGTCCTGAGTTTACTTGGGAACGTGAAGATCAGATGAGGACCAAGTACCCGAAGTTGTTTGCTGAGGAGGTTGATGAGACAAGCTAATAAATCTCGGGACGCGATTTCCCTAAGTGGGGGATAATGTAACAACCGTGATTTTAGCAGGTTAGTTGACTAATAGTCTCAACCTATTTAGTTTTATGCGGTGTGTATTATGTGCTTATATGTGCTTAGATGTGGTATATGTGCGGTTTGTGGGTAATAGGTACGTGAGTTTAGCACTAAATCCCTTGATGTGATATTTTTCTCATGAGTTGAGTAATGTTGAAAAGTGCATTTTGATCGCCTTTGTGGTGTAGAAATGACTTGTGTAATTTTGGTGTTTGTGATTTTGCGTAACGATTCTCCATTCAATCATTTGAGCGTTAGTAAGTTACGTGGAGGTTATTTTTATGGGTTATATTAAATATAAGTGTGAAATTTCTATTTTTGAAAACTTTATTTTGAAAATGATATTTTTCCGGATTGCCGTAAAAACGAAGGTTTATCGCGTAAAGTGTTAATTTAAGTATAGTGTTTTTATAAAATACAAAGAGTACAAGGTTTTTAGTGTAATAATTAAATTTAATAAAAAAAATAAAAATAAAAATATATATATATTAAAATTTCGGCCGAATAAGGGTTAGGAAAAAAAAGAAACCAAATTGTATCCTAATTGCAAAACTTGGAGGAAAAGATATCTAGAACCTTCCCTAGAGCATTATAAATACAAAACCAAAACCCTCATTCTCTCCTAATGAAATTTTCGGCCAAAACCTAAGGGAGAAGAGGAGAATAATTTTTTTTAGGGTTTTCATCATACAATAATCAAGGTAAGTTTATAATATTTATACTTAATTAATTTTTATGATTCATGTAATACAAATTGTGATGGATTAGGGTTTATATTTAGGTCTATAAATTATTGTTATAAAACATATTGGGATCATTAATTAATAATATTATGGTGATTGGTGAAAAGATTAGGGTTTAAAACTTGATAGTTAATGAGTTAAGTTTCTGGCAGAATTATAAGGCTGTAAAGATTCGATTGTGTTTAATAGATGGTGATGAGTTAGATCACGAATTTTATGTCTAAATTGTAGTTCAGTGAAAGAGCTTTCCAAAAATTGACCACAAGTGTTTTCGAGGTCGGGAAGTCAATCAAACGAATTTTTTGAGTTAAGGTGTCAAAACTGTTAAACCGGGACAGAATTAGGGTAAAGGTATTAAGGTCAATGGTGGCTTTTAAAGTGTAATTAGGGTTAGCCCTTTGTGTAATTTAGTTTCTATATTATATTAGACTTCCACGCGAAAATTAGGCGATAATAAGTTGTGCGAGTAGGTCTACGAGGTCAAAACTTTTTGATGTCCGATCAGATCCGAATCTGGACAGTTGTCATGTTTGATTTTTCATTGGGTACTTGTGTATGTTTTTAGTGCATGGACTTCTGGGACAAGCTTTTATGCTTATGAAGGACCATGGTGAATTTTTGGTGTGAGTTTCGAAGCGTTATTCGCTGTGATTTTATGTGGGTGAAAGTACCCTACAAATCTGCGTTTTTAAAAGTTTTATTTAAGGGATTTAGTGAGTGTAAAGTATTGGGTGAGGATTAATATGGAGTCTAGGTGATCCGTAGTGGGTTATATGAACCTTAGACATCCATCATATATATGTGTTACATGGACTATAGCTTTTAGCTTGGTCGCGTGTAATGTGGTATTGTATTGTTTGTATAGATTTGTGTGTGGATTATTTGGAAGCTGCGGAATTGAGGTGAGTTCATAGTCCCATATTTTTACTTTGTTTTAAACTTGGGATGGAGATGATGCTTGTTAATATTGTTTTTGAGTTACTGTGATTATGTGTTGTTAAAATGCATGGACTTGTAATGGTTATTATATGTATACTGCATGTTATTGTGGTGTTTAATTGTGGTGATTATTTGAGTGGGAAAGTCCTAGTGGCTCTACTCATTATAATTATCTTGGATCGGTGGGCACGTTCCGTCCCAATTGTGGTGGTATTTGGATCGGTGGGCACGTTCCGTCCCAATTTATATTTGGATTGGTGGGCACGTTTAGTCCCAGTTTATTGGATCGGTGGGCACGTTCCGTCCCGTAAGCTATGATTGCATGTTAGTAGTATGATAACTATACTTTTGCTGTCCTGCTATGCTATGTTTTATAATCATAGTGAACTGATAATCGAGGTGTTTTATGTGTCTTAAACTTATGAATCTCACCAACATTATGTTGACATTTTTAAGCATCATTTTTAGGTGAGCATTCTAAGGCTAAGATAGAAGGGCGCGATTAGAAGAGACCTAGTTTGCATTGAGGATGGCTGTCTTTAAGTTTTAATTTGATTAAGTTGAACTTGTTTGTGATACTCGAATGTCTTTTCATTATTACTTTATGTTTTAATGAAGATACCTTGGAGTTGTTTTGATTATTTATTTTGGGGTATCGTTACGGCACTTTGTGTCTGTACTTTGCTCTATTTATTTGCAAATAGTAATTCTCTATTTAGACGCCAAGTGTTGTGATGATATCCACGATGTTGCACTCGCGTTTCCGCCATTGGCGAGGTGTGACAGGTTATACCCCATTCAACACTCTCGCATCAAACATATAGAATTTCGTCATCGCTTCCTTATGACCATAGGATATGTAGAAACGGGTAGCATGTGACAATAGCCTTAACCAATTCTCTTGAGCATGAGATCTTTAACAACCATTTTTTAAAATCTAGTATTAATGGTTTTTGTTGTCAAAAATTTAGTATCTTTAAAAATATACAGAAACTTCACATTTTGGAAAAATGATTTTTTTTTTTATTATTTCACTTTTCTATTAACACGTTTTACTGCGTCATTTTTCTTCTTAATCTATATCCAAAAAATTTTTTCGATCAAAGTCAAAGATTGAGAATTCTTTTTCTTACCCATTCTTCATAAACACATTTTGAAATAAAACCCAATCTATTTTATTCAAATAACTTTAACATCTACATAAAAACCCACTTTCAAACATTGTTGAATAATGCTAAAAACATTTTTTTTTAAATCATGCATGGTGATCTCATATTTGTCATCTATATTTATGTACATGACATTTATAAGTGAACTAAGTCAAATCAAGCGGACCATGGTTTGTCTATTAAGATTTTGTTTGTAACAAGTCTAGAAGTCCATGCTATCTTAAGTTCTCGTTTATTGCACATAGGCACACATTAGGATCCCTCAAATAGTTCATTAATCTTCCCACTTACATATAATTAAGAAAATACTTGGTGTAGTTTATTGCTCCCTAGTCCATATATATTACTTGCTTGATAAGTATGATTACATGCTAGATAAAATTACTTGATTGCTTAATCTCTTTAATTAACATGTTTTGCATAATTATCTATTACATGCTTAATTGCCTCAAAGAGTTGGACTTGCTTGAAACTAAACCCAAAAACACAACCCTTTCTACAATTTTCTGCCAAAAACCCATTTCCAGTAATCTGGGAACCTACAGATGGGCGGCCCCCTTAAATAAGGCGCCTTATTTAAGGGGACCGGACATCTGATGGTCGAAAGTGCTGTCTCCTTTTCTACTTTTTAGCCCATTTCATCCTACACTTCCTAAAAATTCACTTCCAATCCATCCAACAAATTATCCATTCCTTAATCCCATCAATCCTACACTATAAACACTCCCATTCCTCATAACCTTCCATCATCTCATCACGCCATCTCCCATCAAACCAAAGCCAAAAACCTCAAGGTTAGCAAGGATGACCGAAAAACCCGAAGAAAACCAAACCCCCGAAACAAGTCCATCTCAACAAATGATGTGGCTAAACAACCGACACCTCCACCCACATTTGTTCCCAACTATACTCCCAATCCTCAAGCTCATTCCAATGAACCCTTTCACAAACCTCATCATAATAACCAATCAACCATCTTTAATCCCAAAAATACCCATTCATCTCTTCCATATGATTCATATGAAGACCATGATCAATCCCTAAACAATTATTCCAATCTCATTCACAACACCTCACACCTTATTCAACCTACCAATGTACCATCCAAAACACTCACCACTCTTAGAATATCCCCTTCTTCCATATCTCCATCCTCATCAACTCATAATTACCCAAGCTCACTAATGTCTCCACCACCAAGAGTATAACCACCACCTCCTACCAACTCACATGTTACTCCTACGTTACATGTTCAAACATACATCCCTGATAACAACCATACTCAACCATCATCACCTTTCTAAACCACCCTCCAAAATTTATCTTCCTAAACCACACCATTCTTACACTATAAATAGCCCTTTTGCATCATTAGTGTTCATTCATCCATCATAACAACCACACTCCACCATCATCACCTTCTTCCAAACACTTGAAGTTCATTGAAGAACTTAAAGAAGCCCATGAGCTTTGTGCTCTTCTTACCTTACACCTTGCTCAATTGGATCAACTCCCTTCTAGTCCTCCTTCATCACAAAATAACCTCAACCTCCACCTTCGTTCCAAACTACACATCTCAACCTTAAACCAACCTCATTGAAACCTTTCAAAACCCTCATCATATTGGTCAAACATCCAACTTTACTTCCAACTACACACCCCAATTTCTTCCACTTCCACCAAATGACCAAATCCACAATCCCAACCAAATCCATGACCGTAGTGATCTCCTTGCTATGCACCTTACAACAAGGGCCAACCTCCATCCTCCATCCTCACCCTACTCAAATTGCTCACCTCACCTTCACAATTTGAATCAAGTTGATAATTATGTCAACTATTTTCCTTGTTGTGTCCTTCTCCAAAAACAAATCATTGCCTTAAATAAGTATTTCACTTGTATTGAGTATCTTCTTACTAGATCTCATCCAACATCTCCACTTGAGTGAAGATATTTCTTGGATCAAATATCTACTCACTCGTCCTCATCCTATTCCTTCTCTAAACCGATATAAGATCGTTAGATCCACTCCATCCGCTCCATTTCCCTCACCATCAAATAACTAAATACTATTCACATGCTTTCCGCTCCAAACTCTCCACCTCCAAAAATATACCTCTATTAACCTAACATCCTTACCCTCACTCAACCAATTCCATTCCAAACACTCTACCATCAACCATCTAAGCATAACTGTATGCTTATTTTCCAAGCTTTCGTGTCGCAAGCAAGTCCGAAAGCTCTCTTTGGCAATTTAGGACCTTTTTCTTGTTATATGTTTCAAGCATACTAATTAATGTCTTGCTATATGTTCTTAATATTTGTTTGCCATGATTGTTGTCTGCCATGATTGTTGTTTTTATATTCCAAATTTTGCTATGTATGCTTGTGCTTCTAATATTTTTCTTGCAAGTATTCCATATCTCGATTCCTTGGTGCCCTCAAACGAGGGGGAGCACACATCAAGGGGGAGTTTTCGCTCCGAAAAATTTCGTATCTGAAATTTGTCGGCATAACCTTTTTAATTCTACAAAAAGGGGGAGAAGTGAATATAAACTCACTAAATACTTGTCCAAAAATAATGTTTTGGATTTAATGAGTTTAAGTTTTTTAATCATCAAAAATGGGGAGATTGTTGATATAAATAATGCCTAAAAACATTATCAATACTTATTCATATCTCTATGTTTTGATAATCACAAAATGTAAACTCATCAAACATAAACTTATTAAAGTAAACAAGTATTTAGTTGGAAATATTCATTTCTACAACTTAATCACTTAAGGTATGAATGAACAAATGCTTAATGCATTATATGATCAAAGGAAAATTTTCTTAATCACTAGATTTTTTATAAAATGACCCAAAACATTTTATATCTTTTACAAAATCATTTTTGGTATTAAATAAAAATGTTTAATCTTTTATAAAATTATGAATTCAAATTTTCAACCAAAAATGGTAAAAATGTTCCAGAAAAACCTTCCCCACAAAAAGACAAATCTGGGCAACGGTCAGATGGGCGGCCCCCATAATTTTACTAGGCGGTCCCCTTAATTTTAAGGGGGCCGGCCACCTATTTAAGGGGACCGCCCGCTCCTCCAGCCTGTCCAGATTTGCCTATAAATACTGGACTTTCCCTGGACTTTTTCTCACCTTTTGCACTCCAAACCTTCTGTTCTAAATCTTCTCTAATCCTTGTAAATCCTTTCTAAAATCCTTTGATCATATTCTCTTAAGCATTGGTTTCTAAGTGATCCAAGCTTCCACCATCAAAGTGCAAAAGAAGAATACTCCTTCAACATCTAAAGAAGAAGTATTGCAACTTAGTATCATCTTGCTACCTAAGTTGCTTGTATAATCATTCATTCATTTGTGTATAAGTTGTGTATATTTGTTAGATAAGTGTGGGCATATTTGGTTAGGCTAGATTAGTGTGTAAGTAGTGAAGTTGTGAAGAGGTCAAGGTGTGTAAGTAGTTAAGTTGTGAAGAGGTCAAGGTGTGTAAGTAGTGAAGGTGTGAAGAAGTAGAAGAGTAGATTAGTCGTGCTAGGTTGTGAAGAAGTAGTGAAGAAGGTGTGCGAGAAGTTGTGAAGAAGTTGTGAAGAAGTCGTGAAGAAGTCGTGAATAAGTTGTGAAGAAGTTGTGTTGAAGTTGTGAGATTGGTTCTAGCTACGATTAGAACCCGACATCTAGCTTTGTGTCGTTAAGCCGGTGTAAGCTAAAGTTGTGTAAGGTTTTCTCCGCCATAAGGGAGCTTGTTGACATAGTGAAGAAAACTCTCGAGTTAAGTGCTCGGGGAAGGAGTAGGGCAAGGAAGGTGTCCTTGTAGCCGAACCACTATAAATCTCTTGTCTCGCGGTTCGATCTTTCCATCTCTATCTTTCATTTCATTTCATTACCTTACTTGCATTGCTTATTTATATTTATATTTGTTCATATTGTTCAAGAGTTGAGTTCACATAAATTCAACCCCCCTTCTAGTTTTCCACATTACCTAACGGCAAGTAGGCCCGACATCATGTCTAGTGTCTGGCTTTGTGCCCGCTTGTAAGAAGGATTCCAAAACTTCTTAACTTAAAGCGTTTGATGTATCTTCTGATGCATTAATGGCACTATACACTTGAGATTATGATGTCTCAAGGAGATTGGTGTAGAAACTGTTGTCTATACTAACTCTGATAATGCGGGAGATAATGTGGATTGATAAAAAGAGAGTGATGTTTGTACCCTCATAGGTTGTTGCTAAACTTCTTGGTTCTTCAAGAAACAAACCACTCTTACTATCTCCACTACCGAAGCCGAATATGTAAGCGCCAGAAAGGCATGACAACAAGCACTATGGATGAGACAAGCTCTAATCAAATGAGACGTCCATCTCAACAACACTCCTGGGAAGAGTGATAGCCGAGGTGCAAATAGACTTGACCGAGAACCCCGTGGATTGCTCATGTACGAAGCTTATCGAAGTACGTCATCTCCTACGTCACGATGATGTCAAAAGAGAAATCTTTTCTTGGAAAAGTTTCCCTTAAAGGACAACATCTTCGATATTCTAACCAATACGTTCTTCACACCCCTCTTATGACTATTTGAATATTTCTTCAGAATTATTTAAGTCATCTCTCATATCTCATCTCATGACATTCTAAATATTTTGACTGGAAATATTGAATTCATTTCTCACGTCGCATTTTATGACTTTTTAAGTCATCCTTCTCATCTCACTCATGACTATTTTAATATTTCACTAGAAATATTAAAGTCATCCCTTACGTTCTATCTCGTAACTCGCTAAATATTTCACTAGAAATATTTAAGTTATTCCTTACGTCTCGTCTCATGACTGTTAGATATTTCACTGGAAATATTAAGTCATTCCATACGTCTCGTCATATGACTTTTTAATATTTCACTGGAAATATTGAAGTCATTTCTCTCGTCTCGCATCATAACTCCATGAGTCATCCGTCTCATTCTGCTCATGACTAATTAAATATTTCACTGGAAATGTTGTAGTCATCCTCTACATCTCGTCTCTTGACTTCTACATATTTCACGAGAAACATTGAAAGTCTATCCTCACTTTCCTCCAATAACCATTTATGTATTTCCCCAGAAATACCAAGGTTATTTCTTGTCATTACGCTTAGTCGTCCTCGTTAGAAGAGTTTATTATGTATAAATTCTTTCCTCGCGTCAAAAAGTCTTGCTAAATAAGTAAGATTAATCAGTCAAGAGTCAAAAGAGAACAAAAATGAATCTCAGACACAGACGGCTCCACTAAAGTGGCACGGCACCACTAAACATTAGTGGTACCTTGGAACCTTATGTCTAAGAAAGCCCATTTTTCTTCTATTTCCCTCTGCACAACCATTTCAAACACATATACTCACTATGAACTGCTGTCAAAAACCGAAACCAACACTCAAAATCCAATTTCACCCTTGCTAATCAAGATCGAGGCATTGCAATCAAGAAATCTTAATCACTACAACACAAATTGTAAGTGAATTATCTTTAATTTCTTTTCAATTTGAGTCTAGGGTTTGTTCTTGTGCATAAAATCGAATTGGGGATTTTCAACTTTTGTTGAACTTTTATGCAATTAGGACTAGGATTAGACAATGTAGTACTTGAATGATTCCCTAAACCTAGGATTTTCATAAACCCACTAATATTGGACTATCTAGTCCGAATTTTCCCATTTAAATCGAATTAAGATTAATTATTTGTAGTGGAATCATGTCTAGGATGATTAAAATTGAATTAGAAATGATTAACATTGAGGCTTTTCAATCTTAAAATTTTTGGCGCCAAGTTGAGGCATTTGCTAAACACCCCAATTCCATCTTTTTCGAAAAAGTTCACGTATCTAGGATCATGAAACCGTTTTCGTGCATTGTTGATGCAAGCTAAAAACACTTTTGCATGCATACATGATCTTACAAATATGGATCGAATTACATAACTAATATGTATTCCTCGACATATTTGTTTGAGCAAAATTGAAGTAAGGAGTGGTTGGGTAATCTCATTAGGTTTATTTTAGAGTCGAGATCACCGCACCTCCACATTGTTTGCATTTAGGCACACACACACATTGATAACGTGATCATTAAAATGCAACAAGTTAACATATACAAAAATTTATTTTTGTAGGTAACAATGCCTCGTATGGATTATCAAGATACCAAACCTTACATTCCCCGTCTATTAGACGATCCAAACATCCCCAATGAGCAAAAAGCTTATCTTGCTAAAGTCCAAGATCGATATATACACGAAGGTCTTGTAGTCGATGCTCATTTCGTTCTCTTGGATAACATCCAAGCTTGCTTCCCTACTATTGACTTTGATTTTTTATACAAAATAAACGATCAAATTTGTCCTCGCTTCGTTCTTGAGTTTTATAGTCATTTTCGTACCTTCAATGACCTTGAAGGTAATGTCTTCCTTGATTTTTGGATCCAAAACCAAAATATCATTTTGTCGATCTCCGAGCTTGGTGACATTCTCGGTGTTCCTTCGTATGGTCAGTGTGCATACACTAAAGACCATTCCCTGGAGTCACTTCACTATAATCGTGAAAGTGAAGGAACCTATCATACCGAAATCCCCAACCTTGAAACCATAAAAATCCACATCCAAACTCCTCGAGTCGCCAACACGCACCACAAGCGTGATGGTTCTATTGTCTATCTTGTTCCCAACCGAATCTACCTCAAAGAACTCCTTCCCGACCTCAGAAGTTGGGAACTTCTTCTACGTGAGAACGTGTTGAGCCTTGCGGGCAACCGTGATCAGGTTTCGGCGAGTCTCGCCCACATGCTTTATTGTCTTAGTATCGAGGAGCCATACAACCTCGCATACTACATGGCCAAAAGGATGGCCAACATCCATAGTCGTTCCGATAAGCTCATGCCATATGGTATGTTGCTTACTCGTCTATTCCGGTGGGTTATGGAAAATTTCCCACATCTTAATAGTGTCGACTATGTCCTAGTCAATCCCGTCATGAAACCCCTTGGTGGACCACAACGTCGCACAAAGCAACGTAAGGACAAAGGGTCCAAACGTGGTCGTAAATCCACTTCCGATGCTACTTTCTCGTCTTCCTCCTTCAGTCATGGATCGTCATCCCAAGGTGAACGAAGAAGGAACGTCTCGTCCTCGTACTCCCTCTCCCGACACATACTTTCATAACCTCAATACATCATCGTTCGTAAAAACATCCGACCTTCCCTTCAGTCAAACTAACTTAACATCCGTGATGAGAAGGCAAACAACGATGTTCAACCGACAAGTGTCGATGCATGAGCAAACTATCGGGGGGTTCAAGTCCATTGGCAAGGCAATCAAAGGGCTCGGGAACAAGATAAAGAAGTTGGGGAAGAGAAGAGATTAGATAGGATTAACTTAAGTAGTATTACTAACTTAAGTATTATTAAGCTATTATCAATGGGGTCATGGCAATGTCCATCTAACATTAACAAGTTTAAATTGTCTTAACAATTTTTTTTTTTTTTACTTGACATTGGTTACTTTAACAAGATAATCACTCTTTATGTTTTATTACCTTTGTGAGCTTTGTTTAGTTCATAAATTTTCTTTTATTTTATTGCATGCACTAGATGATAAAATTGCCTAGAATGATGCATGTTTAATAGTTTCCTAAACAAAGAAGATCACATGATAATTTTAGTTGCTAGTTGAAGCTAGTGTTAGGAAATCTATGTGATCATTCTTTAGTGGATTGAGGCTTTAGTATTTGCTGCAAAATAGTCCACCCAGAATTACCCATTTTAGGCAGCCTAGAACCTGCAGAACTGGAAAAAGAGTCAACTACAGGCCACGGCTCCTCTAAATAGGGCACGGCTCCACTAAATTTAGTGGTGTCGTGGGTCATTTAGTGGTACCATACCCTGGGAAGACGAATTTAACTGTTCTCTTTCACTTTTTGACTCTCTTTTCCTGGAATTCTGCCAACACAAACTGATTCCAATACACCTAAATCCCCAAATCCACCATCCTATCCATCCTTGCATGCTTTGATTTAGCTATATAAGCACATATCATGCATTGCTCTTCCACCACCATTCCACACACACAACATACTTATCATGTCTTCCACCATGGCAACTACTTCCCACAAAACCAAGAAGCCAATGTTGAACCTCAAACCTTCCAATGAGATAATTCTCATTGATCTCACTTTGGATGATGATGATGATGAAGCCCACACACCACAAACCTCAACCAAATCAACCTCCTTAATCTCTACACCCCTAGCTCCATCAAAGGCCAACTCAAAAAGGCCAACATCATCATCCACCTCCACTCTGAGAATCACCACACCTTTGCCTCAACCAAGTCCTCCTCAACCTTTAGCTCTCACACTAACCCTCTCACCATCAACCCCATTTGAACTTGGCACTAACACATCATCTTCATCACACTCACCATCACCACAACCTTTAATGGGTCATCCCATTCTTTATCCCCTACAACCACATACCTTAAGTTGTCCTTGTTGTCACCACAACCAACACCTTATCATGTGCCTTAGAGATGAGTTGAGTCTTCAATTCTCCTACCTTGAGCACCTCCTCACACCACCACAAGGAGCCATCATACTACCCCCTCCACCACCAAATAGCCCAACCAACTAAACATGGTTATGTTTAGTTTTTCAAATAAAAGCTTAGGACCCTTTTGACGTTTGAAGCAAATCTTGAAGTCTCATACCACTATTGATATTTATGTGCTTTCTTGTAGTTTGTTTTGCTTCTATGATGTAGTCATACATATGTATGACATTTGTTTTATTTTTATGAATGAATGGGCTTTCATGTGGTTGTTTCATGTTTATTTTTGGCTACTTAGCCATATTTTTGTGATTAGATATTTGTCATGTGTGCTACATGTTAGAACTTGTATATTTGCTTTCTAACTTTGTTTTGTAGCACAGGTCATTGCTCGATTCCTTGGTGTCCTCCAAACGAAGGGGAGTATACATCAAGGGGAGCCTTAGCAACCTTTTTGTTTTGACAAAAAGGGGGAGAAATGGGAGTAAACTCATTAAAAACTTGTTAAAACTAATTTTAACTTAAAATGAGTTTATGTTTTGTCATCATCAAAAAGGGGGAGATTGTTGATGCAAATAATGTTCTAAAAATGTTATTTCTATCTTTCGATAACGTCACGTTTTGAGGATGACAAAATGTGAAAACACGTTACGTTAAAATTAACGTAAACAAGTTTTTAATCGGAAGATCCCGTTTCTACACAAATCACTCTAGAACAAATTTACAACTTAACTAATGATCAAAGAAGTGAATTTGTGATTAAGACTTCGCATTTCTATGTGACAAAACATTTCTTTCAAAAATATACTTTACAAATTATTTTTGAATAATTAAAAAATGTTTTAATGGAAAAATAAGATTAAAATACATAACAGCTATTTTTCCCCCCAAAATCAGCTCCAAACTTCCCCAAATAAGTTTTCACCAGAAAAGACAAAAAGATGAGCGTTTTTGTCTGACACGGCTCCACGGTTCCACTAAATTTAGTGGAGCCGTGTGTGATTTAGTGGAGTCGTCCCTGTATAATGGCCAGATTTTTTCTGCCTATAAATACCAGCCCACTTTACAGATTTTGGGCATCCTTTCACACACAAAACTTTTTTAGTTTAATACTCTCTTCACATCTTATCTTATTGATCATTTAGTTAGGTTTTCTTTTGTTCAAGAGTGATCCAATCATCCAACTTAGAGATCCTCTTCATTCCTCTTCATTTGCAAGAGAAGAACTCAAGGTATCCAAGAAGATAAAAGAGTTGTACTTGTAGTTAGTTTACTTGTAACATTGGTTACACTCTTGTTGTATCATAGCATACATCAAGATTATTTTTTCTTTTGTGAGAGTGTGAGTGAAGATCATTGTGATCTTATAGAGATAGTGATTATCTCTAGTAGCCATTGGGCTTGAGTGTTGATCAAGATTGATCAAGTGTTGATAGAATAGGTTGAGTCAAGTGAGAAGTGATCATTGTGATCTTGTGAGATCTTGGGGATCTCTTGAGTCTTGTGTGTTGAGTGTGTGAAGTTGAAAGGATCGGGTATATCGTGGTAGATTGGTGCTAGCTAAGATTAGCACTCGACATCTAGCTTAGTGTTGGAAAACAAGTTAAGTGACGTGTACGGTTTTAACCGCCTAAAGGGAGGTTGTTGACATAGTGCTTGAAACTCTCGAATGGGGTACTCGGGGATTGGAGTAGGGCGAAGAAGAGCTTCGTAGCCGAACCACTATAAATCCTTTGTCCCGGTTTGATCTTTCAATCTCTTCTTTTTACTTTCATTACTTATAATTAGTTAGTTTAGTGTGCAGTTCATATTGGTGTTGATTGATTGCACATAAGATTCGAATCAAGGTTTTTCATAAGTAAAGTCTTTAAAGAAGCTTTAAAAGAACTTAAAAACCGGTAAAACTATTCAACCTCCCCTTCAAGTTTTCCACAATAAAAACAAACGAGTTTTATTTCACTTTTATTAAGGATTACATAGAAACACAACAAGGACTCATTCTAACGATCCTAACACGAGACTATTACCCCCATATCTTGTCCACGCCAATAGCTAGGATCACAATTGGTATAAGAACCGCTAGAATGCAAACCAAGAATACGTAGTCTTCATCAGGAAAGTATGCCAAGTAAGCAACCCCTAGAACAACGTACACGATTGCAAGAATAGTGATAAGGTGCGGCATTTTGGAAGTAGTAAATGAGAGGAATATGGTTGGTGCAAGAATGGAAATTAAAATAGAGTATATATAGGAAAAACTAGCCGTTATTTTACTATTCTTGACCATTGGGATTTACTGTTCACGACCGTTGGGGTCACTGTTCATGACCATTTGAAATTACAAAATCTTTACTAAGGAACAAACTGATTCATCATCTACCAAAGCTTAAATTCAACAAATTATCCCTGTTATTCATTTATGGCGCGACCCGCCCGGAATTCTTTTGCTACCTGCTTCAAACCGGGTTTGGGTTACACATTGGGTTGCTGTTGGGTCATCCAACTGTTGCCCTTCACTCACATGGCCTTCTTTCCCTTGAGATCCGGGATGGTTAATTCCGATACCTTTACCCGACGGTTATTTTGCCTTTTCCGATCTGAGTTTATGGGTTATTTTCGATCTACAAGGATTTGTGAGGGAGACTACAGTAGAATGAATAGTGTGTTTATTAATTTTTTAAATTTATGGTTGTTTTTAGGCCATTTGTTGTTGCTACAGTTATTAGGTTGCTTATATCCATACTTTTGGATCTAATTTAGATGTTCTGCCATTTTTTCTGATCAAAAAAACGGGTGCTTTGATTGTGTGGGAGAAACGTTTGCAGGCATTCATTGTAGGTTCTTTTTTTTTATTATGTATGGTTGTTTGTGTTGTTGTTGTTAATTTCATCATGTCATTTAAGTTGTAAAACCCCAAAATTACCACAATCTGAAATGACCAAAATACCCTCTAATTTTGAAATTTTAAGAACTTATAAAATACGCTATAAATTAAAACTTGAGTTATATAACATGTTATGACTCAAAACCATACAATATGAACACATAACCTAAAGTATCATATGAAATTATGTATGAACCTTATAATATAAATTATGGCACGTTTAATATGTCGCATAGGCCAAATTAATTTTAAAACATGTACAAAATAATTAAGAGATAAGTATGTAAGAATTTTGGCTAATTTGGAAAGTTGCAAATCACCCTTAATGCCCATCCCTAATTTTTGGCAAACCCTCCTAATTTTACTCTCCAAGCCGTGTTTTACAACTCTCCAAAAACCCTAACTCCCTTTTCTCCCTACTCCATTTGACGGCAAGCATAACAAAAAAAAAGAAAACAAAAAAAAAAGAAACAAAACCCTAAACCATTGTTCCATTCGATTGACTAAGGAGAAGAAGGAGAAGCAAACATTTGATCTTGATCATTGTTCTTGAATATTCGTATCACACAAGGTAATCATGTAAGTATCATTTTAATCCATTCGCAATTTTGAACAAAACCTAATCGACCCATTCTTTTTCTTTTTCATTCGATCTTGATCAAGAGAAGAGAAGGTGTGTTGGTGATTGATCATTTTGGATATCGTTGTATCCTTGTTCCTATTCGATCCATACAAGAGGTAACATGTAAACCTAATCTAAAACAATATTTTTGGATCTATATGTATTAAAATGTATCAATATGATTAATGGTGTTATTGACAATCAGATGTATATATGAAAACTAATCTATCAGAAATTATGTGCTAACAAAACGAATTGTTAACCAATTAAATAAACATGAAATTTGGTGGATCTTTGGTCTAAAACTTAATTCAGTGAAATAGGGTTCGAATGAAATTTATTTGGTGATTTTTAGAGGTCGGGAAGGCACCCGTTTGATTTTTACAAATTCATGTGTCAAAACTGTATTTCGGGTTCTGAAAATTCAGTCATGGTTTATGATTTTTAACTTAAGATCTATAACGAATTAAGACCTGAGCTTTGGAAAAAATAATATTTGGGATATGAGTTAATTTGTGTAATTTTTATAGATTTTTCTGAAATTTTTATCGTGGGTAAACAATTGCATACTTTCGGGGTGTTTCATCAGATCCGATTCGAGAACATGTTGTGAATGTCGATTTTTAGATCATACTGGTACTACTTAATAAAATCTGGAAAAATTACCTAAAATACTTAAGACATATATGAACATCTGGGTAAAAGTATAGAATTTTATGAGTTCGTATAAGGTATTTTAAAAATAGCTAAAGTCGGGTCTGTTTTCGATTGTAATGCTGAATTTAAGTAATTGTTTATTTAAAACACTTATAAGCTTATGTGCTTCACATTTAAAACCTAAATAAGTTATATTGTCATCCTAGAAGTGTTTAACTTATGTATTGATTAATTATCATGTTAACCTTTAACCTTGGCATAATTGCAATTATAACCCTAATCTTTGAACAATGATAATATGAAACCTAAATTATATGAAGTAAACATTTAAGTTACTAATTTGAGAAATATAACTAAATTATGACCTAATGGAATGTATGAAACCCTAATTGGAGTTTAATTACTTTAAATGATCAATTAAAAAAGACTTGTGTAATTAGAAACCCTAATCTCACACTTACTTAATTTGGAAACCCTAATTTGACTTGTAAACTTTTGGAAAGTTACTATTTATGGAAAATTACTATTTTTGGAAAGTTACTAAATATGGAAACCTACTAAATATGGAAAGTTACTAAATAAGAAAAGTTACAAAAAATGGAAAGCCGACTAAAATGAGAAATTCGATTTAAGATAAGTTATTAATAAAATGATCATAAATTCGTGTAGATTCGCTGAAGATGGAGTTTGCTTCTGATCTTTATGTTTCTAGTTGTATTGTCACTTGCGGTCTAAGGTACAGATATTCTACCCTTTTTCAGTATGGGTGCTTTCATTCTCATGATTTTCTTGATCTTGATTCATTAGGATTCCCTAAGCCATTGCTATGTTCCCTTATACTTTGATTCGTTCTTCATGATCCCTTTGACATTCGTCATTATGACCCTATGACATAAGTATTCGAATCACTTGATGCTTAGAAGGTTCATTTGATTTTCTAACTGGATGTGAAAACCTTTCTTATCATGGAAATGTTTTGATAAAAACAAATTTTAAAAAGGATGTTTATGAACGATGCGATACCACTTGTATATGAAATTTTACTAAACTTTTATGAAAACTACTTTTAAAGACTACCTTTATTAAAACCATTCTTAAAGATCATTTTTATGAAAACCATTATTAAAAGATTTCTTTAAATGAATATTTGATAGAAACCTTTGAATTGAACCTTGCTATGAACCATTTGATTTCGAACCTTTGAGATCCTATGCCTGATATAATTCCCTCATTGACTCATGACATTCATTTTATGATTGTCATTCTTATTTATTCATTCTGAAATTTATTTAAATGTCTCTGCTATGCTATGCTTATGTTTGCCATGCTTACTTGAGTTACTATCTTGTTTCCCTTGCCATGCTAGATTATATTTGTTGTATGTTATGATAGATCTGTGCCTGAACTTACCTAGTTCTGGAGGTACCAGGACCATGTCTTTGATGGCACCCTAGGCATGACACTCCCGTAGAGGTGTGATAGATCTACGGCGTTCCCCCTTATGTATATGTATTTTATCGCGATCACTACTGGCCATTAATGCGTGTGTGTGCTTAGTCTAGTACTGACATACATACTTATGTTAGGGAGCGTATGGGTGCATCTTAGGTTTTATGTTTTATGTGATTATGGTGACCAGGTGGTGTGTGCCTTGCACTCCTTCTCACACTTTTATTTACTTAGAGGTCTCCCCTCTTCGTATACTTGTTTTGCTTTAGTATGATTTGACGATTTATGTATGGAGTTCTTATGGCACATCCTTATATGAACCTTTTCATTATTTCATTCTTTCTCTCGATTCAATTATTATTCAGTTCTCATGCATTCCTGGTTTTTTAGTTCTCTTTAAATTCGTATGACTTAGAATTTATTATTGTTCCCTTTGTAACCTTGTATTTCAGATTTTCCTTTGTAACCTTTGAAATTCATTTTGTATTATTTAGTCATATGCTTGTGTTTGCTTTGATATGTCACCATAACGTAATACTTCTACCCTTATCGGGTTGGGGTGTTACAATTATGGTATCAGAGAGACAGGCTGCGACTTGTAATACATTTACCCTTGACCTGTGAAGTTTGGACCATTAAGTTTCCACTATAGGCGCTCATAAGACAACCTTTGAAAATTTGCTTTAGGATTTCCCCATAGGAACTTAAGTTACTACCGGTGAGGAATGGGTAGACTAGGACATCTATGTAAGTAGCGTTGCTTCAGCATCACTCTAATTTGTGCCTCTGCCTTTAGCTATGCCTTATAAGAACATTTGTTTCAGAAGCTAGAAAGTTTTGCAACCTAAGTTTAGAAACCAAGTAAGATTGAGATACCTCGGGAACTTCATGTATACCTTGCACCACTTAAGTTTCACTTCCTGATTTTGATCTCCACTTCTGATCTGTTTGATAAACAGTTGATACTTTTCCGACCATCCCGAAGGTCATTCGACCGTAATGTGTTTGACACATTCTATAAATTCATTACCTATGCTGGATATAAATATATCATCTGATACTACTCAGTCCTGTAAAATCCATTACTACCCTATGAGAACTCTGGTAATTATTAACCATGGATATAGGAATTTTTATTCCCTCCCTTTAAATGATGAGTCTTGCCTGACAACCAGTTTCCTTTGGAAGGATATGATGTAAATAGTATCTCAGTACGGAATTGTTAACTGAGCATGATGATGCTGATAACTAATATTCCATACATCTCACTTTTGACGATTATACGATGTTCGTATTACCAATGATACACACCCTACCTGCCCCTTATGCTAAAAAGCTAAACAAAATTCCAATACCTTGAACTGTTCATTTATCTATCTCAATACAATGATGAACCGTGTACTTGACCTTAATATATGAACTACCCGTCTGGTTTAACGACCGTATTCGTTCTACGGATCTGTTTACTCTTGATATAATTGACCTTGAGGCCTTTTGGTTATGGATTGGATGGCTTCGTAAAGCTACCATAGACTACCGTATCCGAAATGTGACTTTTAACAATCTGCTTCACCCTACTTTTGTCAAAATGACTCTCAACCGCTTAAATTGTTAAGATTAATGTTGCTATGAAAGCACATATTCCGATCTCATTTGATTGTCAAAATTCTCCTGACATCTATTAGTATCCACCCTTAGAAAGCTCTGACATTGGAAGTAGTTTGTTGTACGAAAATTTTCCGATGTTCTCGGATGAACCTCTTGGGATTCCCTCCTGCTTGGGAATTAGAGTTGGCATTGAACTGATCTCGGTTGGCGAACCATAATGCCATAGAAGTTGAGAGATTAAAGGAACTGATGAAATATGATTTTCTTCACCCTAGTATTTATCCTGGGATTTTCCTGTTGGCTCATGAAGAAGGAAGAGAGAAGTATGCGGCGGCGTATTGACTATCGTGAACTTAACCATATCACTATCCGAAAATCATTATCCATTTCCGCGTATCAATGATCGATTTGGCCTATCTTTGAAAACTCCGTATCATATGGTCTCATTTAGGTTTGAAGGACAGAAGAAACAGGCACAAAAACTGCTAAGAAGGGAGTTGACTAACTGAGAGTAACCCCGCGAAGCATTTATTCGTGAAGAGGAAGATTGGTGATGTGAAGTAGGTATGGAGACGATCCCTGAAGCGGCCTTCATACTCGTTGTGATCATTATGAGCTCTAAAGGATGCCAATTGTATTGGCTGATAGAATCATGTTTTCCGCGAGTCTTTGGACGATTGTCATAATATGACAGCGTGTTTGTGCTCATAGACGAAAGAGGAATATGTAGATCATTTTCGTATTGAGTAGAATGACCCCTGTGTTCTGGAAGAATAGGTTTGCTTGGCGTTCGGAGATTGTTGCAGATAGCACTACCAGGTATCTTGCGATGACAGAGTTTCCACATAAAGGACCAAGATTGAAGACCGTTGTTAGAGTTAGAAACCTTGTAGAATAGTAGTAGAAGATGTTCGTGACAGGCGTTACCATGGAAGAAGCATATAAGAAGGAATCCACGTTACCACACCACAGTGTCCAGAAGAGGTGCCGAAGGCTTGAGGGACCAGACTCAAGTTTATAATTCCTTTCCACCCTATGATCATATGGACAGACGTAGACAGACTACTTGGAATTGGAAGAGATTTGAAATCATGTATCTGAATGGATGAATTTTGAAGAGAACATTTGTGTTCGGGAGAGTTGATTATGTGAAGGATGAAGCCATTAATGACGTAATTCACTTCCTCTCAACCTACTTAAATTTCCTTTACCTGATAATAAGATCCTTTGAATGATTTAGGTTCTCTATTAGTAATTCCGTTCTGTGTTCATTCTGCGTTTGTTGGATGATGGTTTTGATATGCAATTTTTGACGAATTGTGGAAGGAACTTTGAGATTCATGTTCAGGAATGGGCGGATGTTGAAGCAACCACTTATATTAGCTGAGTTGATTTCGGTGAGTGATAAAGGATTGACGCTATTAACGACGTACCTTAATTCTGATAGGCATTCTAGGATTTCTGTTACGCTTACGAGTGGTTTTGTTCTCCTCTTAGTTATGTTATTTGATTTTGATGACCTTTGAGACTATAGTTGGACTAGGTGGATTAAGATAAATTGTTTTGTTAACGACTTGAGATAAAGTATGACCATCATGAGGGCATAATTATATGATGCTAGTATTATGACGCCTGATCAACGTGATAATACTTACATCATATAACGTGCACTTATTGTGATCATAGGATATTTCGAGAAGTGCCTTAGAGCCTTAGAATTTCTGATAGCTGTTCGAGATTATCTGCGTTAGTGAGACTTTAGGTTCATTCTACCTATACGCGTAATCTGCCTTCACCGTTATACGACTTGATACGTTTGGATTCTCAACACGCGTTTTTTTGACCTCTGCACTTCCAATAAGAATCTTAGGTATTGTTGTAGAGCTTTCTGCTGGTTGATGTTATTGACAATCTGTTTTCTGTATGTTCTCATCTGATTTTTCTAATCAAATTCTATGGACGACATATCCGTCAAATCCTACCTATTTCCTGTATCTCTTCCGAGAGAATACGATTATCATCTATTACGTTGGGTATATTATTCTTTTGATCTGGATTCAGTATGGTATGTCCTTTCTGAAGAAACCGAAGCTATTCTGATCAACAAGATAGAGTCATAAGAAACAAGTCATTCGCATTTCCGTTCCCGGTCCTTTGTGCTTCCGTTTCATTTTACTTCAATTTTCGAGGACGAAAATTTTCTTTTAGAGGGGAAGAATTGTAAAACCCCAAAATTACCACAATCAGAAATGACCAAAATACCCTCTAATTTTGAAATTTTAAGAACTTATAAAATACGCTATAAATTAAAACTTGAGTTATATAACATGTTATGACTCAAAACCATACAATATGAACACATAACCTAAAGTATCATATGAAATTATGTATGAACCTTATAATATAAATTATGGCACGTTTAATATGTCGCATAGGCCAAATTAATTTTAAAACATGTACAAAATAATTAAGAGATAAGTATGTAAGAATTTTGGCTAATTTGGAAAGTTGCAAATCACCCTTAATGCCCATCCCTAATTTTCGGCAAACCCTCCTAATTTCACTCTCCAAGCCGTGTTTTACAACTCTCCAAAAACCCTAACTCCCTTTTCTCCCTACTCCATTTGACGGCAAGCATAACAAAAAAAAAACAAAAAAAAAGAAACAAAACCCTAAACCATTGTTCCATTCGATTGACTAAGGAGAAGAAGGAGAAGCAAACATTTGATCTTGATCATTGTTCTTGAATATTCGTATCACACAAGGTAATCGTGTATGTATCATTTTAATCCATTCGCAATTTTGAACAAAACCTAATCGACCAATTCTTTTTCTTTTTCATTCGATCTTGATCAAGAGAAGAAAAGGTGTGTTGGTGATTGATCATTTTGGATATCGTTGTATCCTTGTTCCTATTCGATCCATACAAGAGGTAACATGTAAACCTTAATCTAAAACAATATTTTCGGATCTATATGTATTAAAATGTATCAATATGATTAATGGTGTTATTGAAAATCAGATGTATATATGAAAACTAATCTATCAGAAATTATGTGCTAACAAAACGAATTGTTAACAATGAAATAAACATGAACTTTGGTGGATCTTTGGTCTAAAACTTAATTCAGTGAAATAGGGTTCGAATGAAATTTATTTGGTGATTTTTAGAGGTCGGGAAGGCACCCGTTTGATTTTTACAAATTCATGTGTCAAAACTGTATTTCGGGTTCTGAAAATTCAGTCATGGTTTATGATTTTTAATTTAAGATCTATAACGAATTAAGACCTGAGATTTGGAAAAAATAATATTTGGGATATGAGTTAATTTTTGTAATTTTTATAGATTTTTTTGAAATTTTTATCGTGGGTAAACAATTGCATACTTTCGGGGTGTTTCATCAGATCCGATTCGAGAACATGTTGTGAATGTCGATTTTTAGATCATACTGGTACTACTTAATAAAATCTGGAAAAATTACCTAAAATACTTAAGACATATATGAACATCTGGGTAAAAGTATAGAATTTTATGAGTTCGTATAAGGTATTTTAAAAATAGCTAAAGTCGGGTCTGTTTTCGATTGTAATGCTGAATTTAAGTAATTGTTTATTTAAAACACTTATAAGCTTATGTGCTTCACATTTAAAACCTAAATAAGTTATATTGTCATCCTAGAAGTGTTTAACTTATGTATTGATTAATTATCATGTTAACCTTTAACCTTGGCATAATTACAATTATAACCCTAATCTTTGAACAATGATAATATGAAACCTAAATTATATGAAGTAAACATTTAAGTTACTAATTTGAGAAATATAACTAAATTATGACCTAATGGAATGTATGAAACCCTAATTGGAGTTTAATTACTTTAAATGATCAATTAAAAATGACTTGTGTAATTAGAAACCCTAATCTCACACTTACTTAATTTGAAAACCCTAATTTGACTTGTAAACTTTTGGAAAGTTACTATTTATGGAAAGTTACTATTTTTGGAAAGTTACTAAATATGGAAACCTACTAAATATAGAAAGTTACTAAATAAGGAAAGTTACAAAAAATGGAAAGCCGACTAAAATGAGAAATTCGATTTAAGATAAGTTATTAATAAAACGATCATAAATTCGTGTAGATTAACTGAAGATAGAGTTTGCTTCTGATCTTTATGTTTCTAGTTGTATTGTCACTTGCGGTCTAAGGTACAGATATTCTACCCTTTTTCAGTAAGGGTGCTTTCATTCTCATGATTTTCTTGATCTTGATTCATTAGGATTCCCTAAGCCATTGCTATGTTCCCTTATACTTTGATTCGTTCTTCATGATCCCTTTGACATTCGTCATTATGACCCTATGACATAAGTATTCGAATCACTTGATGCTTAGAAGGTTCATTTGATTTTGTAACTGGATGTGAAAACCTTTCTTATCATGGAAATGTTTTGAGAAAAACAAATTTTAAAAAGGATGTTTATGAACGATGCGATACCATTTGTATAAGAAATTTTACTAAACTTTTATGAAAACTACTTTTAAAGACTACCTTTATGAAAACCATTCTTAAAGATCATTTTTATGAAAACCATTATTAAAAGATTTCTTTAAATGAACATTTGATAGAAACCTTTGAATTGAACCTTGCTATGAACCATTTGATTTCGAACCTTTGAGATCCTATGCCTGATATAATTCCCTCATTGACTCATGACATTCATTTTTATGAGTGTAATTCTTATTTATTCATTCTGACATTTATTTAAATGTCTCTTCTATTCTATGCTTACGTTTGCCATGCTTACTTGAGTTACTATTTTGTTTCCCTTGCCATGCTAGATTATATTTGTGGTATGCTATGATAGATCTGTGCTTGAGCTTACCTAGTTCTGGAGGTACCAGGACCATGTCTTTGATGGCACCCTAGGCATGACACTACTGTAGAGGTGTGATAGATCTACGACGTTCCCCCTTATGTATATGTATTGTATTGATGAAGCGAAAAGTGTACCGCTTTTAGGGGGTCATTTAATCCCTAAATCGTATTTATTTGATCAAATATTGCCCTAAATCGTTCCTTTTGTCATTTTAGGTACTTTGGAGAAGAAATCTGGAAAAGGAAGCATTTTGGACGTTTTTGAAGCATAAAAGTGAAGAAAACGACAAAGTCTCAAAATCTGCTGGAAAAGTACCTGTGACGGCGTCAAGCCCCGATGTGACGCCGTCAACCCTTGATAAGCCAGAGAGGATTTTGGAAGATTAAAGGGGGACGGCGTCAAGAAGGTCGTCAACCCTTGATAAGCCAGAAAGGATTTTGGATGATTAAAAGGGGACGGCGTCAAGAAGGCCATCAAGAAACCCTAACTGCGGCGAGGTGACGGCGTCAAGCTCTATAACGTGACGTCGTCAGATCTGTTTTCCTATATATATTTTCATAATTTTTAGTCATTAGTGTGCAACTTTGTGAGGAGAAACCCTAAGACGATTTTTCTGCCATTTTTAAGGGTTTTATACCCTTGAATCTCCCATGTTCAATTGAAGATAAGTAATCAATTAATCATTCAATATGTCTGTGTGTTGTTTGATTATATCTTGTTCTTGTCTTTTATTTAACATGCTAGGCTAGATTTATCTTGTGTTTGCTTAGATTTAATGAAACCTAACTATTGATTACTGGTTGTTGGTGTGTTATTAATTGTATTGGATGATTGTTTATCGATGTTAGGCTTAAGAAAACTGGCTAACCTCCTATACGGTAACTTGCTTGAACGTCTTAAGAAACATGAACCAATGCGTACTAAGGTTATTATGGTTGTATTTAATGCATGAGCGAATTCTAGTGATCCCATGTTAGGAGCTTCTTAGCCGGCTCGACATAGGAGTGAAGTAGGAGCTTATAGAGTTGGGGAAGTACGTACGCCACCCCACGATTGGTATTAAGGAATACACCCGTCATCCACGCAATTAATACACACTAATCAACCGTTAAAAGATAGTTAGGGAGTAAGGAAATCTAAGTAAACACATTTCTCTCCATATAAGTTCCACAACCCTTTTTATTTTCAGTCACTTTATTTTATTTGCAATTGTAGTTATTTGGGTTAGTTGACTAGCAACTAATTCCGCCCACTCCTTCAAACCCGAGATTTTACTTGCTTTTATAAAAATATAAAAATACAAAAAGAATCTTCCCTTACCCTTAGACCTATTAGAGTAGTTTTTCAATCCTAACGACACTATTCCCCTAGAGAACGATCAATCCCCCGGTACTTGCCACTACACTATACTACATCGGTCAGGTACATTGCCTGGTGGGGATTGCAAGCCTCTTGAGATCCCTCGAGAGGTAAAACCTGTTGTAAGGTCGCAAAACCACGCATCAAGTTTTTAGCGCCGTTGCCGGGGAATAGTTATTGTTTAGGTTGAATTTTTATTTTATTAGGTCTACTCACTAGATTCCTTTCTAGTGAGATTTTTATTTTATTTTTCTAGGTTTTCTTTAGTCTATCTTTTTTCTTCGTTTCTTTGTTCGTAACCATTACCATCTGACATCATGGAAGGTGGTAATATCCTCGATCCCAACAACCCACCACCACAACAACACCCACCTCCTAGAGCCCGTACCTTAGGAGACTACTCCCGTCCTAGCCACCATGGCTATCGAAACACCATTGAGCTCACTCAAGGAGCCAATGTCACTCCCTTGCGATCCGACACCATCCGGTTGGTGCAAAGCGGATGCGCATTCCATGGACTTCGTTCCGAAGATCCTAATCAACATCTCAAGGAATTTCTCAAAATCATTGATTTTATAGACCTTGATGTTGCCACTCGAGAGACGACCCGACTGCGTCTCTTTCAATTCTCTCTGCGGGACCAAGCTAGTCAATGGCTAGAGCGTCTACCCGCAAGATCCATCACCTCTTGGGATGATCTCACCACTCGTTTCCTTGCTCAGTTTTTCCCACCGGGAAGAACTACCAAGCTAAGGAATGATATCTTGATGTTCCAACAACGTCAAGGCGAAACCCTCTACGAGGCATGGACTCGATTCAAGGACTTACTCCAAAAAGTCCCTCACCATGGCATAGAACTTTGGCTACAAGTCCAAATCTTCTATGACCACATCAATCTCTCCACGAGGCAAACCATTGACCAATCGGCCGGTGGTAAGCTACGTGATCTAAGTGCGGAACAATCATGGGCTCTCTTGGAAGATCTTGCACTTTATGACAACGAAAGTTGGAATGATCCCCGTGATTTGAATAAAACGGTCAAGGCAATATCTTTGCCTTCGAACAATTCAAGCACTTCCGACCGTAGGATCGTAGAACTTGAAGACCAAGTCAAGTTTCTTATGAAATCCTACGAGGCTCCTAACCCTTCAAGACAAGTGAACAAAATCACTTCTTCGTGTGAATTATGTAGTGGTCCCCACGACACTCGTGATTGCGTGGAACTCCCCGAACAAGCTTTTGCGGACTACGCATCCTCGCGTACCGACGGAGCGGGAGACAAGTGGTACACTTTTAAACCCGAGCTAAACCCCTACGGTGATTCATACAACCCCTCATGGAAAAATCACCAAAACCTTAGATGGAAACAAAACCAAAACGCACAACAAACCAATTCTTCCAACCCACCTAATCGTTTCCAATCAAGCGGTTCATCTTCGAACCTTACTTTCAACAACAATCCTTCCAACTATGGTAGTACCAATAATCTTGAATGGTTGATGTCCAACTTCGTGACATCTCAAGAAGCTCGTTTAGCAAAGTTTGAAGCCGATTTCAAACAAAAACAAAACGAGATGACCAATAAGATTGACACTTTGTTGAAAGCCCTCAATGACCAAGAAATGAGAGCACTCCCTAGCAACACATTCAAGAACCCGAAACTAAACGTCAATGCCATTTCATCAGTTTCGTCTCCTAGTTCTTGTCCACAATATTATTCGGTCAATTCCATGAGCTCGTGTTTCAAACAAACCCAAGTCGTTCAAAATGACCAAGGAGTTATGATATCCAACACTAAATTGGTCAACAGCATAGTTGAAACACCTCCCACTCAAAACCTTGACGAAGAATTCAAGGAGCTCCACCTTGAACGTCCGGTTATTGATGTATTAGCACGAGCCCCCTATTATAATGCCCTCTTAGAAAAATATGAGAAGAAGCTCGAGTTAGGTGACAAAGGGACCGCGTTCGTTCAAAACAAACTACCTAAGAAGTTAGATGATCCGGGCTTATTTTTTCTACCTTGCAAGATCGGTAATTCGGAGGCTTATGACACATTAGCCGATCTTGGATCAAGCCTTAACCTACTTCCGTTACCTCTCTACACCTCTCTAAAACTAGGGAAACTTGAAGAAACTGAGGTAATAATAGGCTTAGCGGATGGAAGTGTTGCTTACCCGGTTGGAGTAGTCAAGGACGTGTTAGTACACATAGGAAAACTAACCATTTTAGCCGATTTCCACGTCCTTGATATGGTTAGCGACCCTACATGCCCCTTGTTGATAGGTAGAGGATTTTTGGCGACCGCTAGTGCTATGATTGATTGTAAGGAATCTAAGATAGTGGTAGGAGAAGGTGATACTTGGTCAGTCTATGATGTGAAGAAACATGCCTATGATACTAGTGAGGAACCAACACCCCATTGGTTAGAATTAAATAGGAGACCATCTAGATATGGACCCTGGATCGATGGAGACTTCATAGGATCCCAACGCCCATTTTACCTAGAAGAGGACTTTGTGAGCCGAACACATACGGTAGAACAACTCTTGGCTAGGGACACCGAATTGGATCCATTTGAAGACCCTCTAGTTTTTAGGAAGATGATTGATTTCCTAGGAGTTTTACCAATTAACCTAGGGATGAATAAGTGGACATGTGAAGACAATGATCATAAGTGGGATTGGGACAAACCACCCAAAGATGGGGATGGGTCATGGCATATTAAGATGACATTGTATGACCCGGATGGAGAGAGGTTTGAAAATATATATCGTACTATGCGGACCAATAGAAAACTTCAATCCAAGCTTAACCCTAAATATGTCCTCGATGACGATCTCACTTACATAGGTTAAAAGGACTTTGAGTCTAGCTACAAGACTCGTTAATAAAGAAAAGCGCTTCTTGGGAGGCAACCCAAGCTTTATTTGCTTTGTGTGTTTATTTATTTGTTTGTTTGATTTTATTTGCTTCCGTATGTATGTTTAATTTTTATTATTATTGATTCATGTTCAAAACTAAATTGTGAAAATGCTTTATCTTGTTTTTAACTTCGTCTTAACTACATATAAAGGTATTTTGCAAAAGTTAAGTGTAAGGGAAATCCAAATCAGTTTATTAGAACAAATGAACATGAATCATAACAATATTAAATTAACATACATATTAGTAATTGTTTGAGTCAAATGCTTGTATCGAGTCATAATGATATTTTGCAGGATTTCCAGGAAGTAAGATATAGGTTTTTTCAGAAATTTTCCGGAAACTTAACATGAGAATTCTGTCAGATCATTTCTGACGGCGTCAGGCCTTACAACCTGACGGCGTCAGGTTTTAATTTTCTGAAATTTTTGAAAGTTTTGTTTTTCTTCCGGAATCATAAAAAGTTTTTATTAAATCTCTAACTTATAAACTCCAGGAATCTGCAAAATAATCATTCCACAAGCATTATATCCTTATACAGATTTATCCCGCCGATGTTATGCAGGTTTTCTTGTTTGTTTTCTCAGGTTTAACAGGTTATTTTGGACAAGGAGATGTATGTGGAATCAAGCTTTTGGCGCTGCTTTAATCTTGAAGCTTCAACATTACCTTGGAAGAAGATCTAACCATGTTACCCCTTTATCCACCGAGCGAATCAGGGGAGTATTTGATTTCATTCTTTTACCTTATTTACTTTTACATCTTGTTATTTGAACATTGGGGACAATGTTCATCTTAAGTGTAAGGGGGGGTAAAGTACGATACTTTAGAGAATGCTATTACGCTTGATTTTTCGTTTGTTTAATGGTAGATGTGTAATAAAACTGAGATAAATACCTGTTAAGGCAATTTTAGTGCCAAATTTTAAATTTTTTACAACATATAGGAGTGAAACTTTGGTCTTAATGAGCGTCTCACGGATAGGAGTTATATGACTAGCACAAAACCGTACCACAAAAAAAAATTTCCACCCCCAAATATATGAGGTTCGCCCCTAGAATTGGTAGGAAAAGCATTTATGCTATGATGTGTGTACCGGTAGCACTTAGATTCTAGAACTTGCGTTAGGACCATTCTGAGGCCACAAGTGAGACTACATTCGTGTAGTTGGATTTACTACATGATAAGAGGCATTAGGATTAACCCATTGTTTTACACCTGTGTTTTTGTTATAATTACATTGGCTACATTGGTCAAGTAATTCTCCCACACCCTTTGCGTTGTACTCATTTTTAGTACACGATACCCCTAGTACACCCCTCAGAGCCTATCTTTTCATTTCTAACTTTAAGCATTTTACTTAAAGGAAGAATTTGTTTACACCCCACTTAAATGTACACCCAAATCGCCTTAGCCTACCTTGTATGCACTCATTTTTAGTGCATTATTGTGACAACGTTTGTTTAAACCCCAAGTTAATTATCTAATTGATTACATGGTTGCTAAGTCGAGTCATATCCTTGTACATATTGTTTTGGGACGATTGGGACTCATGGGTAAAGTACTAGTGTAATGGAGTAATGGGGAAGAACAACATTATTACCCCCATATGTGCTAAATATTTTAAAAGTACTCCAAGTGTTTCGATTATCTTAATTCGAGTCATTAGAATAGTAATTGTAGAGATATGTAAAAGTTCAAGTGTAAGGGGGATACAACCTCCCTGCGATGTATTATTTTGGATGGTAGGGCAAGAGTGTATGTCTAAAAAAAAAAAAAAAAAAAAAAAAAAAAAAAAAAAAAAAAAAAAAAAAAACATACGGACTACCATCCCGTTTCATTTTATGTTTATTTTATCTTTTTGTTATTTATTTTTCTTCATTAGCTTAAGTCGACTCTAGTCTTGGCTTAGCAACGCCATATTGTACATGTAATTATTCAAGATCTTTAACTCGCCACCAGTAAAATATCCTTTATCCAACAAAACCGTGTTTATCATATCCCTACACCTAACGTAATAACCCGTTTAAAAGCCCTCTTTGATAGTTTATCTTAGGTGCTTACGCCTAGTGGAGGAGGTTTTTGATCCTTTCCCAAGCCTATGGTAATCTATTTGCTATGACAGGTAGTGAGAGATATTATTCATTTTCATTTATGAGATATACTTTTATGACACCTGAGAGATGTGAGTATCTAAACACTACTTGTGAGGTGCTAGTCTATAATCTCCGTGCTTATTATGATTAAAGTGGAACGACTATTTGTTGTAATTACTTTTATATTAGCATTAAATGACCCCTAACTTGTATTTTGATTAGAATAAAAGCGCATTTGCTTGAGGACAAGCAAATCTCAAGTGTAAGGGTATTTGATGAAGCCAAAAGTGTACCGCTTTTAGGGGGTCATTTAAGCCCTAAATCGTATTTATTTGATCAAATATTGCCCTAAATCGTTCCTTTTGTCATTTTATGTACTTTGGAGAAGAAATCTGGAAAAGGAAGCATTTTGGACGTTTTTGAAGCATAAAAGTGAAGAAAACGACAAAGTCTCAAAATCTGCTGGAAAAGTACCTGTGACGGCGTCAAGCCCCAATGTGACGCCGTCAACCCTTGATAAGCCAGAGAGGATTTTGGAAGATTAAAGGGGGACGGCGTCAAGAAGGTCGTCAACCCTTGATAAGCCAGAGAGGATTTTGGATGATTAAAAGGGGACGGCGTCAAGAAGGCCATCAAGAAACCCTAACTGCGGCGAGGTGACGGCGTCAAGCCCTATAACGTGACGCCGTCAGATCTGTTTTCCTATATATATTTTCATAATTTTTAGTCATTAGTGTGCAACTTTGTGAGGAGAAACCCTAAGACGATTTTTCTGCCATTTTTAAGGGTTTTATACCCTTGGATCTCCCATGTTCAATTGAAGATAAGTAATCAATTAATCATTCAATATGTCTATGTGTTGTTTGATTATATCTTGTTCTTGTCTTTTATTTAACATGCTAGGCTAGATTTATCTTGTGTTTGCTTAGATCTAATGAAACCTAACTATTGATTACTGGTTGTTGGTGTGTTATTAATTGTATTGGATAATTGTTTATCGATGTTAGGCTTAAGAAAACTGGCTAACCTCCTATACGGTAACTTGCTTGAACGTCTTAAGAAACATGAACCAATGCGTACTAAGGTTATTATGGTTGTATTTAATGCATGAGCGAATTCTAGTGATCCCATGTTAGGAGCTTCTTAGCCGGCTCGACATAGGAGTGAAGTAGGAGCTTATAGAGTTGGGGAAGTACGTACGCCACCCCACGATTGGTATTAAGGAATACACCCGTCATCCACGCAATTAATACACACTAATCAACCAGTAAAAGATAGTTAGGGAGTAAGGAAATCTAAGTAAACACATTTCTCTCCATATAAATTCCACAACCCTTTTTATTTTCAGTCATTTTATTTTATTTGCAATTGTAGTTATTTGGGTTAGTTGACTAGCAACTAATTCCGCCCACTCCTTCAAACCCGAGATTTTACTTGCTTTTATAAAAATATAAAAATACAAAAAGAATCTTCCCTCACCCTTAGACCTATTAGAGTAGTTTTTCAATCCTAACGACACTATTCCCCTAGAGAACGATCAATCCCCCGGTACTTGCCACTACACTATACTACATCGGTCAGGTACACTGCCTGGTGGGGATTGCAAGCCTCTTGAGATCCCTCGAGAGGTAAAACCTGTTGTAAGGTCGCAAAACCACGCATCATGTATCGCGATCACTATTGGCCATTAATGCGTATGTGTGCTTAGTCTAGTACTGACATACATACTTATGTTAGGGAGCGTATGGATGCATCCTAGGTTTTATGTTTTATGTGATTATGGTGACCAGGTGGTGTGTGCCTTGCACTCCTTCTCACACTTTTATTTACTTAGAGGTCTCCCCTCTTCGTATACTTGTTATGATTTAGTATGATTTGATGATTTATGTATGGAGTTCTTATGGCACATCCTTATATGAACCTTTCCATTATTTCATTCTTTCTCTCGATTCAATTATTATTCAGTTCTCATGCATTCCTGATTTTTTAGTTCTCTTTAAATTCGTATGACTTTCATAATTATACTTTCGTTTTGTATTCTTATTCCTTCATTGCTTATGCTTATTTACTGTCCTGTTATCTTATATATATATATATATATATATATATATATATATATATATATATATATATATATATATATATATTTATATATATATCTGTTCACTGGGCTTTTTAAGCTCAGCCGCATTTCTTTCCATGCGGCAGGTTTTAGATGGAAGCTGGGTTATGAGTGGAGAGCACTTGGGACTTAGAGGACATTTACCTTCATAGCTATCCTGGATTAGAGATGACTAGAAGTAATTATGATTGTAGACTTAGAATTTATTATTGTTCACTTTGTAACCTTGTATTTCAGATTTTCCTTTGTAACTTTTGAAATTCATTTTGTATTATTTAGTCATATGCTTGTGTTTGCTTTGATATGTCACCATAACGTAATACTTCTACCCTTATTGGGTTGGGGTGTTACATAAGTTGCCTCTGCATTTAATAATGGATATAACTGCGTTTGTTTAGGGCCTATTGCTTTTGCTTTGATAGTATTTATTGTGGTTGTTGGTTAATTTTTTTTTTGGTCACATTTATGATTGTATATTTTGTTTAGGGTTTTCTGCCAGTTATAGGAATTGCTATTTTAGGTTGTGTTGCGATATTTTATTGCCTGTTTTGTATGTAAATAAGTATGTTTTTATTTTTATAGTGGTCCCTAACTTCTTTTGCCTTCTTTTCCTGACATTGGCTTCATACGTTTGTCGATGACTGTTTAAAAATGTTGTTGTTGCTCATAGTGATTACTTATAAAGTGTTTGTCATTGTTTTTTGGTCATCTATTTTTTTTTTCGGTTCTTCCATCTTTGTCTTGCTGTTTGTAACTATGAAACCAAATGCTACAATGAAACCAAATGCTACAATGAAACCAAATGCTACATTTCATGCCCAAAATATAAGAAACCGACTTTTGCAAAACCCAAAAACCAATAACGAGATGAGTATAGATGGTTGTGGCAACTCCGCGTTCGAAGGTCAGACTGAAGACAATGTCATACCTCCCTTGACATTAAGTGTTGGTGCTTCCGAAGGTTAGTTTCTTTTATATAGTTGGTAGAATGTTTAGTATTATTTTTTATGCAATGTAGAGTTTATGTTCATATTTTGGTAGGAGATGCGCGCCTAACAGCCCGCCAACTTGGGTTGAAACGTCGTTGTGGTGTAACCGGTGTACATGTGCCACCGACCAACACTTTCTTCAGTAGCCATCGGGTGAAACTGTCTAATACGAATATCCACATTGGTTAGTGGTTGTTTACTTCTGTTTACTTTATTGAGAGAGTGCTAATTTTTTATATTTTGATGATGCCAAGAGTGGACGTGCATGTTTACGTATCTGTTAAAAAATGCAGGCACACCTGTGTGTAAACGCGTAAGGGGAGAAAAATATCTACCAGCGGATGTTGATGATACTGCTTTACTAGGAGCTTCATTGGCCCGTCCAACTGTAGGTAGAAATGATCCCGTTAGTGTTGATTTTCAAGGTTGATAAAATGAGTCTTTTATGCTTTATATCTTGCACACCAATTACTTTATCAGGTGTTGTGGTTGGTAGGCTTCTTATAGTGTTAGGCTACTACTACAGGAATCCGTCCACATGATGCTATTGAGGCGGGGTATGTAGATAACAACAGTCGTGGCCAACAAAAAATTGATGAAAGAATCGACCCTCCTGCATGTTGTCTGCGTCAGCGTTCTCCAGTAGCTGATTTGCGGTGTCACCCATCGTCTTATACAAATAAAGGTAACAATATCTTTGTTAGCCAAAGCATTTAGAAACCTTCTCGGTAACATCCATTTCTGGTTCAGGCATTTAGGTGCATGCTGTTGGCGAATCAGCTTCGAATAATGATAAGAGGCATGTTGAACTAAATTCCAGCGAAAGAAATGAATCATGTAGACGATCTTTGTGGTTGCGGTCTTCGACAAGTGATGTCCAATGTCACCCGTCTATTGCGTCTGATCATCCAGAGGGCAAATCATGTTTGCCTACAAATGGAGGTAACTTCTGGTGTTGTCTTCTCTAATAGTATGCGATTCTCTCCTAACAGATTTTACCATGTTAACGGAATTTTTTTATATTCAAAACAGGTAGTTGTGCAGATGCTCTACGCCAATCAATTGCCGATAAGGAAGGTCTGCCTTTCAATTATATGATACTCCAATTTTTTTCCAATAACTTTGTTACATGTTGTCATAACTTACAGGAGTCTGCACACATGATGTTGCCGAATCAGGATTTGTAAATAATATGGGTTGTGTCCATGGAAAAATTAATCAAAGCAATGATCCCCCTACACGATCTTTACGTCAGTGTTCTTTGGCGCCTGCCTTAGAAGCTCCTCATATTGAATCATCATGTCATGCAACTAAAGGTAAGAATACCTTTGCTAGGTACGCCATTTAAGGACCTTCTGGGTAACATGCGTCTTTCATGTAGGTATGCAGCTAAATGCTATAAACCAATCAACTTCCAATAATAGTCAGAAGAGTGTTCAAAAAAACTTGGTTCAAAAAAGTGAATCACGTAGACGATCTTTGCGCCTACAGACTTCAACAACTAACGTGCAGTGTCGCCACTCTATTGCATCTAATGGTCTACAGTTTGGATCGTCTTTCTCTGCAAATGGAGGTAAGCTTCTGTCTTATCTTCTGTAGTAGTATGCGACTTTTTCGTAGCAGATTTCGCTATGTTAATAGAGTATTTTTATATTAAAAACAGGCCCTGATACAAATGGTAAACGAAAATCAGCTAGCATGAATGACCATAGCCTTTTACAAAAAACTAAAAAGAATAAAACAACATCTGATGAGGCCTCAAGGAATGTTCGGCAATGTTCTTCCCGTAGTAATGCCTTTTCTCATTTAAATGTTGATGTTGATAATCCTGTTCAGCAACCACCTTCTCATACAAATGGAGGTAAGGATCATGGATTCCTTTTCCAACGGCTTCCTTTTCATTCAACTAACTTGGTAACAGTGTTTTGATTAACCCTTTTTGTTTCAGTTGGTGCAGACGCGCCGGTCATCTATCAAGATTTAGGCGATTGTAATCAGCAATGCCGGAATTGCAAAGCGATGTTTTGGCTTAACGAACGGCTTAAAGGTCGTTCTAACAATGGTCAGCCTGAATATCATTTGTGCTGCAGAGGTGGTAAAGTTTTCATGGACCCTGAGATTCGCCCACCTGCATATATGAGGGAACTTCTTGAAGACAACAATTTTATGCAGAATATAAGAGCTTACAATCAAATGTTTGCCATGGCTTCATTTGGAGTCAAGATTGACAATACAGTTAATGAAAAAAGAGGCCCGTATATCTTTAAAGTTTCTGGTCAGGTATACCATTGGATTGGTTCTTTGTGTCCTACAGCCAATGATTCGCCGTGCTTTTTACAGCTGTATATCTACGATACACGTAATGAAGTGGAAAATAGGATGGCCCATTTTGAAAGATCTAACACATCTGCAATAGATCCAGAAGTCGTTCAAGGACTCATCTACTTTTTAGACGATCACAATGAGCTGGTGCGCCTGTTCAGAACTGCGCGGGACAAATGTGCTGAAGCTGATGTTCCTGAATTTAAGGTTCGGCTCTATGGTGGTGGAGGTGCGCGTCGTTATGAATTGCCAACATCTGATGCTCTAGGAGCCATAGTGTTTGACAATGGTCCAACAACCGAAGCAGACTATGATGTTATAATTGAATTAAGAGGTGGCCTACCACAAAGGATAAATAAGCTTCATCAATCATACATGTCATTGCAATTCCCACTCATTTTCATTTATGGTCAGCCTGGATTTCATACACAGTTAAGATTAAAAGCTGCAGATCTGACTGGTAGGAGCAAACGAGTTTCAATGAACGCGTTTTACACGTACCAGCTGCACCCAAGACATGGGCAGTATGATTTAATCTTCCGGACGGGGTGTCTTTCACAACAGTATGTTGTTACTGTTTATTGTTGTATAGAACAGAATAGAATGGATTTCTATAGAACACATCAGAATGATATCCGAGGAGAATATTTGTCAGGACTTTATGATGCAATTTCAAGAGGTGATCGTGATGATTCAGAAGTCGGTTCAAGAATAATTTTGCCTTCTTCATTCACTGGGGGTCCTAGATATATGTATAGCCATTATCTGGATGCGCTGGCGATTTTTCGTGTCCTTGGTAATCCACAGTTTTTTATAACCTTCACATCTAATGTCAATTGGCCTGAAATATAGCGATACATGGCATTGTTTCCTCATTTGAGTGCATCAGATAGAGCAGATGTGGTATGTAGAGTTTTTGAGCAAAAGATTAAAGCATTTATCAAGTTTCTTAAAGAAAAACAAACTTTTGGACATATCACAGGAGGTATGCATATCTTTTGTGGTAAATGTTTTTTTTTTAGTTTATGTTACATTCAGATTTACACTGTCGGTAGGTATCCCATGTAATGTACAGGCCTATTGACCAATTTTTAGTTTCCATATTGTTTGATCTGTAGTTTTGTACACTGTTGAGTTCCAAAAGCGTGGGTTGCCACATTGTCACACGCTGGTTTGGGTGTCTTCATCACACAAAATTCAGAATGCTCAGGACGTTGACCAATATATTTCAGCCGAGCTGCCAGACCCAGCTATCGATCCTGATGGGTACAAAATTGTCTCTGAAATGATGATGCATGGCCCATGTGGGAAAGCCAATTTGGGTGCACCGTGTATGCAAGGCGAGTTTTGCAAAAAAAAGTTCCCAAAAAAATACAACAATGAGACATTTTTTGATGACGAAGGACGAGTACATTATCGAAGAAGGCAGGCAAACACTTCGGTTACTAAACACCAGGTCAAACTTGACTACAGCTATGTCGTCCCATATAACCGGTCTTTATGCTTAGCATTCTCTGCCCATATAAATGTTGAATATTATGGGTGGAGCATGCTAATAAAATACCTGTTTAAGTACATATCAAAAGGGACGGACCGGATATTTGCACACGTCAGCAGATCTATAGGTGATGCAGCTACTTCTGCAGTCCAACCACAATGATGCATTGATGAAATCCAGAATTTTGTCGACGGCCGTTTCATATGTCCTCATGAAGCCTGGTGGAGAATCCTAAAATTTGAAATACACAGTAGAGAGCCAGCTGTCCAAATACTTTCAGTCCACCTTGAAGGCATGCAGCATATGACCTTTCGAGCCCACGAAAATTTAGAGTCAGTTGTGAACCGTCAAGATAAGAAGATGACCACACTGACAGAATGGTTTACTTACAACAGTGAAAACGTAGATGGTCACCATTTGACTTATCTGCAATTTCCATCCCAGTTTGTGTGGTATGCAGATAGTAGATCGTGGTCAAAAAGAAAGAATGCCAGGTATTCTGTTGGCCGTCTTGCATATGTACATCCAAGTTTAGGGGAGCTTTTTTACTTTCGGATGTTGATGTGTCATCAGCGAGGCTGTAAAAGGTTTGAAGATGTGCGGACAGTTAACCGAGTTATATATCCTACATATCAAGCTGCGTGTCACGCTCTGGGTTTACTTGGTGATGATAAGGAATGGGATACAGCCCTTGAAGAAGCATGTATTTCAGCAACATCACCAGAATTAAGGTTTGTTTTTGCTCAAATTCTTACTCATTGCGAAGTAGCAAATCCAATGCACCTTTGGAATAAATATTGGCGGCAAATGGGCCATGATATTCCCAGCATTGTTTCACAATCTGTTAGGATTCCTAACTACTATGTGAATGATGATGAATTACAAGGTTACATATTATATGAGCTACAGATACTACTAAGCAGTTGTGGTAAGTCAGTCCAGGATTATGGTTTGCAGCCACCTCCGAAAGACCTGCTCGATCAATTGAAGAATCGGTTGCTGATGGAAGAAAAGAATTACAATAGAACATTGTTAGCACAGGAAAAGGCTGATTCAGTACCTAAGTTAAAATGCTGACCAAAGAAGAATTTATGAGCTTATTCTAAATGCGTTTGCAAGGGGTAGCCAGGAACTGATATTTGTGTATGGCCATGGAGGAACTGGTAAAACATTTTTGTGGAAAGCTATTATTAGCAGCTTACGATGTAAAGGAAAGATTGTGCTTGCAGTCGCTTCTTCTGGTATTGCTTCCCTCCTTCTTCCATCAGGAAGGACCGCGCATTCAAGATTTAAACTGCCTCTAGAACTCACAGATGACTCGCTTTTTAGAGTTAAAAAAAATACTCATATCGGAAACCTGTTGGCAAAAACAAATTTGATCATTTGGGATGAGGCACCTATGAATGATCGGCGCTGCTTTGAGGCATTAGACAGGACACTTAAAGACATACTAGATGCACCGGATGTTCTTTTTGGTGGGAAAACAGTTATTTTAGGAGGCAATTTTCGACAAACATTGCCTGTCAAGAAGGGTGCTCCAAAGATGGAAATAGTTTTGTCATCTTTTGCAAGTTCTCACCTCTGGCCACATTTTAAGCTAATGACATTGAAGGAGAACATGAGGCTTTTTCGATCAGGAATTACCTTAGAAGAGCAGAACTTGGGCCACTCTTTTGCAGCTTGGCTTCTTGATATTGGTGATGGGAAGCTCGGAGAACCCGACAGACAAGATAGCAAAAATACATCGTGGGTTGAAATTCCAGATAGGTATTGTATAGAAGACACCGCAGAAGGTCTGTCAAAGCTGATAGATTTTATCTATGACCAGCCCACACTTCGAACACCTTCAGCAATGACTCTCCAGCAAAAAGCTATTGTTTGCCCAAAAAATGAGACTGCAGCCATTATTAACACACAGGTTTTATCAATGTTTGAAGGTGAAGTTACAAGTTATGCAAGCCATGATATGGCTATTCCAATTAACAGTTCCGCTGCTGAAACTGAGATGTTGTATCCTGCTGAATATCTAAACACATTTAACTTGCCAGGATTTCCGCCACATCAACTCGATCTTAAAGTTGGAGCACCTGTGATGCTTTTAAGAAATGATAGTTTAGCAGGTGGTTTATGCAATGGGACACGCATGATAGTCACACAACTTATGTCAAGGCTTATTGAAGTGCAGATCATTACAGGCACAAGAGTCGGTGAAAAGGTCTTCATACACAGGATACCTTTAGTTCATAAAGATCCAAATCTTCCTTTCTCTTTCAAGCGCAACCAATTCCCAATAAAACTTTGTTATGCAATGACAATCAACAAAAGTCATGGGCAATCTCTTAACAAAATTGGTATTTACCTTCCGCAGCCTGTTTTTGGGCATGGGCAGTTATATGTTGCTCTTTCTAGAGCTACATCTCCTCATGGTTTAAAAATTCTCATGAAACAGCAAGACAATAGAAGACCAAATGAAACTAAAAATATAGTTTACAAAGACTTTTTGACAAATATAGGACATACATAGTCATTTTTGCATCACAGAGTCATACTCAAATATTTTTCGTTCTACCTTTTTTTTTCAAATTATTTTTCATTTTATTTTATCATTAAGATTGTTAAATATGGTCTGACAACTACATGTGAATAGTTTTTTACTTCATAAAGGTATCACAAAAATACCAAAATACATATACATTTTGTAGAAACCTGTCTTATATACCACTTGCTATTGCATTCTTTTTTAAGCGATTGGTCTTGCCATCTTCTTCTATTACCCTTTTTTTGTTTATAATGCACCTTAGAAATACAGGTACATTTTGTAGAAGCCTGTCTTATATAGCATCTGGCGCTGCATTATTTTTTAAGTTATTGGTCTTAGCATCTTCTTTTCTTACCGTTTTTCCATTATAACTCACCATCATTTATTATATACTTTCAGTTAAATGGCAGACCCTGCAGGCAGTGACAAACAGCATTCATCTATACGAAAAATGGTTGGGAATAGCAGCGGTACAGTGTCTGAGGTGGAACATGTGTTTGAACAGGCAATCATTGAAACCACCTGTCCCACAGAGATTGCAGTAATTGCTGAGTTACAGCCCAACTCTTATGACAAGGTCATTGAAGTTAGGGTATATAGAAAATGGATTTCGGTGACCTATTCAAAGAAAGTTGGGGGTGAATTCTCTCCCAAAAAAAATGAAACTGCGTTCTGCTGCATATTGATAGATGAAGAGGTATGTGAACCTTCATGTTATATAAACAATACATATTAGTTGCTTCACTTTTAATAACAACGCATTTATATAAACAGGGCAATGCTATACAGGAAAACATGAACGTCAAAGAAATGGATTATTTTGACCCAAAAATTAAACTTGGATCCACCTACAGAATTTCAGATTTCATGTGTGAACCCGCCAGTGCATACCAACAGACAATTGATAACAGAACAACCCTGCGCTTTGGGAGAATCACAAAATTCACCCCTATAACAGCACCAAACATTCCACACCACTATTTTAAATTTGTATCATACAACCACCTTCAATCCAAAGTGCCAACAGAAGATGCGACAGGGAAAATCCAATACCCAATGCTCACAGGTCATGCTCTGAACCTTAATTTTTCTACATACAACAAAATTTACAGAGCATAATACTTATTTCATTGCAGATTATATTGGGTGCCTAAGATCAGTCGGACCATTAAAGCGTAAACAAAATGCCAACCAAGATGAGACCGCGTACAGAAAACTTGACATTGAAAACCTAAGGCATGTAACGTTAAAGAAATTAATAATTTTTTTCTCAAGAATCTATTCATTATTCAATGACATTTTACTTATGTTGGCAGCGGTAATGTTATTGAGTTGACACTATGGGATGCGCTGGCCCAAAAATTTGAGGAAACTAGACTTGAAGACATGGAACAACCTGATATAATTGCAGTCAGCTCTTGCCGTGTCACGCGCTTTAGAGGTGTTGTATTCATACCTTACCTTACACATCTATATAAATAATTAATTACATATGCATTTTTAAGTATTTGCATGGCAGACTATCAGTTAACAGCGACGTCGGCAACACACTTTTACCTAAACCCAAACATACCGGAGGCTGAAGAAGCAAGACATCAGTAAGAATCTATGAACCAAAATAACTAAATTCCTACATATTGACATACCAGCTGCTTAAAACAAATTCATTGCAACTTTCTAAATTATACCAGATACAGAGACAGACACCACGCAGCTCCACCGCTACACATCTGCATAACACCATATGAAGATGCTTAAAAAGAAATGTTGAGAAACCGATTTCCATTGAAAACACTTTTGGATCAGAATCCAGAAGCATACAAGGTAAATTTACTGAAATTTACAACAAAGTTTGAATTAAATTTTTACCAATACATGACAGTTCATGCAATCTTTCTTAGGGGGTTAGATTCACTGCTGAGGCAACAATAAGCAACATCAACATCAACAGAGATTGGTTCTACATATCTTGCAATAAATGCCTTTTAAAAGTTAGGGAAGAAGATGGAATCTATCGGTGCTTAGATCATGGAAAGCAAGAGCAGCCAAAGAGGAAGATCAGTGGATTTTACTTTAGATAAGGTTTTCAAAAAGACAAACAAATGACTTAAAACAACACCACCAATGAATGCAAACTCAGGTTCTCAAATTTATCTGAGCAACCCCTCTTATTTAAATATACTTTTTGCAAATGTAAATGTTAACTATTATGTTTTATAAAAACTAGGTATGCAGTCAACACCCGTGCAACAAAACCCAGGTACCGCCTTTTGTTTTATTAGCATGTCTTATTTAAAGAAAGCATTTGTAAATGTAGATATTACCTATTTTTTTCCTTTTTTTTTAAACTAAGGACACCACCAACACCCATGCTTATAACAGATCAAGCCGATCAACAAGCATATCCATCTGAAGAAACGCCAGAACAAAGAAAATCAAGACCAGTGAAAAGACATTTATTTCAAGATCAGAAAATAGCTGTGAAGAAACACAAAGGTATTTTACAAAATTTATTTAACATGTAGACTCCAAAATATATTACACATATCACAAACACTTCACAAAAACATCACAGCATAACTCACACTAAACTTAAAGACAGTAGCAAAATTTAAAATACAGGAAACAAAATAGATTACGCCGAGAAATGTAAAACACCCTTAAGTTTTTTAATAAAGATATCCTTATTGCGAGCATTCAGCTCTAGCTCAGCTGTTAGTATTTGCATTTGCATGACCTTTTGATCATCTTTCGCCTGTTCCTGTCTAAGAAACTCAGCCGTTTTCTGCGCATAAATGTTTCCAACGCTTTCTAGCTCCAGAATAAAACTTGCTCTTTCACGAGTTATACCAACCGGCCTTGCACATGTTGCATTCATCTGCTGTGCCATCTGAATGTCTTCGATTGCTAATTTACGACAATATAAAACTAGCATCTCAGACCAATTGTTAGAGTTTGCCTCAACTCTAAGTTGGTCACACCTGGGGTGTCTAGACATTCTGCCTTCTTGCTTTTGTATGCAAATGAGAAAATTCCCTTGCCAAAATAAAATTTTACCCAACACTGTCTTAAATAGACACCAAAACTCAAAAAAATATCCCGTGACCTATTAGCATAGGATAACTATTGGAACAACACTCTTTTTGCATCCATTATAGCCATTCATATTGGCTGTGCCTGTTCTACTTTCAGTGTCTTCTGTTCAACTATGCTACCATCCAAAATAGCCACAAATAATTAGCCTGCAGTCTTGAAAAATTGTCACAAATGATAGAGTGCCAATTGCTTTTTTCTAAATCACAATGCCATTTAAAAATATCAAAAAGATAAAAGCCTATTTCATTATTCAAATATCTGATAATTACTTTTCCTCAGCCTAAATTACACCTTATTGCTACCTCATAAACTGGTTATTTTGATTTTTGTAGCAACAGCAGAACAATCGTCACAACAGCAGCTGAAACCAAGGGCTGTTCAAAGAAAGAAGTCTAAATGAAGATAAAAAAGTCATCTCACCAGCCAACATCAGCCTTTTGTAAATATTAAAACTTATTGCACCACTTAGTAATCATCAGTATGTTTTCAAATATATTTGTGCACCACCTGCACAAATACGTCTAAAAACATCTATAGGTGCTAAACCACTCATCTTTTGTAACACATCTACCATGTAGTTGCATTTGCAAATGTGGGTTTGCCTTTTATTTTTTGTACAACATTGGCATTCCTGAACAAAAAACTTATGTATATTAAAAAATCTTATGCTATCTTATATCATCTTTTCTTAACAGCTTATACAATTCTTATTTCTTATTCATAACTTACAGATCTAAAAGGCCCGCAGCAACGCGCGGGTTACATTCCTCGTTTCTCTACATTCATCAAGTTCTCTTCTGAAACCTTCATTGTTAAAAACTCATTTCTTAAAACTCCCTTGTTGCACGTATTTTATAAACTCATAATACATACTTATAAAATAACAATTTTCAATCAAAATAAATTTTTCTTAAGTTTATATGACCTTCAGAAAAAAATGTTTACACATGTAAAGCAATAAATTCTAACTTATGAGTTTCACAAGTGAAACCACATTTCGTCCCCATCACTTCAACACAAATTGAATCCCGGGACGGGATTCCGTTAAGGGGGTGAGACTGTAACCACCGGTAAATTTCCACTTGTATTAATATTCTAACAAGAGAATACTTATCCATTTTCCACGTCTAAATTTTTTTTTTTAAGAGTAAACGTTATCAGTTTATCTTATCACAACAACAAACTAATGTGACGTAACTCACAATCTTAATAAACGTGCTCACCAGCACCAACATATCTTAAGATTCATTTTAAATAAACATTCAATTGTGTCAAGTATAAAATTTCTAATATTTCATTTGTCACTTTACGTTAATTCATTAACGTACGATTATTAAACGTTTAAACTAAATGTTTTATTCAATTAGAGTTTTTCACGAAACCCTAGTTTATTATAACTATGATTTTACACAACTAAATTATAAATACTAAAGTACAACATTTTATACCTAGAGTACAAGTCTTTAAAGCACGAAAACCTAACTTTACTTTACTTCCCGTTACAAGCTCTAAATTTACAATTCTATGATTTTATGTAAATAAAATCACAAACCTTAATTAATATGTACTTGATTTTTATAGAAATGTAAAAGTCTTTCTTGCACATGTACAAGACCTTAATGCATAGAAACTTAATATTAGTATAAATCTTATTATAAACCTTAGTGTACCTATTGTAAAGCACATAATACAAATCTCTTATGCACAAGCCTTAAAAATAGATTTCTATATTTAATCAATCTAAGTACAACATCCTAATACTTATAGTGTACGAGTGTTTTATGCACAAAAACTAAAAATGCACTTTTCTTTACATAATTACTTATAAAATTGGTTTGTAAATTATATAAAGGATCAAAATGAGTTAATTTAATTTATAAACACTAGCTTACATATCCTTTAACACATAGTACAAGTTCCTCAAGCTTGAATTGATTTTAGACTATTAATCTAAATTATGTCAGCTTAAATAAAAACCTAACCAAAACCGCCTTAACTTGTTTCTAAACTAACTAAAAACACAAAATAACCATGTATGATCATAATCGAGCCACATCGTCCTCTTTTCCTCTATACTTGGTTAAGACTTGCGACACCTAACCCCATTTCAAACCATTCAAAACAAACTTAAACCTTATGGCTATAAAATAGAACAAGTATGCACCACATCACCTAGTTCCTTTGATTTTCGGCAAATAAGTCAAGCATGTCAAGCTCTCTATGTCTTTCATTTTAAAACCACTCGACATAGGTGATTAACAACCTTACACATCATTATGTCCCATGCAAAGTAGCTTATAAAAGCTTTCTAATCTCCCTATGTACGTATACACACAAAACTCCACACTTCAAATATTTACTAGTCTATTTTTACTACACATCACTTGGTTCCCTAGAAAGTCTACCATGGTCAAAAATGTTGGGAGGAAATTATAGACAAACTTTTACCACCTCACGTCACCCTCACCCTCACCACATATCATCCCACAAACTCTTATAAACACCTCATCTTGTCTCACATGCTCACAACATGGTGACTAAGAACCACAAGAAACCCTAACTCCCCCTTCCTTATATAAATCGACACACACCACTCTTTTGTTTCATTACCCATTCGAAACACACAAACACTCTCACACACACGTACTTACTGATTTCTAAGTCTAAGAGAAGGAAGAAGGAAGTTTGCATTAGAGTCTTGGAGCCTTGGATAGCTTGGTTCCAAAATTGGAATTCATTTGGCGTTTTTAATTCTATTTGAGTTCAAGAAAGATTTGTAAGTCTTTTAAACTCATTTCAATCACTTTAACATTTTTAATATCAATTACTTACTGTTAAAAAGGATTTTACAAGGAAAACGTAACAATTTAAATCACCTAAAACGAGTACACGAGTCAAAAGATACAACAAAATGAAATTTCCGACAACTTTGTCATGAAACTGTAAAGTTTCTGTGACAGATTCATTAAACACGCGAAACGAGGCATTTCTGCTCAGTTTCATCAAAAAGTTAAAACACGAAAGTTGTCCGGAACGACGTTTTCTTCAAAAATCAAAGAGCACGAGTCCTAAAAACATACGAAAAGGGCTGGACTGTAGGGCCTGTTTTAAACTCGAAACTTAAACTTTCCAAAAATCTTTTCTTAAACGACCTAGTTCCCGAACTTGATAATTTACCAAACTTACCAAATTTCACTAGTAACTTATAAGCGTCATTTTCGTAAAATAAAATCATACACTTGACCTTTGGAATAGTATCTTCTTAAATGACGAAATAATGACCATTTTACCTTTTTCCGCAAATTATAACCAAACCACCCTTTTCGATCAATTGTATCGAGCAAACCACAAAAGCTTATGACTTCGAATCTGAACCATTAGAAAGATCACCTAGCAAACTTTTGAAAGGAACAAGAACGTTGTAAAAACCTTCCAATGCCTCGTCTTTATTTATTTTTCTTTAGGGCCTGTCGCGACATAAAAACAAACGCACCCTTTTAATATGATTTTAAGCCATAAGCTAGAAATTAAACCCATATGCCCTATACAACTTATCTTCAAACTTATTACAACTTATCTTGATAAGCCGTAGAAGGCCCCGCCTCTTTCTAAACTTAAAACGCCTTAAAAATGAAACTAGGACTATTAACGAAACGTATTAAATCCTAAAGGGTAAAACTTGCCAAAACTGAAAATGAGAGTTTTCTTGGGCCAAAAGTGTAATTATTTCAAAGTTATTAATATAAGGGTTGTTTTTGTCAACGATCCATAGTTGTAGGTATAAATTGTCATTTCTGAAACTACAAGGGTAAAAATTGTCATTTTATCAAACTTGAGGGGTATAAATTATCAACTTATAAAAGTTCAAGGGTATAAAGTACAACATTTTTATATATACTTCGATAATATATTTCACTACTTAATGATTCGGGATTTGTTATAAAACTCATATAAGAAATATATTTAACAATTCGAGATTTTTATAAAACTTATACATATGAAATATTTATATATCAATGAATGAACGAATGAACCTTAAACATGAAAATATGAAATATGATAAAATCTTATCATCCACCAACTTTTGAAGAGACTTCATGTTGTCTCATTTAACATTTACTCGTTAACTAAGCGTTACAATACGAATATTAAAAATCACGTATATTTGAAAAGGAATACTGAAACTTGGCATATTCACCTAGGTTGCGTGTCGGAGCATTTTATTCGTTATACTTGATTTTGTTTTCCATCCAGACTACTAAGGTGAGTCATAGCCCCTCTTTTCTTATTTTGAACTATTTGGGGGAGATACATGCTCGTTTTACTTACGAATATTAAACATTTTACTCAGTTGATGAAACAATTATTTATTTACTAAAACTTATTACATGCTGAACACAAGTACTTTCTGTATGCTATCCTAATTGTTATTGCCTAAGTTACACTATTGCCATTAAAAAGTCCCTCATATCATAAGCCATTAATCACTTGCGCGTGAACGCGAATATAGTAAATAGATCTATTGGAGTTGACGCCCCATTTGTGTTAGCCGGATAGGTAACCAAATGCACTTTATTTGAGAACAAAGAAAGAGTTGGCAAACTCCTACCCAAGGGCCTTGTTACTTTCATTTAATTATGTCAGTAACTTACATCACTAGTTCATTACTATGATGTCCTACTGTTAAGGTTTGCGTGTCATGAGATTAGAGCAATAATTATTATTTACCCATAATTGTATTCGTTGCAATTATCCTCTTAAACTTGAAATTTGTGTTCAACTGATTTGCATACAAACACTATGGATTCACTCAACCTTTGATTATTGAAATCAACTGTTTTATTTACAAACTCTATGAACTCACCAACCTTTGTGTTGACACTTTTAGCATGTTTATCTCAGGTCCATAATGAACGATGATGGCACAAAGGAGCAAGGATACATCAAAAGGGCTATAAATTTTATTATCATTCGAAAACTTATTTTGTAAATCTTTCAACTACTGGGACCTCCTTTTGTAAACTCTGATATTTATAAAATTCGAATGATAAATCTTTTAAAATGATTCAATTAGAGATCGTTTTCTATTATTATAACTGTTGTGCCGTCGAGTAACACCCAGCTTGAATTCCGCTGCGTATCCCGAAATTGGGGGTGTTACAATATGGCGGGATGGTCAAATCCTATAGGCTTATAAAATACAATCGCGCTCACTCGCAAGTGATTAATGGTTCATGATCGAGGGACTTGCTTTCGGCAAGGAAGGTACTTAGCATTATCGCATCAGTCAGGAATAGCATATCAATAAACAATTGTGCTCATAAAAATAAGTAAGTAACATGTATATCCCCCATGGGTTTATAAACAATTTAAAAATAAAAGTGGGGTTATGAATCACACCTTAGTAGCAGAGAAACGAGATATCACAATATGGTCAAATGGGATAGCACGGCAAGTGAACCTCAGTACAACCTAATATATGAATAATATGTCTCAGCAATAACCTTAAAGTGATTTGTAAAACAATACTCGTATTTGAATTGAAAATGTTTTATTTCAATGGCGTTTGAGTTAAATAAAGTTTAAGACTCGTGTGGATACGAGATGTTAAAATAATAAAAGTCGGCAAACACAAATGGATATGAAGAAAGAATAACGAAGAGAAAAGAGGAATTAAAACTAAGAAAAGAATAATAAAGAAAGACAAACAGAAAAGATCAATAGATTGTTTCGGTGTTTTACCCTTTTCCCCAAATAATAGATGAAATATCAAAAAATTTGGAAGAAATTATATAAGTATCGAAAAGGTTTTTAAGATATTTGAGTAATCATAAATGATTAAATTATAAAATGTTTTTATCGAAATTTGGGCATGATGCGCCCGTTTACAAAACATTTCCAAGTCGTTACGACTTTTGAATACAAGTTTTATTTCCTCATTCTATAAATTAAATATATATAATTGGACAGTATCATTCGCGTATATATTAGTTATTAAGTTTATCGACTATTTTGTTTATGTTCGGGTCCAAATATGTTAAGCTCTTATGAGTATAACATACTCTTCCGTCTCATTTACCAAAATCGTCCATAAGCTCATTGGCTAATACCGTAAATCCAATAACGTCCAATTTCATCCAAGCATAGGAAGTAATAAATAACCAAGTCCAACGTCCAAATTATATTTTATGTTTTCCAAATTAATTAACCGAAACACCATATTGAATAACGAATAATTAAATAATTGACAAAACAAATAAAGAAAATATATAATGGCCCAAGTGTATTGGGCTTTGGCACAATACTCAACTCATACTCTATTGGGCTTTCATTGGGCTTTCGGACTCAAGTTATTAACACTTAACAATTTAGGGTTCATCCGAGTCCAAACCGACTCGACACCAACCCGAGGTTTTCAAACCTCAAGTCTTACACGGCCGAGACTCACTTGAGTCTCGACTAGACTCATTCCAACTAGTCGTGGCCCTTTTTGGTCACGGCTTAACCACACTTAACGAAATCAACCATTAGACCTTGGCCGTGACTCATTGTGTCACGGCTCGAGTTTATTCGAGCCAAAGGCTCTTGGCTATAGCAATAAGCCAAACTAAATCCAAATTCCAACACAACATAATCATGCCATGCCATGATTCATTTGAATCACGGCTCGAGTCTTTCCCGAGCCAAAGGCTCTCGGCCAAATCAACAAAACCAATTACCAACCAAGACCAAATCCTTATCACAACAAGACCATCAAGGCTATGTCATGACTCATTTGAGTCACGGCTCTAGCCAACTTGAGCCAATAGGCTCTCGGAACAACAATCAACACAATTCCAAATCCGAACCAACTCCAAATCTCAACTCGGCACAACCATGAGGCCACGCCGTGACTGATTTTAGTCACGGCTCGAACCCAACTCGAGCCAAGGGCTCTCGGATCAATCACAACACAACCATATACAAACCAAAATCCACAACCAAACATCAACCAATCTATCCTAAATACAATAACAATTCAACAAATAAATAAAAATCCAAACAATATACACACTGCCTCAATATCTATTCTAATCCTAAACCTAGTACACGCTGTGACTCACTGAGTCACGGTTAAAGCTTCATACGAGCCTTGGGAGCTCTTCGGCTTCAACCACCAGGGGCCACTCGAGACAAAAGAATCCAAATCCAGCTACAACAATAAATAATAAATTAGAAATAAAAGAAATAAATAAAAATACACGACTCACCCCGAGTCAACGCGAGTTGACTCGGTGAGTCACCCAACTCGGAACTGAGTTGAGGGTTTCACGGCGAAATACGTTAGATCCACACGATTTTTGTTAAAATCTAAATGTTTTAACACGTTTTATTTAATAAAAATGGTATATGAAATTAAGGTTTCGATTAAAAATAAAAATGGGAAGGGGGAAGGTGCGTGAGTTACCGAATCGGAGAGAGAAGGTGGCACAGAAGTCTCGGTGTGGTGGTGGTGGCTGACTGTGGTGGCGGTGGTGGCGGCTGTGGTGCTAAATGGGCTCGGATCGAGCTCAAACTTTCCAGAATAGATGTGGGACTCTAGATCTATCGATTGATGTATTATGGGGTTTTGCCGGAAATTTTTCCGGCGACGATGGTTGTCGGCGATGACGATGGTTGCCGGCGGTGACGGTGGTTGTTGGAGTTGTGGTCGGACGGAGGTGGGAGAGGGAGAGAGATATATGCATGTGAAAGTGGGTGAGAAATGAATAAAATATAAAAATTTCGCCTTTTATAACCAGGCAGGAGTTAAACCTGGATAAATCAAAGTATAGGGGGCGCGGGGTAACATTTTGGGCAGGGGTATAAACTGCCAAGTGGGTAAAACTTTTGCCATAAATACTGTGGGGGCCATTCGACGTACCAAACGGACTCGAAAAATTATGAAACTTACGCCATTGTTCCTGAAATAATTTTTCTGATAAAAACGAGTATAAATATGCATAACTTTCCTGAAATCAAGTTATTCGGCAAATTTGATTCGTTTCGCGTTTTCTAGGTTGTGCTGACATAATAAGGGACTAAGGTTCACGTTTCTTAAGATATCTCGCATTTCTCAAGTTCAAATAAATTCAGAAAAGGTTCAACTGCTAAGGTGATGCAAAAAAAAATATTTGGCTAGTAAAAAAAATAGTTTGGAAAATTACCGGGTGTTACAGCACATACATCATATTGGGAAATCCGTCCCGGATTTCAGTTTAACCTATCAGTTCTGGTTTCAAAGAGGTGAGGGTACATGCGCTTGAACTCGTCCTCGCGTTCCCAGGTGAACTCGGGTGCTCTTTTGGAATTCCAGCGAACTTTCACAATCGGAATTTGGATCCTCTTTAGTCGTTTGATCTCACACTCCATAATCTCTACGGGCTCCTCAATCAAGTTCAATTTCTCATCAACTTGAATCTCATCAAGTGGAATTACAGTTGTCTCATCGGATAAACACTTCTTCAAATTTGACACGTGGAAGGTGGGGTGTACTCTACTAAGCTCAGGAGGCAATTCCAGCCTGTAGGCTACAGGACCAACCCTGTTCAGAATCTTGAACGGTCCAATGTATCTTGGGTTCAGCTTCCCTCATTTGCCAAACCGTATCAAGCCTTTCCACGGTGAGACTTTCAGCATAACTTTATCTCCAACTTGAAACTCTAGCGGTTTATGTCTCACATCCGCGTAACTCTTCTGACGGTCTCTCGCGATTTTCAATCGGTTCTTAATTTGCACAATCTTTTCTATAGTCTCACGAACAATATCCGGCCCAATGAGTTGAGCTTCTCCTACCTCAGCCCAACAAATGGGTGATCGGCATTTTCGACCATACAATGCCTCAAACGGTGTAGCCTTAATGCTTACATGATAACTATTGTTGTATGAAAACTCAATCAAAGGCAAATGAGTATCCCACCCATTTCCAAAATCAATTACGCAGGCTCGGAGCATATCTTCCAAAGTCTGAATCGTCCTTTCACTCTGGCCATCCGTTTGTGGGTGGTATGCAGTACTCATGTCGAGATTCATGCCAAAGGCATCTTGAACGATTGCCAAAAGTTAGAAGTGAACCTGCTGTCTCTGTCAGAGATGATAGATATTGGGGCTCCATGCCACGATACTATTTCCTTCACGTAAAGCCTACTCAACTTATCCATACTGTAGTTCTCTTTGATGGGTAGAAAATGTGTTGATTTCGTTAATCGATCGACTATAACCCAAATAGCATCGAAACCAGTTGTAGTCCTTGGAAGTTTGGTGACGAAGTCCATAGTAATCCATTCCCATTTCCATTCAGGAATCTCAGGCTGTTGTAGAAGACCAGACGGTTTCTGATGTTCGGCCTTAACTTTCGCGCACGTCAAACATCTGCGAACATAATCGGCAACTTTGGCCTTCATGTTCGGCCACCAATATAACTCCCTAAGATCATGATACATTTTTTCGGATCCTGGGTGTATTGAGTACTTTGACTTATGAGGTTCGTGCATGATTAAGTCTCGCAGTCCTCCATAACGTGGCACCCAACTTCATCCTTTAAAACACAAGGTTCCATCTGAACACTTCTCAAACTTCTTCTGTATCATTCCATAAAGATTCTAACTCTGGAAATCTTCTTGTTTCACGGCTTCTTCTTGAGCATGGAGAATTTGAGCGGGAAGATTCGAATTGATAGTCAAAACCAAAGCTCGAACTCGTAGCGGCTTCAACCGTTCCTTACGGCTCAAGGCATCAGCCACGACGTTTGCCTTTCCCGGGTGGTATTTGATTTCATAGTCATAGACACTTAAAGTTTTCAACCATCGTCGTTGCCTCATATTCAGCTCCTTCTAATCTAAAATATGTTGAAGACTCTTGTGATAGGTGAAGACAACATACTTAGTTCCATATAGGTAGTGCCTCCATATCTTGAGTGCAAAAACCACTGCTCCTAACTCCAAATCATGCGTGGTATACTTCTCTTCATGGGTCTTAAGTTGCCGGGAAGCATAAGCCATGACCTTCCTTCGTTGCATCAAAACTGCTCCTAACCCTTGATATGATGCATCACAATAAACCACAAAATCTTCCACTCCGTCTGGCAATGCCAAAATCGGTGCATTGCACAGTTTTTGCTTCAGGGTTTGAAATGCTTCTTCTTCATCCTTTCCCCATTCATACTTCTTATCCTTCTTAGTTAATGTAGTTAACGGCTTAGCTATTTTGGAGAATCCCTCGATAAATCTCCTGTAGTACCCGGCCAATCCCAAAAATTGTCGGATTTCTATAGCATTAGAAGGCGTTGGCCAATTCTCAATAGCTTCAATCTTCGCGGGATCCACATGCAACCCTTTTTGTCAATCACATGACCAAGAAATTGTACCTTGCGAATCCAAAATTCACACTTAGATAACTTTGCGTACAATTGCTCTTCCTTGAGTAACTTAAGAATCATCGTCAGGTGTTGCTTGTACTCTTCTTCATTCTTGGAGTAAATCAAGATTTTTTCGATGAAAACTATGACGAACTTGTCCAGATATGGTTTACACACTCGGTTTATGAGGTCCACGAATACAGCCGGTGCGTTTGTCAAACCAAAAGGCATCACTTGAAACTCATAGTGGCCATAGCGAGTCCTGAACGCCGTCTTGGGAATATCCTCTTCCTGGACTCTAAGTTGATGATAACCTGACCGCAAATCTATTTTAGAGTAGTAATCTGATCCTTGCAGCTGGTCGAACAAATCGTCAATCCTAGGTAACGGGTAGCGATTCTTCACTGTTAGCTTGTTCAATTCACGGTAGTCAATGCACATTCTAAACGATCCGTCCTTCTTTTTCACGAATAACACCGGTGCTCCCCAAGGGGATGAACTAGGTCGAATAAACCCTTTTATCCAACAACTCCTGTAACTGTTTAGACAATTCTTGCATTTCCGTCGGAGCAAGTCAATACGGTACACGTGCCACAGGTGCAGCTCCCGAAACTAGGTCAATCAGAAATTCCACTTGTCGAACCGGTGGAAGCCCAGGTAGATCTTCAGGAAACACTTCAGGAAAATCATGCACAATCGGGACGTCCTCGAGTCACTTCTCTCCAGACTCTTTCTTGGACACATGTGCTAGGAATGCATGACAGCCTTTCTCGATATACTTCAGGGTCTTAATGCAGGAGATGATACTCAAACGGGTTCCGCTACGGTCTCCACGGACAACCAAGGTTTTGCCATCGAGAGGGATATGAACAACTCGTTCACCGCAAATAATATTGGCTTGATGTTTGGACAGCCAATCCATACCCACCACTACGTCAAAGCTTCCGAGTTCAATGGGCATAAGGTCGATGCTAAACGGGTGATCTAGAAGGCTTAGGGTACAGTCTCGGATTAAAGTGCAGGTGTTAACCAAGTTGCCATTAGCTAGCTCAATACTATAGCTGGTGTCTAGGGTGGTAGGGGTAAGGTTAAGTAGTGGTGAAATCGTAGAAGAAACAAAACTCGTATCGGCACCAGAATCGAATAAGACTTTAACACGAAGGTTGTTCAGTAGGAACGTACCGGTGACTACGTTCGGATCCTGCTGCTGCTCTCCATTTCCCATCACATATGCTCTGCCACGAGCGCCTTTAGTTCTTCGTCCAGTGTTCTTTGGGCAGTTACTCTTGTAGTGTCCACGCTCCCCACATCCAAAACAGGTTACAACTGGCTGTGTATTACTCCCAGTAGCCACAGATTTTCCCTTACAATTCTTAGCAACATGTCTAACCTTATTGCATTTCTGACACTTAACAGTGCATGGTCCAGGGTGATGTTGGTTACACTTATCACAGAACGGGTGATTCCCAGCATATCCTCCAACTTGTGCTGGTGCAGCCACGTATGCCCTGACAGCCTCTTGTCGTCTGTTCTGCTGGTGGTGATGATTGTTGTTACGATACTGATTGTTGTTGTTGTTTTAGTTATGGTTATGATGCAGGTGACTATTGTTGTTGCGGTTGTTGTAGTTGTTGTAGTTGTTGTTCCACCTGTTGTCCTCCCACTTCCTTTTATGATCATAGTTGTTACCCTTCTGAATAGTGCCATTCTTAACCACCTGATCCATCAGTCGTTCAGATATACGGATTGCATCATCCAAAGTCTAAGAGTTGTAAGATGTCGCGTGCCCTTCAATACTGGCTGGCAGACCACCAATGAACTTTTCCAGCAACTTCTCATTATCTGGCACCATGTGAGCCCAGAAGACCTTCAATTCTTGAAATCGTCAAACATAAGTGGCAAGATCAACACCTTTCACAGCCAAATAGTAGAACTCAGTATCCAACTTCCTCATGTCACTATGGGAGCAATACTTCTTCACCATTTCCTTTTTAAATTCTTCCCATGGAACATTATAAGTTCTCTCTAACCCAACATCCTTAGTATATGCATTCCACCAGGATAATGCATGCTCCATCAAGGTTCCCGTTGCATACTTCACTTTGCAGTCTTCAGAGCAGTTACTTCTTAGAAACACTTATTCCATCCTCTCAAACCACTGGGTCAGATCGACGGCTCCTTCAGTTCCTTTGAAGGTAGTAGGTTTGCAGTTCATGAACTCCTTGTAAGTGCAGAAACGGTTTTCATTGGCAGGTTGTACTCCTGCCTGTCCAACATTCTGGTTACTAGCACCTGCTTGCCCGGCAAGCGCCGCAGCTTTGCCTTCCTCAATCAGCTTCTGGATCGCGGCTGGGGTCATCTTCTTAGGTGGCATAATTCTATCAATCATTACAAATGTACAACACTATAAGTATTTGATTAACGTAACAGAATCATAACACAAAGTAAACAACACAATGATACATCATAATATAGCGTCCATTCAACATAATAAATAGTACATCACCAAAATACATCATAGATACGATACTCGTCATAAGTCTTACAAGATATGCAAAACAGCTACAAGTTTTTTATTAAAATCTACTAACTGAAACTAGTCAGTTTAGTACATACAAGGTAAACTACTACTACAATACCAAACTACTATAATAAAGATGATCACTAATCTCTACTGATGGTCTCCTCCGTATGCAGCCAAAACATCAATACTATCATCAAATCGAAAATGCACCATCCTGTCATAATACGCCTGCCACTTCATGGCATGGATCTCATCCCACAACTCCTGAATACTCTGCTGGTAGTGATGACTATCGATATCAGTGAACACAACTCCAAGATCCAATCTCTCCACGATCCTCTCGACCTCTGTCATCCTCTGCTCTAACGACACTAAACGCTCCCTAATCTCTGCATCAGCTGTCTCTGAAGATCTCAACCTCGCTGCATGCTCGTACAACTCCACATACAAATCGTCTGTCGCTCTCCTGTCACCCTTAATCTCCTTCTTCAACTCTAAGACCTCAAACTGTCAAAACTGTCGCGTGCACAATCGTCTGGACATAAACGTGTAACGACCCTGGCACCAGGAGATATCCTACCTCAAGCGACTCAGATCGGCTCTGAGCTCGGCAGGGGCAACTCACTGTGCAGCTGAAGACTCGTCGATCTCAAATGTAGATGTCACCTCTGTAGCTAAAGTGTGACCTAAGGCATCTAAAGTATCAGACTCGTAGGTAATGTCTGACACTGCTGGTGAGGGTGGCATGGGGAGAGCCTCCTGCTCCTCCTCTATCGGCTCCTCGTCATCATCATTATCATCGTCGTCATCATCATGGTCATCATCCATCTCATCCTCATCATCATCATCCATCTCCTCATCATCCTGGTGAGGTACATCAATAGGGTGTGGGTCCATCTCTGGACTCAGTGGTGCAAGGGGGTGATCACCAGGTGCATCTGGTAAATGGCCGGTAGGGACTGATGTAGCCATAATACTCTACATGGAGTATCGGGACAAGTATAAAAATTCATAATACTTTAGCCAAATGAATTTTTATAAAATAGTTTTACATGAAATGAAATGGTAGTGGAAAAATCCAAACATATGATAGTGCAAAGCATGCATACATAAAAGTTTTAAGTAAAGCACTTACGAGCGAAGTGGCACGGAGGGCTGAGGGCTATCGATTTCGAAAAACATTTCTTTATAATTCAAAAATAATTTGTAAAATATATTTTTGAAAAAATGTTTTGTCACATTAAAAATGTGAAGTTTGAAACACAAATTCACTTCTTTGATCATTTGTCAAGTTGTAAATTTGTTTGTTCTTACCTAGAGTGATTTACGTAGAAACGGGATATTTCGACTAAAAACTTGTTTACGTTAATTTTGACGTAAAGTGTTTTTACATTTTGTTATCATCAAAACGTAAGGATGTCGAAAGATAGAGATAACGTTTTTAGACATTATTTGTATCAACATAAGCAATGATAACTCCGTACTAATGTCACATTTTAGTGATAAATTTATATCACATAGTAGGTCACTTTCTTCATATCATGCCGTGGACATGGTTATTTCTAAATGTCAAGACAGCCAAAGATTTCTCATCACACTATAAACATTGTTTTATCATAATTTTGTTTGCAAAATGTTACCTTCACAATACGTTTGTTTCCTAGTTGTTCAGCCATGATTTAGCCAAAGTAAAATAGACTAAAAAATGCAACATGATTATATCTATTCACAAAACTTATTAGCCATCATAACTATTATAATCAGAATACATAATGGAATTTAAGACTTACGAATTCTCAGCTGGCATTTTCATCTCATCTCCTTGTCGATAAACAGAATAAAATCATTAAACATATGATTATCGAAGGGGCTTTTATAAATGGCCTGCACATAAGAAAATGATATGAATATTTGTTACCTGAACTTCTAACATCATTTGTTTAGTTACAATTGTTGAAAATATTTACCCTCTTGTATTGGCCATACGTATGTGCCACAGATCGTAAATCTGAATCTTCATTTCCAAAAGGTAGCTCTTCCGTTTCTTATTGTAGTATCAATCTCGTCATTCTCTTTACATTCTTACCATGAGCAGTTTCTACTAAAGTTGGTGGGTCGTGTATCATGTACGGGTTAAAACAGGTGATTTTAGTGCCGATCAAGACAGGCCAATTGGGTTGCCGTGAAGGCTGAAACATTTTTGGTTATATTTATAAATTAAAAATTAGTGTCCAATAGGATAGGTTTACAATATTATTTTAAAGTTGATAAATACACTTTGGACGACTATTAAATTGTTCTACACATTTGACCGTCACCTTTAACTGCTAATTTTCTGTATATCAGGATCGACCCGTTCACAAGTAAATGGGTCGAAATTGAACCCCTAATGATAGTTTTAAACATGTAGGTGAGATAGATGTACTTACTCCTAAATACTCCATCATCTAGTAGTATGCCCTACCGTGCAATGGGGTATGACCTTGTTGAGACTCTTTGAGAATTATTTTGTCCTAGAAACAGCATACACAAACTCATTAGCCAAGGACATACTTTATACCTAGATCCAGAATAAATAACAAAAAAGTGAATTAACTGTTTGGAATGGTTTCAATAGTGAAGGTGGAATATTTATTGATATGCCAAGAAAAACTATTACCGTAATACACCAAGACGTGTACCTTAAAACTTCATAAACAATCTACCACACGACTTCCATTATCTGCATGTTTTTATAAAATGAAATAAAATTAAAACTTTATATCATAAAAACATAAGTTGTACAAAAGACTGAATCTCAAGCACCCTTAAATATGTATGGGTAAGTACATTGTATCAAGTCTGCACAATAAATTTCCATAGAAGTAGTGCTCCGTTATACCATCTCTCATGGGTTATATCTGCAAAATATTATATTTTTGTTAGCCTAAAAAATTCTTGCATAAAAAAATGTCTTTTTTGATCATTTCATATTTAGGGAGACTGTATACCTGTAGACTTTAGTGAAGGGCACAGTAGACAACACGCGAAGGGGCTCAAAATAACACATTTCATAGGTGCCTTTATACTTGTTTTTTATCGCTCCAAATGCAAAGTAAAAGCACCTCCTAAACCATATTCTATCATGTCTTGAACTTTCAGATGATCTTGAAGAAGCACACTTGTATGTATTGTAGATTAATGTCCTTTTTCACCCTCTCATATTCAGCTGCAAAATGCTTCCTGTCACTTACGGTCCATGTCGAGCCATTAGTTCCACTGTAGTAATATATAGTTTATGAAGAAAATGGTTAAGGTCATCATATGGTAATCTTTTCAACGTAATATTTCTTACCCAATTTTGCGTTTTGAGGCTTCATGTAACCATTGTCTTTTGTCACCAAATGAACCTGTCACATGAAGAAACGCACCAAAAATCATAAGTCGTTATGATACACCTTAAATATTTTAAACTAATGTGAGCAAACACAAATTAGTAGTTTTTGAATTCTGCTTGTGAACATGTAGCATATAATGGAGCTTTACAAAAAATATCAAAAACAACCTTCATACACTCATTTAAGCATTTCATCAGACACTTAACCTACATAATCAAACTTACAAACCCTTTAACCAATTCAAAAACCCATCTCAATCTTTACATCAAAATCACCTATCATACATAACATGTTTAAAAGCATGAATTTAAATAATTTCAGTTTCTAATCCATGAACAAAATCATCAATTGTTAATATCTTATCAGTTCAATTTTTCTTCATCAATTCAATAGAATTTAACTGTGATTACACAGAACAAATATGAATAGATATATGGCTTCCTGAATTAAATCCCACATAATAGAAAACACTGGAAATTGAGTTAAAAAAATGTGATTGATATAACAGTAGTTAACAGCTTACATGTGTTATTGCGATAAAAGTCTTGATGAATTAACTGCATATCTAAACTTTCATCCATGTTAATTCTGATGGTTTTAGAGTTATTTTGTGTTTCTGATATCGGTGGTTTTGTTGATTTTGATGGTTTTAGGTTTTTGTTGATTAAGTCCAATTGTTTAGGGGTTTTTTTTTTTGAATCATGTATCAAAATAAATTGATTTTCAAAGTAATCGTAACCGATTGTGTAGGTTTATTTTTGGGTTGATTTTGAATGCAATTGATCTGCTGAAAATCAGGGAATGAGTTGGGGTTATAGGAGGGAGCGTGAAAGGCGCGTGCCACCATGCCAGGTGGGATTTCCAGGTCATTAAACGCTGACAGCATGGCATTTAGGCATGCCAAGTGGCATATGTGACTTGGCAAATTCCTCTTTTATATATATGGGGAGATAAGAGTTAATTAGTTTAGGGGGTATGTCGTATCATTAATGACTTTAAGGGGGTGTTTTGCAATTTTTAAAAGTTCACTGTAGATGAATAGTGAATCATTTTTGATAAATGTTAATTACTCGTATAAAATAGTACAGGCAAATTACAATAGCTTTTGGGTAAGATTTGTAACAAAGCCATGGTTGTTTGAATCGTTGCATGCCTATATCCATTATCAAGTTATTTTGAAAGTAGCATACATTTTTCCCCAAATTAAATATTTATAATGCTACTTTAACTGTAACAAAAAAAGTATATGTTCTTAAATTTTGACCAGCCAAAATCTTTTAAGATACGTAGATGAGATCTTACTGATGCACGTTGTAAGGCTTCCCACAGTAAGGAAACTCGATCGATATTTTGAGTCGATCGCGATCGATCGCCCTTGTTGTGGTGTTTCGATCGATCGTCCTTGTTGAGAGATCAAGGTCGTGTAAACGATCCAGATCGTTTTTTTTTTTTTTTTTTTTTTTTCGGTCCTTTTTTTTTCCCCCTTCTTTTCAATACTTGTGTTTTGTGTTTTAAACATTAAAGTGAAAACACATTAAACAAGTTAAAACACGAATTACATTATACATTAAAGTGAAAACACGAATTACATAGTACGATTAATACAAACTACGATACGCTAATGAAAATGAAAATACAAATTACAATGAAAAGTCTGAGTTCCAACCCTCCTCACTCGAAGACTCCCTAAACTCGTCATCATAATACTTTCCTTCCATAATGTCAAATCAGTTTTTCCTAAGATGTTCTGCATCCCTAGCTTCCTGCTCCATACGAGCAGCTTCCTCTTTTATTTCTCGTTGTTTTATTTCTCTCCTGACTTCCTCATCCTGCTCAAGAAGTCGGAGTTCATCCTCAGTGAGTCCAAACGGATTTGGTTGGTGTTCCACAACCGGTGGATTGTTTATTGGTTGGTGTTCCACAACCGGTGGATTGTTTATCGGTTCATTTTCTGGTGTGAATACCGGAAAGATATCTTCCGGTGGAGTGTTCACCGGTTCATTTGGAATCTGGTTGGAGCTTGGGAATTGCTGGGAAAAGTCGTGTTCATTTGAGAATTGTTGGGAGAAATCACGGTGAGTTGGGAATTGTTGGGAGAAGTCACAGTGACTTGGGAATTGTTGGGAGAAGTCTTTGCGAGACATTGTTGAGAATCTGTGTGTGAGTTGTGTGTATGAGTTGTGTGTGTGATAAATAACTCTGGTGGAGTTGTATATATAGGCAGATTTGAATTTGAATTTGAATAAATCCCGCTTCAATTTGAAATTAAATAATCCCGCTCGTATTTGAATTTTGAATTTTGAATTTGAATTTGGTTATCCCGCTTGTATTTAAATTTTGAATTATTAAATTGAATAGGGTTGGTTTTGAAAATACAAAAAGAAATGGTTTTTTTTTTTTTTTTTAAAAAAAATTAAAAAAAAAATGAAGGTCGCCCTTACTGGGGCACTCAATCGTATCTAAGTCGCCGGAAAAAGAAAGCTGACATGTCAGAGAAAATGAGAGGGATTTCAGCCTAATATTTGAACTTTTCTAAACAATATATGTTCATCATGTATAGATATGCAACTTGGAACGAGGAGGTAAAGGTTAAGAAAAAAAAGATCATCTTTAATGAATACATGAAACCGTCAAACTTGATGTTTGAGTGAAAAAACTTATTTTAGCTATGACAAAAGATTTCGGGTTACTATTATTATTATTATTTTTTTTAACATTTTCTAACACAATTTCTTACCTGATTTAATGTAACACCACATTTTTAGATGATAATATGTTCACTAAAATTGAATCAAACTGGTTGTAACTATTTTATAAGTATGCTCTTTTTACATCAAATTTTGTATTTATAATAATAATAATAATAATAATAATAATAATCTCTTTATCGTAAAAAAATAAATAAATAAATAAATAAATAATAATAATAATAATAATAATAATAATAATAATAATAAAAGGAAAGGCCGCAAGGGGGATTCACATACTTATTTAAGTATTATATTCATGTAAAAATAATTGTGCATATTTAAAAGTATATCTACGTATATATCAATTTGTAAATAAAACTAGAAAGAATTGTGTTTTAACAATAAAATGGTCTTTTCTCCATTCCACTAACTTTCCTTTTTTAACTTGTCCAATTATTTTCACAATGGTGTTTCGTTTTAATTTTGTAACATACATTTTTTCATTAAAAACTATGTAACAACTAAGATAATAACTACTTTAGTAATAAACAATAGGCGCTATCGTACTAATAGCATAATTGATGTATAAGTTAATAATTTTCTTCTTACTAGTATTAACTCAAGCGTAAATAAACATTCCAACAATTGTAATTAGATTATAGTACGAGTTTTAAAAAATATACGATAAATAATATCACCACTTGAAAAAGAGTTAGGTATCGTAAAATCGGATTACTCAACCTTGTTACAACATTTGCAATATATTAAATAAATAAATAAAAGTTTAATTTCACCCAATTGTGAATGACCATAATTAGTTGATCGCAATTTGTAATTGGAGAAATTATTGTTAGAATATCTTATTTGTGGACCACTTTTAAACATATTTTTTATAGCATGGTCAAATTTCTGGATTAAAGTTTGTTACTGATTGTGATATACTTCCTATATCTTAATAATGGAAACCGAATAATTTTATTCGTCAAGATTATTTGCAGATCCCTTGATGGAAGGGACAGATTTAGTTTTCCTAATGAGAGGGTCCTAGGCTTACCTATATATTATGTGCTTGTGATATCCATCTAGACACACAAAAATTATAGAACATAGATGAAAGGCCAGGAACATTCGCATTCGTGTTGTTATTGTTGTTGTAGATCTGCTTGCTTGAACAATCATGGCTGGAGGTATATTTACATTTAAAGTTAACATTTGGCATCAGAGCTTACTTTAGTCATATTATTTAGCACTCTTGAATATAAAGGAATTTGGCTTTTGACACAATCAGAAAAAAAATACATTTTTTTTAGATCCATATATCATAACAATAGTTGGATCAGAGATGTTATGTCACATGATGATGATAAAAACAAATTATCTAATGTATTTATCAATTACTTGTCACGCTAATAAACTATATTGGTACCTAATAATGATTCAAAGGATTGACATTAAATGCATTTTTTATCCGCTGCGCATCAACTATTACATGTTGAGTATTTTTTTGTTTTGATCACACATGCTTGGGACAAACTTTGGTTTGAGAAAACACGTGTTTCTCATCAGTAAACATACTTGAGTACTTTACTCATAAGGGTATTTTATTTTCTGGAGTTCAGAGAAGTTTTCACATGATATATTTAAGATTAGCCATAGCATCTAAAATATATTTACTGACATGTGATCTTTGATCAAGTAAAACTTGCTGATGTATACACTACATTGCTACATTTTTCTGAACTGATATATTAGTGTAATTACTTGGCCCCATATGGAGGTGATTATATCATATATATCTTAACTAAACACTCAATTAAACATAAAGCTATTTTATTTTTCTATACCCACAGGCATGGAAAACTATTTGTAGTTTAATTTTGAGTTTTTGTAAAGTGATGTTTATTCTATGCATAAGCAACCTCTACCCACAGGAAGGTTTAGAATATGTCATCAAACTTATGTTTTAAATGCTTATTAGTTTAATTTGATCTACTTGACATTTGTAGTTTTTCCCACTTCTGCTTTCTTTGATTCTGCTAATACCCTAATGCTTACGGGTGATAACTATGCTGAATGGAAAGAAAATGTCCTTTTGACATTGGGGTGCATGGACATGGACTTGGCGCTCCATGAGGATGCTCCTCCAAAACCCACGGAATCAAGTACGCCAATTGAAAAGTCCAACTATGAACAATGGGTGCGATCAGACCGTTTGAGTATGATGTTCATCAGGTCTCGCATCAGTCCAAGCATTAGGGGTGCTATCCCTAAATGTGATAAAGCTTACATGAAAGCCATTGAGGCACAATTTGTAAGCTCTGCTAAAGCTATGGCGAGCACCCTGATGAAAAAGCTTTCAAACATGATACTTGACAAAGTCAAGGGTGTACGTGAGCACATCATGGAAATGAGGGATATAGCTTCTAAATTAATCTCTCATAAAGTTGAGATATCTGAGTCATTCCTTGTGCATTTCATTCTCAACTCTCTTCCTTAGGAGTACACTCCGTTCAAGATTTCTTATAACACACATAAGGAAAATTGGGCAATTAATGACTTGTTGACCATGTGTGTTCAAGAGGAATTGAGGTTGAAAAATGAGTCCATTGAAACCGTACATTTTACAACTCATTCTAAAGGAAATGCAAAGAAAGGAAACAGTGTTCTGATGAAGAAAGTTGGCAATAAAGACAAAGATAATTGTTTCTTCTGCAAAAAGAAAGGACACATGAAAAAGGACTGCTTGAAATATAAGAAATGGCTCGAGAAGAAAGGTAATCTCATTTTTGTGTGTTATGAATCCAATTTCACTGAAGTTTTAGATAATACATGGTGGATTGATTGTGGTTCTACAATTCATGTTGCCAAAACCATGCAAGGCTTTCTGCACCTAAGGAAACCGAAGGGAAATGAGCTGCGCATCTATTCTGGAAACCGGATGCACTCGGATGTTAAAGGAGTGGGGACTTATCGACTTATTTTAAAGACTGGTTTTTAGTTAGATCTTGAAAATACTTTTTATGTTCCTTCGTATTCCAGAAATTTGATTTCGTTTTCTAGACTATATGTAATTGGTTATGATACCAATTCTCATCTTTACACTCTGAACTTTTTGAAGAATAATAAAATTGTTGGTTCTGCTTTTTTGGATGGTTTTTTATATAGATTAGAACTTGACCCCACTTATGAGCATAGTCTTTTGACTATGAATGAAGTTGGCACAAAAAGATGTATTATAAATGAGAACTCATCAAGTCTATGGAATAGGAGATTGGGACATATCTCCGTTGAACGAATGAAAAGATTAATAAATGAAGGGGCTTTACCCGCCTTGCATTTTACTGATCTTGGTACTTGTATAGATTGCATAAAAGGTAAACTTACCAACAAGACCACTAAAGGTGCCAAAAGAAGTTCTGAAATACATGAGATCATACACACCGACATTTGTGGACCTTTTTCTACCCCTTGCTTGAATGGTCAAAAATATTTTATTTCTTTTATTGATGACTATTCAAGGTTTATGTATCTTTACCTCAAATATAAGAAATCTTAAGCTATTAATTCATTCAAAAATTTTAAATTAGAGGTTGAGAAACAAAAGGACAAGAAAATAAAATTGTTCGATCAGATAGGGGTGGAGAATATTATGAGCGGTACACTGAAAAAGGTCAAGCACCAGGTCCATTTGACAAGTTCCTTCAAGAAGAAGGTAGTGTGCATCAATACACAATGCCCTGGACACCACAACAAAATGGTGTATCCAAAAGAAGGAATAGGACACTAATGGACATGGTTAGAAGCATGATAAGCAATTCAAAGTTACCATTATCCTTATGGAGTGAAGCTCTTAAAACCGTTGTGTATATTTTGAATAGAGTTCCATCAAAGGCTGTTCATAAGACACCTTTTGAACTATGGAATGGATGGAAACCTAGTTTAAAACATTTACACGTTTGGGGTTGTCCAGTTGAAGTTAGGATTTATAATCCAAACATAAAGAAACTCGATGAACGAACTGTTATTGGTTATTTCATTGGGTATGTGGTAAACTCCAATGGATTTAGGTTCTATTGTCCCTCAGATACTCCTAAAGTGGTTGAAGCTAGAAATGCTAAATTTCTTGAGGAACATGAAGTAAGTGGGAGTGACTCAACTCAACAAATAAAATTTGAGGAAGTAAGGGATGAACCCGACATACCTTTACATTTAGAAAATTTGGTTGGAAATCAATATAATGCGGAAAATCATATTGATGAACAATCAAATGAACACCCTCAAAAAGAATAAATACATATTGAACAACCAAATGTTGTTCAACCAGATGTAGTTGAACCCGCGAACCCCCCACTTCAAAAATAGTGAGGGTTAGACGATCCTCAAGAACAAATAGATCAGCCATTCCTAGTGATTATGTTGTATACTTACAAGAATCGGATTATGATATTGGACTTAAAAATTATCCAATTTCGTTTTCACAAGCCATGAATCAAGAGAATTCTTCTCTTTGGTATGATGCCATGAAAGAAGAAATGGAATCCATGATTAAGAACAATGCCTGGGAACTCGTTCCATTACCAAACAGAGTCTCTCCTGTAGGATGCAAATGGATTTATAAAACTAAAAGAGATTCGTTGGGTGATGTTGAACGATATAAAGCTAGACTTGTTGCTAAGGGTTTCACTCAAAGAGAAGGCATTGATTACCATGAAACTTTCTCTCCAGTTTCAAAGGAGGATTCTCTTAGAATAATAATGGCACTAGTAGCTCATTTTGATCTTGAGCTACATCAAATGGATGTGAAAACGGCATTTCTTAATGGAGATCTTGTCGAAGAGGTATACATGTACCAACCTGAAGGCTTTGTCAATACCGATAATAACAAACTTGTTTTTAAATTAAATAAATCCATATACGGACTTATCGATCTCATTTAGTCCTTTATCATCTAAATGTTATGTCTAGATATTTATAATTCTGCGCAAATTTGTTTTTTGGAATTTTATTCAATAAAGTGGAACCAAAATGACTTAATGTTATTCATTATGTTTGGTACTTAATTAGAAATTATAATGTATTGTGATTCATGGAAGGAAATACACGATTATGACGTAAGACCGCTATGATTCATACATTTATCATTTCTAGTTTAAGTACATTTTGATTCAATCAGTAACAAGTAAAGTGATAATCAAGTTTATGGCCATACACGAAATCACTTGTAAAGAATGATATTTGACCATATATACGTGGTCCAAGTGGGAGAATGTTAGAATATCTTATTTGTGGACCACTTTTAAACATATTTTTTTATAGCATGGTCAAATTTCTGGATTAAAGTTTGTTACTGATTGTGATATACTTTCTATATCTTAATAATGGAAACCAAATAATTTTATTCGTCAAGATTATTTGCAGATCCCTTGATGGAAGGGACTGGTTTAGTTTTCCTAATGAGAGGGTCCTAGCTTTGCCTATATATTATGTGCTTGTGATATCCATCTAGACACACAAAATTTACAGAACATAGGTGAAAGGCCTGAAACATTCTCATTCGTGTTGCTGTTGTTGTTGTGGATCTGCTTGCTTGAACAATCATGGCTGGAGGTATATTTGCATATAACAATTATGATGTTAACTTACACTTAAGTAACAATATAAAACGTGAGCAACGTTTTAAGTATAAACCCGAGTTATATTTGAATATCGTTTTTAAACAACGAGTGTGTATCAAAAGCTTTGTTAGTATCAATATTAGCGGTAAATACTAAGTAGTTTAATCTATAAAAAGTCAAAAGTAAAGTTTGTTTGTAAGCATTTATGTTTTAGCTGTTGAAACAAAATTACGTGATTTAGCGATTGATCGAAATGTGTAATGTGTTGGCATCAAATCATATTTGAAACTTCTTTACTTTTAAGGGGAAATCATACCTATATTAAAATGTAGACAATTCCTTACATTTCATTTGAAAAAAGTTTTAAAAATGTACAGTTCAGTCCTTGTGGTAAGTCCCTGACACAGATTTTCCCCTGTCCCTACCCTTTCTTTCAAAGGAAATGTAGAGAATTGCCTACATTGTAAAGTTTTTCTGTTGAGCTTTCAGCTGAAAAAACAATTGGAACTGGCTTTAGAGTCCGGTAAGCTAAGTCCCTGTGGTAAGCTAAGTTACCCTAATCGTATTTTGCCCCTCTTTTTTTTTTTTATATTTCTAACTCTTCTTATCTTATACTTTTGTGCATTGCTCCTCCCCTTTTTATTGCAGTTGTCACTATGTCGGAGCTTCTTCGTTTTCCTTCCTTTGCCGGCTGCAAGGTCACTCCCGGGCCGCCTCTTGCCGAAGGGGAAAACCGTGTAACTTATACCTCCCCTCCGGCCCCCAACAATGAAGCGATCCCCCCTAAGACCAAACACATGGAAGCGGTGGAAACACCCGATCCGGACGTGGTTGTCGCCCGGTCACGAAAAGAGGCTCATGCGCATGCCAAGGGAGCCGAGGGCGAGGATGTCTCGAAAAAGAGACGTGTTGTAGCTGCGGGGTCTCGTGCTGCTAAGAAGAGAAGGAATACTGAAGAGCTTGTTGATCATGACGTTAGTTCAAGTCATGTTTCTTCTCCCAGCCCTTTGAATCAATCTTCTCCGCTCAACCCTGCTTTTCAGTCCGGGCCTTCTCATCCTGATGGGCAAGAGAATGAAGATGTTGGTGATCCACATCACAGTGAGGAATCTGAATCTCCCCAAGCCAGCCAAAGGTCTCTTTCTTTGGAGCGTGAGCCAAACCGCTCGGCCACCCATACTGGTTAGTCTTATGCTTTTCTCCCTTTGTTTATTTTTATTAAGGCCGGAGTGTTGATTTTATTTTTCTTGTAGTTCATGCTTCCGGTGTACTGACGCAGTTCGTTGACTTGACTGCCGACCGCCTTGGAGCGGATGAGGGTGAGTGATTTCGTATACCGTTTATCTTATCCTTATCTTTAGTTTTTTGCTTACACACATTTTTTCTTTTCCTTCTTAGGTACTTCCGGTGGGCGTCATGGGGATAATGTTTTTACTCCCCAGTGGAGGCTTACCGATAGCTCTCGAATGAATAATACTGTGAACTGCAGGGATATGCTCAAAAATTTGTTCACCCGGCTGACCAAGATTTTTATTTTTACGGGATGTCTGATGAGGTAGCTGTTAAGCGGTCCTATCGGTCACTGGGGACGTGTATGCTAGAACAAGCTAACATTCTGATGCGGTTTGAGTCTTTATCCGAGCAGTATGCTGATCTTTCTTACAAGCATCAATCTTGCAAGGATGTGGAAGCCCGGTTCAAAGAATGTAAGCAAGAGCTGCTGGGAGTTAGAGCCGAGAGAAATTCTGCGTTTGACCGGGTTGATGAGCTTGAGCAGGAAAGGTTGAACCTGGTTAGAGTTGGGGTTGAGCAGGCCGTAAAGATTAGGGACTTGGAGGCCAAACTTGCTGGGTCAGAGAGCTTGTGTACGAAGCTGGCCAAGGAGAGAGAAGATTTGGCTGTGGGCGTGTGGGCAGGGAGAGATCGCTAGGCACCGTTTGGTCCGTGAGTATTTTCCTACTTTCGTTCGGCGTCTACTTCAGAGTGAAGAATACAAAAGGAGTTTGGCTGGTCCGTTTAATACGGCTATTGCTGCTGGCTGGCTGAAGGGGGTTCAAGAGGGCCGTTCTCCTGAGGCCATTCAAGCTATTCTTGATGCCTCAACTGGATTTGATCTGGAGGCCGGGGCTAAACTTTACCTGGACTATGATGCCTTGTTTGACAAGCGGTACTCTTATGTTGACAAAATCTCCCGTGCCCATAACAAGAGTCTGGCTGATCTACAGAATCTGCTTCCGGATGAAACCTCTCCAACTCCCGGTCAAGGTGGTTCAGGCTCTGCGCAGCCTTAAAGTTGTAATAACTTAGTCTTTTGAACAGTTTAGAATGTTTTGTTTAAGATGAATGGCGTTTTTTTGTAACTGTCTGTTGCGCCCTATTGCCCGAGCGGCAATTTTGCCTTGTATGGATATTTGGATCGTTCAAGCTTATGTTATGCTGACATGTCTTACTTTTATCTATTTTTTGGTTTATTTACCTGCTTAAAGTGTTTGTTCAAGGTTGTTTGTGCGTTTTTTGCATTTCGTACTCATGCGGTGAATAGCACCTTTCAAATGGCATAACCGTTCGGTGAACAGCACCTGGGTTCTTCCCTTGTGAATAGCATAATTGGGTTATGATAACCGTTCGGTGAACAGCACCTGGGTTCTTCCCTTGTGAACAGCACAATTGGGGTATGATAACCGTTCGGTGAACAGCACCTGGGTTCTTCCCTTGTGAATAGCACAATTGGGGTATGATAACCGTTCGGTGAACAGCACCTGGGTTAGGAATAGTAGACATTGACTACACATCGACGGAGGTAGCTAGCCGTCCGCCGGAGTCATTATTAACTTATGTCTTACATGATTTTGCTTGAAAATTGCTGTCATTCCAACCGGAATGTAGCGTTCATTTCATTTCACATTAAATATTTAAGATTACATTTGTTTACATATAGCACCGCCTTAAATTCATAGCGTTCCATGTGCGTGGAACTTCCCTTTCATCTAGTGTCATAAGTTTGTATGAGCCGTTCTGGAAGGCTTCAATCACTTGATATGGTCCTTTCCAAGTAGGTCCTAGCTTTCCCAAGTTTTCTACTCTGCTGGCTTCGTTCTTTCGATACACAAATTCTCCGACCTTAAATGATGCCGGACGGACTCTTTTGTTGTAGTATTGTTCCACTTTGGATTTGTACTTTACTTCTTTGATGGCTGCCGCTTCGCGCCTTTCTTGTAGTATGTCTAGGTTTAGACGCATTTCGTCTTCGTTCGTTCCTTCTTGGACCATCATGGTTCTATGAGTCGGCATTCCGATTTCTGCAGGAATTACCGCCTCGCTTCCATATGTTAGGCTGAACGGCGTCTCACCGTTGCTTGTTTTCAAGGATGTTCGGTGAGCCCATAAGACATTGGGTAATTCGTCTACCCATCCGGCCCTTTCTCTTCCCAAACGCGTTTTGATGCCCTTCATGAGACTCTTGTTGGCTCCTTCCACTAGCCCATTTGCTTGTGCATGAGCTACCGCTTTATTTATCTGTGTTATTTTTAGTTTTTGGCACCAAGTTTTGAACGGATCCTTGACAAAGTTTGTTCCGTTGTCCGTCACGATGATGGATGGAAGACCATATCGGCATACTATGTTGTCCCATACAAATTTGATAACCTCTTTGCCGGTGGTTCTGGCTAAAGGTTTTGCCTCAATCCATTTGGTAAAGTAGTCGATTGCTACTATGACAAATTGGACTTTTCCCGGGGCCGCCGGGAGTGGACCGAGGACATCCATCCCCCATTGGTAAAACGGCCAAGGTGCCATAATAGATGTCATTATGTTCTTGGGGAGTTTTGGCACCGGTGAGTGTATCTGGCAGGAGTCACATTTCCTTATTTCGTCCCTTGCGTCTCGGTGCAGAGTTGGCCAGTAATATCCTTGTCGGATTGCCTTTGCTACGACCGACCGAGGCCCTGAATGCATTCCGCATGCTCCCATGTGTAACTCCCGGATGACATAGTTTGCCTGCAAGGGTCCTACGCACCTTAGCATAGGCATGAGATAGGATTTTTTGAAAAGGACGTCGCCCTCCATGACGTATTGACTTATTTTCATTCGGAGGGCTCTAGCTTCGTTCTTGTCGTCCGGCCATTTCCCTTCTTGGAGACACCTTACTATTGGTGTCATCCAATTATCTTCCTCTTCCTCCACTACTGTGCTGACTTCTGTTGTTTCTATAGATGGTTTGCCCAGAATTTCAACAAGGATTTCTTTGGTGAGGTGGTTGAAGGCGACGGATGCTAGTTTGCTCAGTATGTCTGCTTTCTGGTTTTGGTTCCGAGGTATGTTTGCTATTCGGAATTTCTGGAAGTAGGTTATGTTGCGTTTTGCTTCGGCTAAGTATTTTGTCATGTGATCCGTGTAAGCTACAAATTCACCATTGATCTGCGTGCTACTAACTGAGAATCGACCTTTACGGAGAGAGCGGATACTTTCATCTCCTTCGCTATTCTTAATCCAGCGAGCAATGCCTCGTATTCCGCTTTGTTGTTGGTGCTTGGGAAATCCAACCTGAGGGCATAGGTGTATTCCGTCCCTGTTGGGCTTATTAGGACTAGGCCTGCTCCCGATCCGTTCTTTCCCGATGCACCGTCAGTATACAAAATCCATTCGTTCTCTTCATCAGTATTTCTTTGCTTGGCCGTTACTTGCTCCTCAATCCTTCCGTTGCTGTCTACCGGGACTTCATTTATGAAGTCCGCCAACACTTGCCCTTTGACTGCACTTCTGGGTTCATATGTTATGTCATACGTCCCCAATTCAACAGAATACTTGGCCAGTTTTCCCGAAGCCTCCGATTTGTTTAGGATTTGTTTGATCGGTTGGTCGGTGATGACTTTAATTGGGTGTGCCTCAAAATACCTCCTGAGTCTTCTTGATGCATGGAGCAATGATAGGGCTAGCCTTTCAAGCGGAGCGTAGTTGCACTCAGCTTCATGTAATGTTCGACTAACATAATGGACTGGAAGCTGTATTCCGTTTCGTTCGACCAACAAAACGGCACTGACTGCCTCTTTTGCTACCGCTAGGTAGACACACAGTGGTTCCTTCGGTTTTGGGGCGGCCAGGTATGGAAGTTTAACGATGACCCTTTTGAGTTCTTGGAAAGCCTTCTCCGCATCGTCCGTCCAACGGAACTCGTCCTTGTTCACTTTTGTGATATTCTTTAAAGTTTCGAATAATGGTAGAGCCCTTTCGGCTGATTTGGCGAGAAACCTGTTTAAAGCAGCCAACTTTCCCGAGAGGCTTTGCATTTCCCGCAGCGTCCTAGGAGATTGCATTTCCGTGATGGCTTTCGTCTTATCCGGATTTGCTCGTATGCCCTCGGATGTCACCATGTATCCTAAGAATTTTCCTTCTTGGACACCAAACGAGCACTTCTTCGGATTGAGTTTCATGTTTATCCTTCTGAGGTTGTCGAATGTTTCCGCTATGTCAGCTAGCAGGGTTTTCTCCGTTGCACTTTTGATCACCATATCATCAACGTAAGCCTCTAGGTTTCGGCCGATTTGAGACTGGAAAGCCGTGTCTACCAGGTATTGATATGTGGCTCCTGCATTTTTTAGACCGAACGGCATCTTGGTGTAACAGAACGTTCCTTGGTCTGTGTAGAATGCTGTTTTTTCTTCATCCTCGGTGGCCATTTGCACTTGGTGGTACCCCTTGTAGGCGTCCAGGAAGCACTTGTATTTTGAGCCTATAATGGATTCCACCTTTAAATCTATCTCCGGGAGGGGGTAGTAATCCTTTGGGCATGCCGAGTTAACATTCTTGAAGTCGATACACATCCTCCAACTCCCGTCTCCTTTTTTTACTAGGACCGGGTTGGAGATCCATGTTGGGTATTTTACCGGCCTTACTATTCCTGCCTTTAACCATTCGTTTACTTCTTTCGTAACCGCTTGGCTTTTTTCCGCTGAGAGGGGTCTCTTCTTTTGACTCACGGGAGTGATCGATGGATTGGCGTTCAGGGTGTGTTGTATGACTCGCTTGGGGACGCCTGTCATATGAGATGGTTCCCATGAAAATATATCCATGTTCCTCTTGAGTATATTCTTTAGGCTTCCGAACCGGCGGATGACAAATTCCGTCCGATGGATACCAATTGGTCAGGATAAGCAGGATTCACCATGACTTCCTCGGTTGATTCGAACTCCGTCCGTTCTACGGGTTCGGGTTCTTCTTCCGTTATTCTTTTTTTGTTTACTTCTCGACATTCGAATACCGATGCTGCTTGAGTGACTAACGTTGCTATTCCTTTGGGAGTCGGAAATTTCATCATTGAATGTATAGTGGACGGAATGGCTCGTAACTTTTTTAATCCGGATCGTCCTATTATAATGTTGAATGGTGAGGGTGCGCTTGCCACGATGAACTTCATTGTAGTGCGGCTGCAAAAAACACCGCTACCTGATTGCGTGGTTTTGTAACCTTACAACAGGTTTTACCTCTCGAGGGATCTCAAGAGGCTTACAACCCCACCAGGCAGTGTACCTGACCGATGTAGTATAGTGTAGTGGTAAGTACGGGGGATTGATCGTTCTCCACAGGGAATAGTGTTCGTTAGGTATGAAAGGCTACTCTAATTAGGTCTAAGGGTTGAGGAAGATTCTTTTTATGTTTTTATAATTTTATGAAAGCAAGTAAAATCTCGGGTTTGAAGGAGTGGGCGGAATTAGTTGCTAGTCAACTAACCCAAATGACTACGAATGCAAATAAAATAAAATAACAAAAATGAAAAGTGGTGAGAAACTTATGTGTAGAGAAATGTGTTTACTTAGATTTCCTTACTCCCTAACTATCTTTTACCGGTTAATTAGTGTGTATTAGTTGCGTGGATGACGGGTGTATTCCTTAATACCATTCGTGGGGTGGCGTACTTACTTCCCCAACTCTACAAGCTCCTACTTCACTCCTATGTCGAGCCGGCTAGGAAGCTCCTAACATGGGATCACTAGAATTCGCTTGTGCATTAAATACAACCATAAAAACCTTTAGTACGCGTTTGGTTCATGTTTCTTAAGACGTTCAAGCAAGTTACCGAATAGGAAGTTAGCCAGTTTTCTTAAGCCTAACATAGATAAACAATCATCCAATACAACTAACAACACACTAACAACCAATAATCAATAGCTAGGTTTCATTAGATCTAAGCAAACACAAGATAAAATTAGCCTAACATGTTAAACAAAAGACAAGCATAAGATAGAATCAAACAACACATAGACATATTGAATGATTAATTGATAACTTATCTTTCAATGAAACATGGAAGATCTCAAGGCAAAAAGCCCTGAAAAAGTAGCTAAAATCGTCTTAGGGTTTTATCCCAAAATTCCACACACTAAGCTCTCTCCTAATGACAAAAAATTAGAAAACTATATATAGATTTTTGGATCTGACGGCGTCACCTTATGCATTGTGACGCCGTCACCTCGCCGCTTTTAGGGTTCCCGGGTGACCTTCTTGACGTCGTCCCTCTTTAGCTCTTCAAAAATCCATTCTGGCCTATCAAGGCTTGACGCCGTCGGATCATGAACGTGACGCCGTCCCCTTATGATTTAAGCCGTGACGCCCTTGATTTAGTTAAAGCGTGACGCCGTCAGAATTCTCATGCTAACTCACTGGCCCGTCATGAGTAAATTTCACATCCAACTTTTCTTGCCAAGGCATGACGCCGTCCCATGTTAATTGTGACGCCGTCAAGAGTAACTTTTAGCCGATTCTTGAGACTTTGCCGTTTTCTTCACTTTAATGCTCCAAAAACGTCCAAAATGCCTCCTTTTCCAGATTTCTCCTCAAAAGTACCTAAAATGACAAAAGGAACGATTTAGGGCAATATTTGATCAAATAAATACGATTTCGGGCTTAAATGACCCCTTAAAAGCGGTACACTTTTCGCCTCATCAAATACCCTTACACTTGAGATTTGCTTGTCCTCAAGCAAATGCGCTTTTATTCTAATCAAAATACAAGTTAGGGGTCATTTAATGCAAAATAAAAGTAATTACAACAAATAATCGTTCCACTTCAATCATAATAAGCACGGAGATTACATACTAGCACCTCACAAGTAGTGTTTAGATACTCACATCTCTCAAGTGTCATCAAAATAAATCTCATAAATGAAAACGGAAAATATCTCTCACTACCTGTCATAGCAAATAGATTACCATAGGCTTGGGAAAGGATCGAAAACCTCCTCCACTAGGCGTAAGCACCTAAGATAAACTATCAAAGAGGGCTTTTAAATGGGTTATAACGTTAGGTGTAGGGAAAAGGAAAACACGGTTTTGTTGGATAAAGGATATTTTACTGGTGGCTAGTTAAAGATCTTGATCAATTACATGTACTATACAATGTTGCTAAGCCAAGACTCGACTCGATCTTAAGCTAAAAACGAAATAACAAAATAACAAAAATATAAAGCAAACATAAAATGAAACGGGATGGTAGTCCGTATGTTTTTTCTATTTTTCATTTTCTCATTTTTTTGTATTTTCTTGATTTTTTCGATTTTTTTTTTTTTTTTTTTTTTTGACATACATTCTTGCCCTACCATCCAAAATAATACATCATAGGGGCGTTGCATTCCCCTTACACTTGAATTTTTACATAACTTTACAAATACTAATCTAATGACTCGAATTAAGATAATTGAAAAACTTGGAGTACTTTTAAAACATTTAGCACATATGGGGGTAATAAATGATGTTCTTCCCCATTACTCCATTATACTAGTACTTTACCCATGAGTCCCAATCGTCCCAAAACAATATGTACAAGGATATGACTCGACTTAGCAACCATGTAATCAACTAGATCATTAACTTGGGTTTAAACAAATGTTGTAACAATAATGCACTAAAGATGAGTGCATACAAGGTAGGCTAAGGCGATTTGGGCGTACATTTTAGTGGGGTGTAACAAATTCTTCCTTTAAGTAAAATGCTTAAAGGTCGAAACGAAAAGATAGGCTCTGAGGGGTGTACTAGGGGTATCGTGTACTAAAAATGAGTACAACGCAAAGGGTGTGGGAGAATTACTTGACCAATGTAGCCAAAATAATTATAACAAAAACACAGGTGTAAAACAATGGGTTAATCCTAATGCCTCTTATCATGTAGTAAATCTAACTACACGAATGTAGTCTCACTTGTGGCCTTGGAATGGTCCTAACGCAAGTTCTAGAATCTAAGTGCTACCGGTACACACATCATAGCATAAATGCTTTTCCTACCAATTCTAGGGGCGAACCTCACATATTTGGGGTGGAAAATTTTTTTTGTGGTACGGTTTTTGTGCTAGTCATATAACTCCTATCCATGAGACGCTCATTAAGATCAAAGTTTCACTCCTATATGTTGTAAAAAATTTAAATTTGGCACTAAAATTACCCTAATCAAATATTTCTCTCAGTTTTATTACACATCTATTATTAAACAAACAAAAATCAAGCGCAATTGTATTCTCTAAAATCGTACTTTTACCCTCCCCTTACACTTAAGATGAACATTGTCCCCAATGTTCAAATAACAAGATGTAAAAGTAAATAAGGTAAAAGAATGAAATCAAATACTCCCCTGATTCGCTCGTTGGATAGTGAAATCACACGGTTAAATCTTCCTCCAAAGAGAATGTTGAAGCTCCATGACTAATGCATCGCCATAAGCTTGATTCCATAAACATTTCCTTGTCCAAAATAACCTGTTAACCTGAGAAAACAAACACGAAAACCTGCATAACATCGGCGGGATAAAATCTATATATAAGGATATAATGCTTGTGGACTGATAATTTTGCAGATTCCTGGAGATTATAAGTTGGAGATTTAATAAAAACTTTTTATGAAAACAAAACTTTCAAAAATTTCTGGAAATTAAATCTGACGCCGTCAGGTTATAACCCCTGACGCCGTCAGAAATGACCTGACAAAAATTTTCATTTTAAGTTTCCGGAAAATTTCTGGAAAAACCTTTACCTTACTTCCTGGAAATCCTGCAAAACATCATTATGACTCGATACAAGCATTTGACTCAAACAAATACGGATATGTATGTTAATTTATTATTATTACGATTCATGTTCATATGTGTTCTAATAAACCGATTTAGATTTCCCTTACACTTATCTTTTGCAAAATACCTTTATATGTAGTTAAGACGAAGTTAAAAACAACATAAAGCATTTTCACAAATTAGTTTTTAACATGAATCAATAATAATAAAAATTAAACACACATACGGAAACAAATAAAAACAAACAAACAAACAAATAAACACACAAAGCAAATAAAGCAAATAAAGCTTGGGTTGCCTCCCAATAAGCGCTTGTTTTTGTTCGAGTCATGAGCCTGACTCTACCCTTATTTAATGGATAAAGGAGAGGTTTTCCCTACACTTAGGATTAAGTGCGGGTGATAGTAGCGATACACACCAGCTCGGTAGGAGTATGCCACGTGAGGAAAGAGTGGTGGATGAATTATATGCTCAAAGGGGTGTGCTCCTTTCATCATAACCTTGCCTAGTTCACTTTGGTCAATGGGTGATTTTGAGTTTCCTCCTAAAAAGGGATCATCTTCTATCAACTTCGAGAGATTCCTAGTTGGGAATCCATCTTGACCTAATAAACCCGGTTTAAACCCATAATGTTTCTTGTGATCAATCATGAATGGGTGATGTAGACATGTAAGGTCATTTTTCACTCCTATATTGTCTTCCTCACTACAAGGCTTAATGTCCACTACCTTAAACTTAAGACTACCCGGACTACATGGTTTGATGGGTGGATCGGGACCTAATTCAATTCCTAAGTTCACATCTAAGGATGGAAGATTAGGTAACGGTTTTGGTTTAGGCTCTGGTTCATCAAAACTAGGAACTTCCATAGGACTAAAAGAAAGGTTGTGATCACTAAAAGCATTCAAACCTATTTCTTCTAGTTGTGTTTGGTCCAAGGGCTCTACCTCTATTTGGGGTTCCTATAGTCTCCTCAACTTCTTCCGGGTAAGTCACGGGCGGTGTGTGTGCCTCAAATGATGGTAGGACTTGTGGAGTACTTGGTGGGCTTATGTGACTTACCTTATCATTCCTTGTGTCAAGATCACCTATATCCTCATCATGTGTTTTAGTAGAATTTAAACCTAACATTTTCCCTAATATCTCAAGTGCTTCTCTAGGCATCTCAACTTCTATATCCGAATCATAAAGATCATCCTTAATATTCTGACTACTATATTCAAATTGCCCAAAAGATTCATCATGTGTTTCTTGAGATTCATCGTCATCGATCATAAAACCTAGGTCTTTTTGATCAATGTGATCATGTTCGGCTAAATCCTCCATCACATCAAGGTCACCTATGTGTTTGTTTTGTACTATGGCATTACATGACAACCACTTAGGTATCTCAACACTAATGTATTCATCCCCAAACAAACTTGTTTCATGATCCAGGAAATTTATATTCAATTGACTTGTACTAACGTTTGTTGGGTTGTCTACCCTATAATAATATTGGGCACAATCATCTATGGCATCCCATGCTTCTTCAGCACTTAATTCCCTAAAGTCCCCATTGGCAAAATCCTCAATGCGCATTTGGTCATTTTGGCCAACACGATAGTAAAAGGTTCGGGTTAGGGATGCTAAAGCGAAACTATGATGAGGGAATTTTCGGAGTAAATTTCTAAAACGAGTCCATGCATCATATATGGGTTCATCTCGATATTGTTTGAAATTCGAGATGTCAATAGGGTAGAATGGCCTTTGTGGTTGGTGGTATGGTGGATTCGCGTACTCCATAATGGTGAACGGAAGAGTCAATGGAAATTACGAACAAACACACAAAGAAAAAGATAGACTAAAGAAAACCTAAAAAAAATAAAAATCTCACTAGAAAGGAATCTAGTGAGTAGACCTAATAGAAATAACAATTCAACCTAAACAATAACTATTCCCCGGCAGCGGCGCCAAAAACTTGATTGCGTGGTTTTGTAACCTTACAACAGGTTTTACCTCTCGAGGGATCTCAAGAGGCTTACAACCCCACCAGGCAGTGTACCTGACCGATGTAGTATAGTGTAGTGGTAAGTACGGGGGATTGATCGTTCTCCACAGGGAATAGTGTTCGTTAGGTATGAAAGGCTACTCTAATTAGGTCTAAGGGTTGAGGAAGATTCTTTTTATGTTTTTATAATTTTATGAAAGCAAGTAAAATCTCGGGTTTGAAGGAGTGGGCGGAATTAGTTGCTAGTCAACTAACCCAAATGACTACGAATGCAAATAAAATAAAATAACAAAAATGAAAAGTGGTGAGAAACTTATGTGTAGAGAAATGTGTTTACTTAGATTTCCTTACTCCCTAACTATCTTTTACCGGTTAATTAGTGTGTATTAGTTGCGTGGATGACGGGTGTATTCCTTAATACCATTCGTGGGGTGGCGTACTTACTTCCCCAACTCTACAAGCTCCTACTTCACTCCTATGTCGAGCCGGCTAGGAAGCTCCTAACATGGGATCACTAGAATTCGCTTGTGCATTAAATACAACCATAAAAACCTTTAGTACGCGTTTGGTTCATGTTTCTTAAGACGTTCAAGCAAGTTACCGAATAGGAAGTTAGCCAGTTTTCTTAAGCCTAACATAGATAAACAATCATCCAATACAACTAACAACACACTAACAACCAATAATCAATAGCTAGGTTTCATTAGATCTAAGCAAACACAAGATAAAATTAGCCTAACATGTTAAACAAAAGACAAGCATAAGATAGAATCAAACAACACATAGACATATTGAATGATTAATTGATAACTTATCTTTCAATGAAACATGGAAGATCTCAAGGCAAAAAGCCCTGAAAAAGTAGCTAAAATCGTCTTAGGGTTTTATCCCAAAATTCCACACACTAAGCTCTCTCCTAATGACAAAAAATTAGAAAACTATATATAGATTTTTGGATCTGACGCGTCACCTTATGCATTGTGACGCCGTCACCTCGCCGCTTTTAGGGTTCCCGGGTGACCTTCTTGACGCCGTCCCTCTTTAGCTCTTCAAAAATCCATTCTGGCCTATCAAGGCTTGACGCCGTCGGATCATGAACGTGACGCCGTCCCCTTATGATTTAAGCCGTGACGCCCTTGATTTAGTTAAAGCGTGACGCCGTCAGAATTCTCATGCTAACTCACTGGCCCGTCATGAGTAAATTTCACATCCAACTTTTCTTGCCAAGGCATGACGCCGTCCCATGTTAATTGTGACGCCGTCAAGAGTAACTTTTAGCCGATTCTTGAGACTTTGCCGTTTTCTTCACTTTAATGCTCCAAAAACGTCCAAAATGCCTCCTTTTCCAGATTTCTCCTCAAAAGTACCTAAAATGACAAAAGGAACGATTTAGGGCAATATTTGATCAAATAAATACGATTTCGGGCTTAAATGACCCCTTAAAAGCGGTACACTTTTCGCCTCATCACTACCGAAGCAAACGTCCAATTCTATTTTTCCCATAGGTTTTACCTGTTCCCCGGAGAAACCTGCCAGAGACGTTGCTGTTTCCACCATCTTTGCCTCGACGGCTGGATGTAAGTTATCGAAGCAGTGTTTAAACATTATTTCACACGAGGCCCCCTCGTCTATATGGACCCTCATCACTAGGTATCCAGCGATTTCCGCTTCTACTACGATGGCTTCTTCGGCCAGGTCGTCCGTTGGTACCGGGGGGAAAGTTATAGGTACGTTCATCCAGTTTTCTGTGGTGGTCATCGTCTTTCTTTTTCGGCCCTCTCCTTGGCAACTAACCATATTAATGATCTTTCTTCCCTGCTGGCCGTCCTTTTTCTGTTGAGCCTTTCCTCTCTGCCTTACATCTTTGATCAGGTGACTTAGTGATGAGGCGAAAAGTGTACCGCTTTTAAGGGGTCATTTAAGCCCGAAATCGTATTTATTTGATCAAATATTGCCCTAAATCGTTCCTTTTGTCATTTTAGGTACTTTTGAGGAGAAATCTGGAAAAGGAGGCATTTTGGACGTTTTTGGAGCATTAAAGTGAAGAAAACGGCAAAGTCTCAAGAATCGGCTAAAAGTTACTCTTGACGGCGTCACAATTAACATGGGACGGCGTCATGCCTTGGCAAGAAAAGTTGGATGTGAAATTTACTCATGACGGGCCAGTGAGTTAGCATGAGAATTCTGACGGCGTCACGCTTTAACTAAATCAAGGGCGTCACGGCTTAAATCATAAGGGGACGGCGTCACGTTCATGATCCGACGGCGTCAAGCCTTGATAAGCCAGAATGGATTTTTGAAGAGCTAAAGAGGGACGGCGTCAAGAAGGTCACCCGGGAACCCTAAAAGCGGCGAGGTGACGGCGTCACAATGCATAAGGTGACGCCGTCAGATCCAAAAATCTATATATAGTTTTCTAATCTTTTGTCATTAAAGAGAGCTTAGAGTGTGGAATTTTGGGATAAAACCCTAAGACGATTTTAGCTACTTTTTCAGGGCTTCTCGCCTTGAGATCTTCCATGTTTCATTGAAAGATAAGTTATCAATTAATCATTCAATATGTCTATGTGTTGTTTGATTCTATCTTATGCTTGTCTTTTGTTTAACATGTTAGGCTAATTTTATCTTATGTTTGCTTAGATCTAATGAAACCTAGCTTTTGATTATTGGTTGTTAGTGTGTTGTTAGTTGTATTGGATGATTGTTTATCTATGTTAGGCTTAAGAAAACTGGCTAACTTCCTATTCGGTAACTTGCTTGAACGTCTTAAGAAACATGAACCAAACGCGTACTAAAGGTTTTTATGGTTGTATTTAATGCACAAGCGAATTCTAGTGATCCCATGTTAGGAGCTTCCTAGCCGGCTCGACATAGGAGTGAAGTAGGAGCTTGTAGAGTTGGGGAAGTAAGTACGCCACCCCACGAATGGTATTAAGGAATACACCCGTCATCCACGCAACTAATACACACTAATTAACCGGTAAAAGATAGTTAGGGAGTAAGGAAATCTAAGTAAACACATTTCTCTACACATAAGTTTCTCACCACTTTTCATTTTTGTTATTTTATTTTATTTGCATTCGTAGTCATTTGGGTTAGTTGACTAGCAACTAATTCCGCCCACTCCTTCAAACCCGAGATTTTACTTGCTTTCATAAAATTATAAAAACATAAAAAGAATCTTCCTCAACCCTTAGACCTAATTAGAGTAGCCTTTCATACCTAACGAACACTATTCCCTGTGGAGAACGATCAATCCCCCGTACTTACCACTACACTATACTACATCGGTCAGGTACACTGCCTGGTGGGGTTGTAAGCCTCTTGAGATCCCTCGAGAGGTAAAACCTGTTGTAAGGTTACAAAACCACGCAATCAAGTTTTTGGCGCCGCTGCCGGGGAATAGTTATTGTTTAGGTTGAATTGTTATTTCTATTAGGTCTACTCACTAGATTCCTTTCTAGTGAGATTTTTATTTTTTTTAGGTTTTCTTTAGTCTATCTTTTTCTTTGTGTGTTTGTTCGTAATTTCCATTGACTCTTCCGTTCACCATTATGGAGTACGCGAATCCACCATACCACCAACCACAAAGGCCATTCTACCCTATTGACATCTCGAATTTCAAACAATATCGAGATGAACCCATATATGATGCATGGACTCGTTTTAGAAATTTACTCCGAAAATTCCCTCATCATAGTTTCGCTTTAGCATCCCTAACCCGAACCTTTTACTATCGTGTTGGCCAAAATGACCAAATGCGCATTGAGGATTTTGCCAATGGGGACTTTAGGGAATTAAGTGCTGAAGAAGCATGGGATGCCATAGAAGATTGTGCCCAATATTATTATAGGGTAGACAACCCAACAAACGTTAGTACAAGTCAATTGAATATAAATTTTCTGGATCATGAAACAAGTTTGTTTGGGGATGAATACATTAGTGTTGAGATACCTAAGTGGTTGTCATGTAATGCCATAGTACAAAACAAACACATAGGTGACCTTGATGTGATGGAGGATTTAGCCGAACATGATCACATTGATCAAAAAGACCTAGGTTTTATGATCGATGACGATGAATCTCAAGAAACACATAATGAATCTTTTGGGCAATTTGAATATAGTAGTCAGAATATTAAGGATGATCTTTATGATTCGGATATAGAAGTTGAGATGCCTAGAGAAGTGATGCGTGGGTTTTGCAACCTTACAACAGGTTTTACCTCTCGAGGGATCTCAAGAGGCTTACAACCCCACCAGGCAGTGTACCTGACCGATGTAGTATAGTGTAGTGGTAAGTACGGGGGATTGATCGTTCTCCACAGGGAATAGTGTTCGTTAGGTGTGAAAGGCTACTCTAATTAGGTCTAAGGGTTGAGGAAGATTCTTTTTTATGTTTTTATATTTTTATGAAAGCAAGTAAAATCTCGGGTTTTGAAGGAGTGGGCGGAATTAGTTGCTAGTCAACTAACCCAAATTACTACAAATGCAAATAAAATAAAATAACAAAAATGAAAAGTGGTGAGAAACTTATGTGTGGAGAAATGTGTTTACTTAGATTTCCTTACTCCCTAACTATCTTTTACCGGTTAATTAGTGTGTATTAGTCGCGTGGATGACGGGTGTATTCCTTAATACCATTCGTGGGGTGGCGTACTTACTTCCCCAAACTCTACAAGCTCCTACTTCACTCCTATGTCGAGCCGGCTAGGAAGCTCCTAACATGGGATCACTAGAATTCGCTTGTGCATTAAATACAACCATAAAAACCTTTAGTACGCGTTTGGTTCATGTTTCTTAAGACGTTCAAGCAAGTTACCGAATAGGAAGTTAGCCAGTTTTCTTAAGCCTAACATAGATAAACAATCATCCAATACAACTAACAACACACTAACAACCAATAATCAATAGCTAGGTTTCATTAGATCTAAGCAAACACAAGATAAAATTAGCCTAACATGTTAAACAAAAGACAAGCATAAGATAGAATCAAACAACACATAGACATATTGAATGATTAATTGATAACTTATCTTTCAATGAAACATGGAAGATCTCAAGGCAAGAAGCCCTGAAAAAGTAGCTAAAATCGTCTTAGGGTTTTATCCCAAAATTCCACACACTAAGCTCTCCTTAATGACAAAAAATTAGAAAACTATATATAGACTTTGACATCTGACGGCGTCACCTTATGCATTGTGACGCCGTCACCTCGCCGCTTTTAGGGTTCCCGGGTGACCTTCTTGACGCCGTCCCTCTTTAGCTCTTCAAAAATCCATTCTGGCTTATCAAGGCTTGACGCCGTCGGACCTATAACGTGACGCCGTCCCTCTTTGATTTAAGCCGTGACGCCCTTGATTTAGTTAAAGCGTGACGCCGTCAGAATTCTCATGCAAACTCACTGGCCCGTCATGAGTAAATTTCACATCCAACTTTTCTTGCCAAGGCATGACGCCGTCTGGAGTTAATGTTGACGCCGTCAAAGGTGACTTTCAGCACAATTTTGAGACTTTGCCGTTTTCTTCACTTTTATGCTCCAAAAACGTCCAAAATGCCTCCTTTTCCAGATTTCTCCTCAAAAGTACCTAAAATGACAAAAGGAACGATTTAGGGCAATATTTGATCAAATAAATACGATTTCGGGCTTAAATGACCCCTTAAAAGCGGTACACTTTTCGCCTCATCAAATACCCTTACACTTGAGATTTGCTTGTCCTCAAGCAAATGCGCTTTTATTCTAATCAAAATACAAGTTAGGGGTCATTTAATGCAAACATAAAAGTAATTACAACAAATAATCGTTCCACTTCAATCATAATAAGCACGGAGATTACATACTAGCACCTCACAAGTAGTGTTTAGATACTCACATCTCTCAAGTGTCATCAAAATAAATCTCATAAATGAAAACGGAAAATATCTCTCACTACCTGTCATAGCAAATAGATTACCATAGGCTTGGGAAAGGATCGAAAACCTCCTCCACTAGGCGTAAGCACCTAAGATAAACTATCAAAGAGGGCTTTTAAATGGGTTATAATGTTAGGTGTAGGGAAAAGGAAAACACGGTTTGGTTGGATAAGGGATATTTTACTGGTGGCTAGTTAAAGATCTTGATCAATCACATGTACTATACAACGTTGCTAAGCCAAGACTAGACTCGATCTTAAGCTAGAAACAAAATAACATAAACATAAAATAAACATAAAATAAAACGGGATGGTAGTCCGTATGTTTTTTCTATTTTTCTTTTTCTCATTTTTTTGTATTTTTCTTGATTTTTTCGATTTTTTTTTTTTTTTTTTTTTTTTTTTTTTTTTTTTTTTTTTTTTTTTTTTTGACATACACTTTTACCCTACCATCCAAAATAATACATCAAAGGGACATTGCATTCCCCTTACACTTGAACTTTTACATAACTTTACAAATAACTATTCTAATGACTCGAATTAAGATAATTGAAAAACTTGGAGTACTTTTAAAACATTTAGCACATATGGGGGTAATAAATGATGTTCTTCCCCATTATTCCATTACACTAGTACTTTACCCATGAGTCCCAATCGTCCCAAAACAATATGTACAAGGATATGACTCGACTTAGCAACCATGTAATCAACTAGATAATTAACTTGGGTTTAAACAAATGTTGTCACAATAATGCACTAAAGATGAGTGCATACAAGGTAGGCTAAGGCGATTTGGGTGTACATTTAAGTGGGGTGTAACAAATTCTTCCTTTAAGTAAAATGCTTAAAGGTCGAAACGAAAAGATAGGCTCTGAGGGGTGTACTAGGGGTATCGTGTACTAAAAATGAGTACAACGCAAAGGGTGTGGGAGAATTACTTGACCAATGTAGCCAACGTAATTATAACAAAAACACAGGTGTAAAACATGGGTTAATCCTAATGCCTCTTATCATGTAGTCAATCCTAACTACACGAATGTAGTCTCACTTGTGGCCTCGGAATGGTCCTAACGCAAGTTCTAGAATCTAAGTGCTACCGGTACACACATCATAGCATAAATGCTTTTCCTACCAATTCTAGGGGCGAACCTCACATATTTGGGGGTGGAAAATTTTTTAGTGGTACGGTTTTTGTGCTAGTCATATAACTCCTATCCGTGAGACGCTTATTAAGATCAAAGTTTCACTCCTATATGTTGTAAAAAATTTTAAATTTGGCACTAAAATTACCTTAACAAGTATTTCTCTCAGTTTTATTACACATCTACTATTAAATAAACAAAAATCAAGCGCAATTGTATTCTCTAAAATCGTACTTTTACCCTCCCCTTACACTTAAGATGAACATTGTCCCCAATGTTCAAATAACAAGATGTAAAAGAAAAAAAAATAAAAGAACGAAATCAAATACTCCCCTGATTCGCTCGTTGGATAATGAAATTACACGGTTAAATCTTCCTCCAAAGAGAATGTTGAAGCTCCATGACTAATGCATCGCCATAAGCTTGATTCAAAACATTTCCTTGTCCAAAATAACCTGTTGAACCTGAGAAAACAAACACGAAAACCTGCATAACATCGGCGGGATAAAATCTATATATAAGGATATAATGCTTGTGGAATGATAACTTTGCAGATTCCTGGAGATTATAAGTTGGAGATTTTAATAAAAACTTTTTTTAAAAAAACAAAAATTTCAAAAATTTCTGAAAATTAAATCTGACGCCGTCAGGTTATAACCCCTGACGCCGTCAGAAATGACCTGACAAAAATTTTCGTTTTAAGTTTCCGGAAAATTTCTGGAAAAACCTTTACCTTACTTCCTGGAAATCCTGCAAAACATCATTATGACTCGATACAAGCATTTGACTCAAACACACACTAATATGTATGTTAATTTATTATTATTACGATTCATGTTCATATGTGTTCTAATAAACTAATTTAGATTTCCCTTACACTTATCTTTTGCAAAATACCTTTATATGTAGTTAAGACGAAGTTAAAAACAAAATAAAGCATTTTCACAAATTAGTTTTTGAACATGAATCAATAAGAATAAAAATTAAACACACATACGGAAACAAATAAAAACAAACAAACAAATAAATAAACACACAAAGCAAATAAAACAAATAAAGATTGGGTTGCCTCCCAAGAAGCGCTTTTCTTTATTAACGAGTCTTGTAGCTAGACTCAAAGTCACGGGGTCTACGTTTTTCCGTTTTGCTTCTCAATTGCCCCTCTAATCATCCTAACAACCTCCATATCAATTTTGTATTTAGGTCCAAGGTTTAAGCAATCTTTATAATAAAGGCTTCTCTTATTCCAAACATGGTCCATGCCTTTTTCTTTATCCTCTTCATTGATGTCCTCAATCGCACCAATGTTGTCCATGTCAAATCGAGGCACAAAACGAAATTCTTTAACCCGATAAGGCATCCTATATGTGATCCTATCTATGTGATTAGAAAACTGAACCGTGCCTTTCGAACGGTCATACCTTAAATTGGATGCTTCGATAAATGGCTTACCTAACACAACGCGAGATAGGTGGCAGTCAACAACACTTGCCATATCTTCTAAAATCATGAAGTTGGTGATAAAGGTAAAGTTCCCAACAAGGATATGTATATCCTTAATCCTTCCAACGAAGTTGCAAACTCCGCCTGGACATTTGGGGTCCATCCTAGGCTCAAGTGGTGTATTTATGATTTGGCTATAAAGGCCTGAGGACATAACGTTGATTGGGGATTCACAGTCAATGTAAGCATGCTCAACGTATTGGTACCCAATCATACATGGTATCTTCACATTCCCGGGATCACCTCTCTTAATCTTTGGGTCAATTCTAACAAAAGGTGGTCGAGGGTTATCAACTAGGTTGTTATAGTAAGCAATCTCCTCCTTAGTGGGGTATTCGTTGAAACAATCATCCAACCTAGGATCTACCTTTACTTCCTCAATTTTCTCAACCAACTTATCAACCGTAAGATTATTATGTACTAAGTAATTATCTGAGTATATGGCGGTCCCTAAGTTGTTCAAGGCATAATCAAGCTCGATATCAATCGCTCTACTGAGCTCCCTGAGCTCACTAATCTCATTCTCAAGTTGGCTACGCAACAAAGCTACTTCGCCAGGTGTAAGGGGTGGATTCGCGTTTTCCATAATGGCAAACTGAATAGTCAATGAGAATTTGTTACGAACAAAAGCACAAAGAAAATAGATAGACTAAAGGAAACCTAGAAAAAAAAATAAAATAAAAATCTCACTAGAAAGGAATCTAGTGAGTAGACCTAATAGAAATAAAAATTCAACCTAAACAATAACTATTCCCCGGCAACGGCGCCAAAAACTTGATGCGTGGGTTTTGCAACCTTACAACAGGTTTTACCTCTCGAGGGATCTCAAGAGGCTTACAACCCCACCAGGCAGTGTACCTGACCGATGTAGTATAGTGTAGTGGTAAGTACGGGGGATTGATCGTTCTCCACAGGGAATAGTGTTCGTTAGGTGTGAAAGGCTACTCTAATTAGGTCTAAGGGTTGAGGAAGATTCTTTTTTATGTTTTTATATTTTTATGAAAGCAAGTAAAATCTCGGGTTTTGAAGGAGTGGGCGGAATTAGTTGCTAGTCAACTAACCCAAATTACTACAAATGCAAATAAAATAAAATAACAAAAATGAAAAGTGGTGAGAAACTTATGTGTGGAGAAATGTGTTTACTTAGATTTCCTTACTCCCTAACTATCTTTTACCGGTTAATTAGTGTGTATTAGTCGCGTGGATGACGGGTGTATTCCTTAATACCATTCGTGGGGTGGCGTACTTACTTCCCAAACTCTACAAGCTCCTACTTCACTCCTATGTCGAGCCGGCTAGGAAGCTCCTAACATGGGATCACTAGAATTCGCTTGTGCATTAAATACAACCATAAAAACCTTTAGTACGCGTTTGGTTCATGTTTCTTAAGACGTTCAAGCAAGTTACCGAATAGGAAGTTAGCCAGTTTTCTTAAGCCTAACATAGATAAACAATCATCCAATACAACTAACAACACACTAACAACCAATAATCAATAGCTAGGTTTCATTAGATCTAAGCAAACACAAGATAAAATTAGCCTAACATGTTAAACAAAAGACAAGCATAAGATAGAATCAAACAACACATAGACATATTGAATGATTAATTGATAACTTATCTTTCAATGAAACATGGAAGATCTCAAGGCAAGAAGCCCTGAAAAAGTAGCTAAAATCGTCTTAGGGTTTTATCCCAAAATTCCACACACTAAGCTCTCCTTAATGACAAAAAATTAGAAAACTATATATAGACTTTGACATCTGACGGCGTCACCTTATGCATTGTGACGCCGTCACCTCGCCGCTTTTAGGGTTCCCGGGTGACCTTCTTGACGCCGTCCCTCTTTAGCTCTTCAAAAATCCATTCTGGCTTATCAAGGCTTGACGCCGTCGGACCTATAACGTGACGCCGTCCCTCTTTGATTTAAGCCGTGACGCCCTTGATTTAGTTAAAGCGTGACGCCGTCAGAATTCTCATGCAAACTCACTGGCCCGTCATGAGTAAATTTCACATCCAACTTTTCTTGCCAAGGCATGACGCCGTCTGGAGTTAATGTTGACGCCGTCAAAGGTGACTTTCAGCACAATTTTGAGACTTTGCCGTTTTCTTCACTTTTATGCTCCAAAAACGTCCAAAATGCCTCCTTTTCCAGATTTCTCCTCAAAAGTACCTAAAATGACAAAAGGAACGATTTAGGGCAATATTTGATCAAATAAATACGATTTCGGGCTTAAATGACCCCTTAAAAGCGGTACACTTTTCGCCTCATCAAGAAGCACTTGAGATATTAGGGAAAATGTTAGGTTTAAATTCTACTAAAACACATGATGAGGATATAGGTGATCTTGACACAAGGAATGATAAGGTAAGTCACATAAGCCCACCAAGTACTCCACAAGTCCTACCATCGTTTGAGGCACACACACCGCCCGTGACCTACCCAGAAGAAGTTGAGGAGACTATAGGAACCCCAATAGAGGTAGAGCCCTTGGACCAAACACAACTAGAAGAAATAGGTTTGAATGCTTTTAGTGATCACAACCTTTCTTTTAGTCCTATGGAAGTTCCTAGTTTTGATGAACCAGAGCCTAAACCAAAACCGTTACCTAATCTTCCATCCTTAGATGTGAACTTAGGAATTGAATTAGGTCCCGATCCACCCATCAAACCATGTAGTCCGGGTAGTCTTAAGTTTAAGGTAGTGGACATTAAGCCTTGTAGTGAGGAAGACAATATAGGAGTGAAAAATGACCTTACATGTCTACATCACCCATTCATGATTGATCACAAGAAACATTATGGGTTTAAACCGGGTTTATTAGGTCAAGATGGATTCCCAACTAGGAATCTCTCGAAGTTGATAGAAGATGATCCCTTTTTAGGAGGAAACTCAAAATCACCCATTGACCAAAGTGAACTAGGCAAGGTTATGATGAAAGGAGCACACCCCTTTGAGCATATAATTCATCCACCACTCTTTCCTCACGTGGCATACTCCTACCGAGCTGGTGTGTATCGCTACTATCACCCGCACTTAATCCTAAGTGTAGGGAAAACCTCTCCTTTATCCATTAAATAAGGGTAGAGTCAGGCTCATGACTCGAACAAAAACAAGCGCTTATTGGGAGGCAACCCAAGCTTTATTTGCTTTATTTGCTTTGTGTGTTTATTTGTTTGTTTGTTTGTTTTTATTTGTTTCCGTATGTGTGTTTAATTTTTATTATTATTGATTCATGTTAAAAACTAATTTGTGAAAATGCTTTATGTTGTTTTTAACTTCGTCTTAACTACATATAAAGGTATTTTGCAAAAGATAAGTGTAAGGGAAATCTAAATCGGTTTATTAGAACACATATGAACATGAATCGTAATAATAATAAATTAACATACATATCCGTATTTGTTTGAGTCAAATGCTTGTATCGAGTCATAATGATGTTTTGCAGGATTTCCAGGAAGTAAGGTAAAGGTTTTTCCAGAAATTTTCCGGAAACTTAAAATGAAAATTTTTGTCAGGTCATTTCTGACGGCGTCAGGGGTTATAACCTGACGGCGTCAGATTTAATTTCCAGAAATTTTTGAAAGTTTTGTTTTCATAAAAAGTTTTTATTAAATCTCCAACTTATAATCTCCAGGAATCTGCAAAATTATCAGTCCACAAGCATTATATCCTTATATATAGATTTTATCCCGCCGATGTTATGCAGGTTTTCGTGTTTGTTTTCTCAGGTTAACAGGTTATTTTGGACAAGGAAATGTTTATGGAATCAAGCTTATGGCGATGCATTAGTCATGGAGCTTCAACATTCTCTTTGGAGGAAGATTTAACCGTGTGATTTCACTATCCAACGAGCGAATCAGGGGAGTATTTGATTTCATTCTTTTACCTTATTTACTTTTACATCTTGTTATTTGAACATTGGGGACAATGTTCATCTTAAGTGTAAGGGGAGGGTAAAAGTACGATTTTAGAGAATACAATTGCGCTTGATTTTTGTTTGTTTAATAATAGATGTGTAATAAAACTGAGAGAAATACTTGATTAGGGTAATTTTAGTGCCAAATTTAAAATTTTTTACAACATATAGGAGTGAAACTTTGATCTTAATGAGCGTCTCACGGATAGGAGTTATATGACTAGCACAAAAAACCGTACCACTAAAAAATTTTCCACCCCAAATATGTGAGGTTCGCCCCTAGAATTGGTAGGAAAAGAATTTATGCTATGATGTGTGTACCGGTAGCACTTAGATTCTAGAACTTGCGTTAGGACCATTCCAAGGCCACAAGTGAGACTACATTCGTGTAGTTAGATTTACTACATGATAAGAGGCATTAGGATTAACCCATTGTTTTACACCTGTGTTTTTGTTATAATTACGTTGGCTACATTGGTCAAGTAATTCTCCCACACCCTTTGCGTTGTACTCATTTTTAGTACACGATACCCCTAGTACACCCCTCAGAGCCTATCTTTTCGTTTCGACCTTTAAGCATTTTACTTAAAGGAAGAATTTGTTACACCCCACTAAAATGTAGCCCAAATCGCCTTAGCCTACCTTGTATGCACTCATCTTTAGTGCATTATTGTTACAACATTTGTTTAAACCCAAGTTAATGATCTAGTTGATTACATGGTTGCTAAGTCGAGTCATATCCTTGTACATATTGTTTTGGGACGATTGGGACTCATGGGTAAAGTACTAGTATAATGGAGTAATGGGGAAGAACATCATTTATTACCCCCATATGTGCTAAATGTTTTAAAAGTACTCCAAGTTTTTCAATTATCTTAATTCGAGTCATTAGATTAGTATTTGTAAAGTTATGTAAAAATTCAAGTGTAAGGGGAATGCAACGCCCCTATGATGTATTATTTTGGATGGTAGGGCAAGAATGTATGTCAAAAAAAAAAAAAAAAAAAAAAAAAAAAAATCGAAAAAATCAAGAAAAATACAAAAAAATGAGAAAATGAAAAATAGAAAAAACATACGGACTACCATCCCGTTTCATTTTATGTTTGCTTTATATTTTTGTTATTTTGTTATTTCGTTTTTAGCTTAAGATCGAGTCGAGTCTTGGCTTAGCAACATTGTATAGTACATGTAATTGATCAAGATCTTTAACTAGCCACCAGTAAAATATCCTTTATCCAACAAAACCGTGTTTTCCTTTTCCCTACACCTAACGTTATAACCCATTTAAAAGCCCTCTTTGATAGTTTATCTTAGGTGCTTACGCCTAGTGGAGGAGGTTTTCGATCCTTTCCCAAGCCTATGGTAATCTATTTGCTATGACAGGTAGTGAGAGATATTTTCCGTTTTCATTTATGAGATTTATTTTGATGACACTTGAGAGATGTGAGTATCTAAACACTACTTGTGAGGTGCTAGTATGTAATCTCCGTGCTTATTATGATTGAAGTGGAACGATTATTTGTTGTAATTACTTTTATGTTTGCATTAAATGACCCCTAACTTGTATTTTGATTAGAATAAAAGCGCATTTGCTTGAGGACAAGCAAATCTCAAGTGTAAGGGTATTTGATGAGGCGAAAAGTGTACCGCTTTTAAGGGGTCATTTAAGCCCGAAATCGTATTTATTTGATCAAATATTGCCCTAAATCGTTCCTTTTGTCATTTTAGGTACTTTTGAGGAGAAATCTGGAAAAGGAGGCATTTTGGACGTTTTTGGAGCATTAAAGTGAAGAAAACGGCAAAGTCTCAAGAATCGGCTAAAAGTTACTCTTGACGGCGTCACAATTAACATGGGACGGCGTCATGCCTTGGCAAGAAAAGTTGGATGTGAAATTTACTCATGACGGGCCAGTGAGTTAGCATGAGAATTCTGACGGCGTCACGCTTTAACTAAATCAAGGGCGTCACGGCTTAAATCATAAGGGGACGGCGTCACGTTCATGATCCGACGGCGTCAAGCCTTGATAAGCCAGAATGGATTTTTGAAGAGCTAAAGAGGGACGGCGTCAAGAAGGTCACCCGGGAACCCTAAAAGCGGCGAGGTGACGGCGTCACAATGCATAAGGTGACGCCGTCAGATCCAAAAATCTATATATAGTTTTCTAATCTTTTGTCATTAAAGAGAGCTTAGAGTGTGGAATTTTGGGATAAAACCCTAAGACGATTTTAGCTACTTTTTCAGGGCTTCTCGCCTTGAGATCTTCCATGTTTCATTGAAAGATAAGTTATCAATTAATCATTCAATATGTCTATGTGTTGTTTGATTCTATCTTATGCTTGTCTTTTGTTTAACATGTTAGGCTAATTTTATCTTGTGTTTGCTTAGATCTAATGAAACCTAGCTTTTGATTATTGGTTGTTAGTGTGTTGTTAGTTGTATTGGATGATTGTTTATCTATGTTAGGCTTAAGAAAACTGGCTAACTTCCTATTCGGTAACTTGCTTGAACGTCTTAAGAAACATGAACCAAACGCGTACTAAAGGTTTTTATGGTTGTATTTAATGCACAAGCGAATTCTAGTGATCCCATGTTAGGAGCTTCCTAGCCGGCTCGACATAGGAGTGAAGTAGGAGCTTGTAGAGTTGGGGAAGTAAGTACGCCACCCCACGAATGGTATTAAGGAATACACCCGTCATCCACGCAACTAATACACACTAATTAACCGGTAAAAGATAGTTAGGGAGTAAGGAAATCTAAGTAAACACATTTCTCTACACATAAGTTTCTCACCACTTTTCATTTTTGTTATTTTATTTTATTTGCATTCGTAGTCATTTGGGTTAGTTGACTAGCAACTAATTCCGCCCACTCCTTCAAACCCGAGATTTTACTTGCTTTCATAAAATTATAAAAACATAAAAAGAATCTTCCTCAACCCTTAGACCTAATTAGAGTAGCCTTTCATACCTAACGAACACTATTCCCTGTGGAGAACGATCAATCCCCCGTACTTACCACTACACTATACTACATCGGTCAGGTACACTGCCTGGTGGGGTTGTAAGCCTCTTGAGATCCCTCGAGAGGTAAAACCTGTTGTAAGGTTACAAAACCACGCCTTACATCTTTGATAATCACTTAGCTTACCGGACTCTAAAGCCAGTTCCAATTGTTTTTTCAGCTGAAAGCAATCGTTAGTGTAATGCCCCTTTTCTCCGTGGTAATCACAGTACCTGTCAAGGTTTTCCTTCCTGGGAGTGCCGGCCAATGGGGGCGGCAGTGGTAGTCGGAGGTGATGCTCAGTAGCCAAGATTTCCCTGGGGGTTCGTTTCAACGATTCTAACGTCAACCTGTTCTTATCGTCCTTGAACCCGTAACGAGGGTTTCGTGCGAGTTCCTGCCTTGGGGGTGCATATGGGGAAAGGCGATCCTTAGGCCGAAACATGGGCCTGGGTCCCCACCCCCGTCTATCTTCAAAGCTTTTGTGGGGCCGCTCGTTTCTTGCCATTTGCGATCCTCCCCCATCTCTCCGGGTGTATTCCCCCTTTGGTAATTCGGTGTTTCGGAAAGCCTCTTCCGACCGAATGTAATCTTCTACCCTTGCTAGCATTTCGTCAACCGTTTTTGGGATTGTGTCAGAGAATTTCTTGGCTAGTTCTGGACAGTGGTGGCCATTCAAGAAAGAGGAAACCTGCATTATTTTGGAGCGTCCGGAAAGTAGTTCGCCTCACTTACCCATCGTTCCTTGAAATCCGGCAGACTTTCGTTGGCTCTCCTATGGATCTTGTTAATTTCTGTGAGGTCCTTGACACATATCCTTAGTATACCGAATCTGATCAGGAACTTCCTTTGGAGGTCTTCCCAACTGTCAATGCTCCCGGTTGGTAATTTATCGAACCATCCTCTAGCCTTCCCATCTAACGTTTGTTGGAACATTCGACACCACACGGTCATCGGCCATTCTTCGTGGTTCCCCGCTCCCGTGAACCGGTTGATGTGGTCGTCCGGATCAGTCGTTCCATCATATAATTTGAGATTCGTTGGTATCTTGTGCTTTGGAGCGGAGAACTCGATGGATTCTTCGGGTGAACGGACACTTTATCATTTCTTTGTGAGGTTTGTTCAAGTCGTCGACCGCCACCGCTTTATCTTTGCGGACTGTTTTTCTTACGGGGCTTCTCTCCTCTTCGTCCGTTAGGTCGTCGACCGCCACCGCTTTACCCTTGCGGCCTGTCTTTCTTACGGGGCTTACCCCCTCTTCGTCCGTCAGGTCGTCTTCAAAGTTTAGAAGCATTGGCTTGATCAGGTCGCGGTTCGCTGATTGCTTCATCAGTTCCTTGAGAGCTGACACGTGGCCTTCTATAAAGGCTTGTGGATCCGGGGGTGTAGGTCCCCCGGACGGACCGCCTGCTTCCGGGAGATCTGGAAGAGGGGCGAAATGGTAAGAACCGCTCATTCTATGCTTTGTGGTAGATTGAACTTGGGTCCCACGGATGGCGCCAGTTTGTTGAGGTAAATACTCGTACTAGGTTCGTTGAGGTCTTTCCCTTATGAACCGAGTGAGACCCTGCAAACAAAGATAAACCCGTTAGCCTCGTCCCGGGTTTTATCCCAAGACCAAGCTCCGGTGCAAGGATAAGTATTTATCCGGATTGGAGTAAACGTAGAGTATGTAGGTGAGTAATAAATATGAGTGAAAGTAGTTGTTGAGTATTGAATGCGCTGGGGTATTTATAGTGTACCAGCCACTTGTTACCTGCTGTGCCTGGGGGCGTGTATCTGGTACATGAACAGTTGCTGCACCTGGGAGAATGGATCTGGTACATGAACAGTTGCTGTAGGCGGTGCACTGTTCATGTACTTATCGTACCATTCCATTAAATGCTTTAAGCGGTGCACTATTCATGTACTTATCGTACCATTCCATTAAATGCTTTAAGCGGTGCACTATTCATGTACTTATCGTACCTTGGTCTTTTCCCGAGGTTCCTCTTGTCCTTGTCTATTACTTATTTAATATTTGTTATTGTGTTCCGGGCCGGACGATTTTGACTGGAGTCCGTCCGGAATGGGTCGTCCGGACACCTACACGAACAGATAACCATGAATATTAAATATCAAACTTGTTTACTCTTGCCGAGTGCGGTCAAATAAATTCTAGTATTGTATCAATTAAATACAAAAAAAAATATGAAAGGTAGTGACGGGAGGTAGTGAACACACGCATACAGCTTGCGGAAAAGAAGTTGCGAAAGATGGTGACAAACTTTCGAGATGCCCTCTTTCCCCGATGTCTAACTTCTGCTTGTCTTTTGCCTTTTACCTTTTTTACTTTTTGTATTTCCCAATGTTAAAGTTCCGATTATTTTTGAAAAGTTACCTTTAATTTGTGTAATCCTCTGACTCACTTTACCCCACTCTGTTAGAGCACTTCCATCCATAATACTGGCATGTCAGTGTCATATCAGCTTTAACTTTTTCACCTTTAACTCAAAAAAACACATTCAATCATAACTCACCTTAACTCACCTTTTAATCAAATATTTTCAAACTAAACCCCTAAATTTATAATAATACTTCACTTATTAAAAACTTAACATTCATTTAAAACATACTAATTACATACTTAATAAATAAAAATACAACGAAATTAAAAATAAAAAATAAAAAAATGATAACGAAATAAATAATTATTCATCGTCTTCGGAATATTCTTGTTGTTGTTGATGTTGAAGGTGATTCTGCCAAATATGCTCCATAAGGTCTCGTTGGAGTTGAGTATGCGTTTCTCTGTCGCGTATTTCTTTTGCTCTTCGACGTTGGACATCGCAACTGTCGACCCACCTGTCTTTCCTCATACGTGCTGACGGATCCACCCACATATCAGAAAACTCACGTAGTGCAAACTTTTGATCTTTCAAAATCATATTATGCAAAATAATGCAACAATACATGATTCTAAGTATCTTCACAAGTTCCATTTGACGTGCCGGTTGTTGTAGTATACCCCAACGTCCTTGAAGCACACCAAAAGCACGTTCGACATCCTTTCGTGCACTTTCTTGTTTCCTTTTAAAGTAACCATGTTTTTCGTCAGTTGTTGCCGAGAAGAATTTGACGAACGTAGCCCACTGTGGGTAAATTCCATTAGCTAAGTAATAGCCCTTTTCATACCTCCTTCCATTTACCATATAAGGTGCTGCAGGGGCAACGTCATTAAGAATGTCGTTGAATAACGAAGAGTTATCCAAAACATTAATATCGTTATTCGCCCCCGCCATCCCGAAAAATGCATGCCAAATCCATAAATCTTGCGAAACAACTGCTTCTAGCATTATAGTTGAGTAGTTTTTATCACCCCTACCAAATTGCCCTTGCCAAGCAACCGGACAATTTTTTCACTCCCAATGCATGCAATCAATGTTACTAAGCATTCCCAGAAAACCATGGTGCGCCTCATGTCTTTCATAAATACTTTGAATGTCGGCCTATGTTGGTTTTCTTAAATATTCCGGCATAAACAAATCAATTACACACTTGGTAAAATTATCAAGACAATCAAATGAAGTACTCGAACCCATTTGCAAATACTCATCAAACGCATCGGGTGACTTGGCGTATGGCAGATGTACACTTCATAAGAGCACTTATACTCATTCGACCCGTAGCATCGAGTGATTGAGCAAAATACTTAAAATGATCCGGAATAAAATCGGAGGTATAAGATTCAATACCTTCGACTATTTGTAGAAATAGTTTCCGGCTCATACGAAATCTTCTTCGAAAATACCGAAGCGGATACTTACAATTGTGATCGAAGTAGTCGGCACGCAAACGTTGTTCAGCAAGCTCACGTTCACGAAAGATATGACCACATGATATCGGAGGTTGAGCTGCTGCTTGTTCCATCTGCAGCTGATATTCGTACGCGGCTGTCATAAACTCAATGTCAGTTTCGTCATCTACATCTGACCAGTTGCTAAATTCTTCGTGACTTTGATTCGGATCCATTGTGAATGAACAAGTTTTTTTTTTTTTTTTTTTTTTTTGTGAAAGTATGAAGATGGAAGTATATGATGTATTAGATTGATTTGTGGAAGTGTGAAAAAAAATGTGGTGTTAATTTGGTATTTATAGGGGGGTGAAAGTGGTTTTGAATTTTTTTTTTTTTTTTTTTTTTTTTTTTTTTTTTTTTTTTTTTTTTTTTTTTTTTTTTTTAATTCAACGCATATACTAGCCGTTATAGGGGGTGAAATGATTTTTTTTTTAAACACATATAGCCCTTAACTCAACGTTAAAGGGTTAACGCAGCCCTTTAACGCTGCGTTAACCCACCACCCTTTCATCGCTTAACTCCACTTTAACGCAGCGAGTTAAAGCTTAACGCACCTTGTGCGTTACCCGTTGAAAGTGCCCTTATACGAAAATACTGGTTTTTATCATTTTTGTTACGTAGTTTTTATATTTTAATTCTTTTGACATATCAAATATTTATATTTTTTGTTTCCTAATTTTATAACAAAAACCAAATTATACAAATAGAAAAAGTTTAAAAAAAAAAAAAAAAAAAAAGAAAAAAAACGGTCAAAATTTATTTAGAAAGTAATCCCTTTTTTGAAAAAGTGGGATGAGTTTCATTTTACTATATGTTTTTCAAAACAATGCAATATTTATATTAGTATTAGTATGTTTATCGCAAAGGAATTAAACATGAAAAACGACATTGCTTATACACCACCCAAACATATACCGCTTATATAAAAACATACCTCACAATAAACTCAAAAAAAAAAAAAAAAAAAATGGTCGTCTACACGACCAAAATCTCTATGTTTCCCACCCAAGACACGTCGTCTGTGGGTGGTGTTTTAACTGCATCGTGTCGTTTCAAAGGCGGGGGCAAAAGTGGCATGACGATGCGTGATTCCAGTGGTCGTAATGGCCTTCGCAAGGGGTGTATACGAGACAAGACAACTAGCGAGCTATTCGAGATCGGCTCGTAAACTACACGAAATCGACTCGAATTAAACGAGCCGAGCTCGAGTTCGAGCTATTCGAGTATATTTTCTAGTCGAGTTCGAGCTCCAAAATACTCGGCTCATGAAGCTCGTGAGCCTTATCGAGCTTCTAAAAATTTACACTTTTACCCTTTTATATACATATATGTACTTAATTTTCATACAAATCGATTCGAGCCAAGCTTGAAATGCCGAGTATTTATCGAGTTCGAGCTTTAAATGTGGAAATAATCGAGCTCGAGTCGAGCTTCAAGCTCGAGTATTTTATGATGAGTCGAGCTCGTGCTCGAAATCCAAAGCTCGACCAAGCTTGAGTCGAGTTTCGAGCTCGCGTTTTAGTATTCAAGTCGAGCTCGAGCTTGGCAGTGCTCGGATCGACTCGGCTCGTTTACACCCCTACCATTCGCGCTTTTTGGTGGCGCCATCACGGGTGGTGGTGCACACAATTACGCCTGGTTTTAAGTGACTAATTGAGTTTCGAAGTTTTGACAATCCATGTTGAGAACTCGAACATAAAATAGAGCTTTTGACTAATCTTTCTTCAGAATTTTTTAATTGTTGTTAATGATATAGATGCATGTCTTTAAGGGGACTCGGAGTGGGGAAACGGGTTGCACAGCGGGCTCCTAATACCGCCGGTAACACCATTCTGCCTATAGCGGGTTGGCTTAAACGGGTTGCACAGCGGGTATATTACCCGTTGGTGAAGCCGCTAATTGGAACGTTATATGGGAGTGGTGTGTAACATTTAATTCTTTTGAAACTTGTCAATTTGAAACGTTGGCACAACTTGGATCTTCGAAAGAGAGGCCGGATCTGATGCTTTCTTGGCTGTGATGATATTTTTCATCTTGGCTGATTTTGCAAATGAAAGAGAGGCCGGATCTTCAAAATTTAGCCGGATCTTGGCTGTGATGATATTTTTCTTATTAAGAGGTTGTGATGATATTTTTCTTATTAAGATCCAAGTTGTGAAATTGGAACATGATTTAGAGATGATCTTGCATCTTGGCTGGGCAAATAAATTCAGAGGATGGTAAAATATTGCAATATTTTGAATATTTGCAGCCATGGCTTATTTATCCACATGCTCCCATTGTGTAAACAGATCTGAGCCTCATTTTTTTTTTCCTAAAACTTTTTTTTAGACAACTTTTATACAGTATAAAGTTTTCTTCTAATTAATGTTTGAGATATGCATTTTGTGATTAGTTATAAAATGTTTTAGTTATAAATTGTGTAGTTTAATAGTTTAGGGGGGGGGAATAAAAAATTTGGGAGGACTGGAAAATCATGGGCGCGAGTGAAATTGGTTTGGAGGGCTAGAGGATTGAGCTGAGTTGGCATAATTTTATTGGATAAATTTGGGAGGGTTGGAAGTTTCAAAATGATGACTCCTTGTCCCCTAATAACAAAGGTTTAGTGAATAAAACCTAAACATCACATTTTGAGAGGTCCGTTGAATGTTAATGATTCAAAGTTTTATGCTTTTCTAGAGATCATTCAAGTGTGAGAGGGTTTATTTGAAACTTCACTTTACCATGCTCCATGAATATACGGAAGAATATGCAAGGCGATTCAGAAAGGATTAATAAAAGTAATACTTAAAACAATGACCCTACAAATTACTACCGTGAAAATCAAATAATTGAAGGAAGAACTCTCACTATCCGAATCGAAACAAGACAAAAAGACAAAAAAAAAAAAAAAAAAAAAAAAAAAAAAAAAAAAAAAAAAACCTACTTAAAAGCAATCGATTGGTAGAGCACATGAATCAAGGTGTAGAACGAGCCATGACCACTTACACGAAACACATGAAAACCTCAAATTAAACAGTTTCGACCACACAAACACACAAATTACTACCGTGAAAATCTAATAAATGAAGGAAAAACCCTCACTATCCATATAGAAACAAGACAAGAAACAATTTAAAAGTAATCGATTGGTAGAGCACATGAATCAAGGTGTAGAATGAGCAATGACCACTTACACGAAACATGTGAGAACCTCAAAAGTAAACAATTTCGACCACACAATCAGACCGACTAATGGTATGACAATATTAAGGGATAGTTAATGGATAAACTACCCGAAAATGTAATACCACTAAACATTGTGTGATACTATGACCTTGGCTTGGCTGACCCTTGACCCATGCTAAAATGACACTAGCTCGAAGAACAAACAAACCTAAGATGCTAATGTTACCATAACTGGCGCATAATCACTAACCCAAAACTTGAGGAAACCACCAACCTAAAGTGTTGTAATTATATGACATGACTACTCATAAATATAAACAATAAACATCATGTACACATACGGAAGCGTATAGAATTGTAACATATAAATTAATTAACCAAACATAAAAGTATGCGTACCTTTTTATTCTAGCTAAACAAGAATCAATTCTTCAATTAATTAACAACATGAACCCTAATTAGGGTTTATGTAGATTATTAGAATTACCCCTTACCCTTTTGTAATTCAATCCAAGATTCAAACAATAGCGTGTTTGAATCACGTTCTTGTACACACGTACTAATACTAAATAAACGATTATGCTAGTAAACAAAACACAAAACGAAAACCAAACAATTTGTTTAAGTAAAACAAACCGATCGAACCCTTTAGGGTTGTTTGATCGATTGGCCAAGAAACCAAGGAGAAGAAAACCAAAGTTTAGGTATTACTATGTGTACAAAAGATACAAAAGAATGAACCTAGGCCTTGTATATATAGGTGAGATAACTTGGAGTCCAAGTTGGTGTAGGATTGGATTACCCCAATCCCCACCGATCGGATATAGCCCCAAAGAAGGGATTCGGAACCTTTTCGACCTTCCAATTATTCACTCTAATATTCTTTCTTTTTATTAGTTAACGGTCGTTAGTCATTATCCGTCAAATACTAACGGTCGTTATACATTTTTATGTTATTAATAATTAAATATAACGTTTTATAAATAATTATTATTCGTTAACTCTTCATACGTAAAGTGTGCAATCCCGTGATCTCGAGTTCGATCCTAACACACATCTACTAATTTATGTCCACAAAACTAACAGCTCTCACTTGGACATACTTTAATAGTGTGATCACATCGGTTAGCATCTAACAACACTTCGATGCCTCTAGTACAACTCGAGTAAGGTATTCTAGAAAAACCTTTTAATGATTAATCATTATTATTATCCTTTTGTCACTAATGCCATGTTAAATAAAGATATGGATCTAAGTCATTCTTTATTCAACTATTCTGTTTCTCGTTGTTTGTGATTGAGCAACATTACAAAATCTTCTGAACATATTCTAGAAAGATCTTGAGCGTGGCCACGCAAACATCTTGTCAACCCCACGAGGGGCCCAGCAGTATTAAACTCCAAAATAAATTTGAAGGAACAAATTCTATATTTACTACAAGCAAAACCCACAAACTTTGTAACACTTCTGAAAACAATCCTTATGACTACCAGTTACGTATAGCGTTAAATTGTTCCACATAAATGCACTACATTCATGACAGTTATCTGGTATCTCAAGTCTGAGGATAACTATTCATGATTTACTTAATGACAAGATCCATAAAGTACAATCATGTAGTTTGGGATAAGTCATATATTCAATTCATTGAATATCATGTGAATTTGGTATGTCAACGCATCAATATACTTTCAAGTATATTATACCAAAACTCAGATTTGTCTTAATTTAATGATATTCCTGACAACGGACGATTTAGAATAACTAAATTATTCACTGATTCAATATGCAAATATAGGACACAATTATTAAAAAATAAAAAATAAACATAACAAATACTTTATTTCATTAAAAGATAATAAATGTTTACAATATCCTTTATCCAAATACTAATCACAGACATGCATTAAACTACTAGCTAAACGAAGTCCAATGCCATTGGCAAGTTCAATAAGCTTTTCTTTAGGTAAAGCCTTAGTGAAAGGATCAGCTAAGTTGTCATATGTGTGAACTTTCAAGAGATTAATTTCTCCTATGCTGACTTGTTGTCGAACATAGTGATATTTTCGTAGAAAATGTCTGGTGCCCTTCATGATTCCAGATTCATTGTCAAATATGATTGCTGCAGAATTGTCACAATACATATTAATAGGCGATTCAATTGAAGGCATAACACCAAGCACTGAAATGAATTTCCTAATCCAAACAGCCTCCATTGCAGCTATGTATTCAGCTTCTGTTGCAGACATCGCAATTGTACTCTGCTTCTTGCTCTTCCAGTCTACTGCTCCTCCATTTATAACAAAGACATAACCCGTCTGAGACTTTGCATCATCTTTGTCACATTGCCAGGACGCATCACAGAAACCTGTAACATCAAGTTCTGCATCTGGATTTCCACCATACACTAGAAACATATCTTTTGTATTTCGTAAATACTTGAGAATATGTTTAACAGCAGTCCAGTGAAGTTCACCTGGATTTTGTTGAAATTGACTGGTGATATTTTGAGCATCTGCCACATCTGGCTTTGTGCATCTCACCGCATACATAATAGATCCTACAGCCGAAGCATAAGGAACTTTGCTCATGTGTGCCACCTCTGCAGGTGTTGAAGCACATAACTCACTGCTTAAGCCATGTTTCACTTCCATTGGCAAATATCCTTTCTTGGAATTTTGCATATTGAATCTCTTCAATATTTTATCAATATAAGCACTTTGACTTAATCCAATTAATTTCCGTAATCTATCTCTGTAGATCTTGATTCCCAGAATGTATGCAGCTTCCCCTAAATCCTTCATAGAAAAACACTTTCCAAGATATGCCTTAACCTTTTGCAAACTTGGAATGTCTTTTCCCATAATTAATATGTCATCGACATATAGGATAAGAAAAATTACATCACTCCCACTAGCTTTGTGATATACACATAGCTTATCAAGATTCTGAGTAAATCCAAACCTTTTAATTTATGCATCAAAAAATCTTATTCCATTGCCGTGATGCTTGCTTCAATCCATAAATAGATCTTTGAAGTTCGCATACACGGTTTGGAAATTGTGGATTCACAAACCCCTCAGGTTGCGCCATATAGATATCTTCATCTAGGCGACCATTTAAGAATGCACTAGAACAAAAAGTGGAATTGGTTACACCAAATATGTGTGACGATATACATATAGTCACACATGGTTTTTTTCGTGTGTGTGACTAAAGGTGGTGTGACCATAGGGTACCTACGGTCACATGTTTTGGTTCTTTTTAGTCTCACTTACAAAAGAGTAACCAAAACGTTAAAATGTGTGACTAAATAGGTACAATTTTAGTTGGATTAATCAGCTTTGTGTGACCAAAAACTCTTATAGTCACACGAAGCATTTTCTTTTTGTATATTTAGTCACATACAATTAACCATAAAGTGGCCAAAAGTGTTAATAAGTGTGACCATATGGTGTTGAAAGTGAAGAAATGTATGGTTTGTGTGACTATAGATCATCCAATTGCCACATAAATTTGGTTTTTGTGTGGCCTTTTGTACCATTTAGTCACACAAATCATGTTTCTTTTGGGTATTTAGTCACATACAATTAATCATAAAGTGGCCAAAAATGTGAATAAGTGTGACCATATGTTCTTTAAAGTGAAGAAATGTGTGGTTTGTGTGACTATTGATCATCCAATGGCCACATGAATTGTATGTTTGTGTGGCCTTTTGTTACATTTAGTCACACAAAGCATTTTTGTTTTGGGTATTTAGTCACATACAATAAATCATAAAGTGGCCAAAAGTGTGAATAAGTGTGACCATATGGTGTTTAAAGTGAAGAAATGTGTGTTTTGTGTGACTATTGATCATCCAATGGCCACATGAATTTTATTTTTGTGTGGCCTTTTGTTACATTTAGTCACACAAAGCGTTTTTCTTTTGGGTATTTAGTCACATACAATAAATCATAAAGTGGCCAAAAGTGTGAATAAGTGTGACCATATGGTGTTTAAAGTGAAGAAATGTGTGTTTTGTGTGACTATTGATCATCCAATGGCCACATGAATTTTATTTTTGTGTGGCCTTTTGTTACATTTAGTCACACAAAGCGTTTTTCTTTTGGGTATTTAGTCACATACAATAAATTATAAAGTGGCCAAAAGTGTGAATAAGTGTGACCATATGGTGTTTAAAATGAAGAAATTTGTGGTTTGTGTGACTATTGATCATCCAATGGCCACATGAATGTTATTTTTGTGTGGCCTTTTGTTACATTTAGTCACACAAAGCATTTTTCTTTTGGGTATTTAGTCACATACAATAAATCATAAAGTGGCCAAAAGTGTGAATAAGTGTGACCATATGGTGTTTAAAGTGAAGAAATGTGTGTTTTGTGTGACTATTGATCATCCAATGGCCACATGAATTTTATTTTTGTGTGGCCTTTTGTAACATTTAGTCACACAAAGCGTTTTTCTTTTGGGTATTTAGTCACATACAATAAATCATAAAGTGGCCAAAAGTGTGAATAAGTGTGACCATATGGTGTTTAAAGTGAAGAAATGTGTGTTTTGTGTGACTATTGATCATCCAATGGCCACATGAATTTTATTTTTGTGTGGCCTTTTGTTACATTTAGTCACACAAAGCGTTTTTCTTTTGGGTATTTAGTCACATACAATAAATCATAAAGTGGCCAAAAGTGTGAATAAGTGTGACCATATGGTGTTTAAAGTGAAGAAATTTGTGGTTTGTGTGACTATTGATCATCCAATGGCCACATGAATTGTATGTTTGTGTGGCCTTTTGTACCATTTAGTCACACATATCATGTTTCTTTTGGGTATTTAGTCACATACAATTAAGCATAAAGTGGCCAAAAGTGTGAATAAGTGTGACCATATGGTGTTTAAAGTGAAGAAATTTGTTGTTTGTGTGACTATTGATCATCCAATGGCCACATGAATTGTATGTTTGTGTGGCCTTTTATACCATTTAGTCACACATATCATGTTTCTTTTGGGTATTTAGTCACATACAATTAAGCATAAAGTGGCCAAAAGTGTGAATAAGTGTGACCATATGGTGTTTAAAGTGAAGAAATTTGTGGTTTGTGTGACTATTGATCATCCAATGGCCACATGAATTGTATGTTTGTGTGGCCTTTTGTACCATTTAGTCACACAAATCATGTTTCTTTTGGGTATTTAGTCACATACAATTAATCATAAAGTGGCCAAAAGTGTTAATAAGTGTGACCATATGCCGTTTAAATTGAAGAAATTTGTATTTTGTGTGACTATTGATCATCAAATGGCCACATGAATTGTATGCGTGTGTGGCCTTTTGTAACATTTAGTCCACAACGAATTAATTAAACAGTGACCAACAGTGTTAATAATAGTGACTATATGCATCTTTTAGTCACATTTAAGAAATCAATATATATATATATATATATATATATATATATATATATATATATATATATATATATATAAAATCAAATAAATTCAAATACAATAAAATTGGCGTAAAATTGGAATGTATATAAAATTGTAATGCCGTAATACCAACAGTGTTTTGATATATCAAAACAAATTCAAATACAATAAAATTGGAATGTATATAAAATTGTAATGCCGTAAATAATAAAATTCTCAATAATTTAACGACTTCTGAGTCTTGATCTTCTGAGCAGCTTCACTTTTCATGGATTCAATAGAGACGTAGTTGCGCTTCCCTGTTAATTTAGGTGGAACTTTGTTATGCTCACTAATCATTTGTATGGTACTTGGTGGTGTTGCCTGTAGGAAACAAAAAGCCGGGTGTATCAAATACTGAATTAAATATGAGAAATTATATATATATGTAGCTTGATAAAACACATGCATGTATGTACCTGATCTTCCAAAATCACTTGCTCCTTTGGCCATGCATAAAAACCACCTACTGCCTCCATAACTGTTTTGAAACCGTTACCTCCTACATCCGGTATGCAAGCTGCATCCTGTAAGGATTTATCAATAGACACTTTGTAGCAATCCTTGGGGAGTGGTTTGTTATGAAGCATTTGTTTTCCATCACTCTTGTATACGCGGCCCAAAGCAATAATAGTTGTTTTCTTTGAGTGCCACAGTTTGCACTTAATTACCTAAAAAAATGATTTGTTGCATGTATGTATCAGAAATTAGTTAAACAAAATAATATATGAACATGTTTAAATACATACTTGTGGTAGTACTAGTAATGAAGACTCATCTTCTTGTGATTGGGAAGCTTGACGTGCATCCTTTCGTTTTCCTCTAGTCGTTTTCTTAGATGCGACAGATTTAACAGTTACCTATACATAAAAAACAATAGTAAATAAGACATGCATGTAGATTTCAAAAATCACATGTGGAAGTTTTATTACTTACACTTGTTTCCTTTTCCTTTTCCAAAGTTGATAGTCCGTTAGACTTCTGAATGCTCGCAACTTTCTCACATCCAGAAACACGTGTTCCGGCATCTGCATCAGCACTGCTGTTTATATGATTAATGTTCACCGGAGACACCTGCAATATAATGTGTTTAAGAAGACTGCAGCAGTTTTTAAAAGGGTCAATAAAAGATGGAATGTTACTTCTGGTTGTGTCAATGGACTTGGCGTCAATGGAGTTGTTGCCAATGGAGTTGACGTCAATGGAGTTGATGCCAATGGAGTTGACGTTGAGTTCGACTGCCCCTTTTGTGCAGCCAATTGCTTCATCAAATCCTGGATTACCGCATCTTTTTCTGAAAGTTGGCGTCTCTCATTCTCAAGTTCACTTTGAAGTAACACCACTCTTTCATCAGATGGTTGTTTGTTTCGAGGCAGATCAAAATACCTCCTGTAGGTTACTCCACCTCCCACTCCTCTCGCATATCCTCCCTTTTCCTTACCTAATACAACTGTCATGGCATCACTTCCATGATCAACCTTCAAGGTTCCTTGTTTGATCTTGTCCTCCGTTTCTTTCTGCACACACAATATGGGAAATAGGTTATTATATGTTGATCCCACTTTAATATAAGCAAGAAGACTTTTTAGCCCCACTATGAACATTATAATAAAATATGCAGTAAAACTTACAATTTTTTCTCCCACGGCTCTAGTATCATCATCGTAAAAATCTCCGTCTTTGTTCTTCCTTCCTGTCAACCACAGCGTGGTACGCGGTGGTTCTTCATCTGGTTCAATTTCTTTACGATCGATCTTATAAACATCAAATTCATACACACGTAAGATAAACCAATATAAACGCAAGTATGATGCTATTAAGTGCAAATGTTTCAAGTTACCATTTGATCTCTCACATGGGCGTATCCACCTCGTCCCATTCTATGCTGATAAAGAGACTTGGAACGCGCCACTTTTGTTGCAGCTGATTTCACCTTACAACACAAAATCATAAGGCGTTTAGATGTAGTAATGCTGATATACTATAGAACTAATATATATGGAAACAGCAAATGCTTGAACTTGAATAAAAATTTACTAATTAACACCTTGTATTCATCGCTTTGTGTATAATTTACAAAATTGACCCAATCATCGGCTTTTACAATTGCATCATAGTTAGTCGGGACTTCATTTAGCTTAGAAGGTGTTTCTAGGTTGGGCAATATGTAGTTTTGTGTCAATTTCCTTCTGAAATTGCGTAGAAGTTGACCAAGACGATTCATTAACATCCTTCTGGCTGTCAAGTCAACATCAAAAAATCGCTGCAAAGATTAACACAATGTTCCTAATTAGTTGCACATAATGTAAATGCTACGTATATATTTCATGCTATATTACTGGGTTAAAAAATAGTATAGGTTTACCGTGATTTCGTCCCACATTTTGTCTCTTGCTTCTGAATCAACCTTCTTCCAGGATAGAATCCTGACACCTACATGCTCACGAACCAAGTCTCCCAAAAAACTAGAAAACAATGCTCGGTGTTTTCCTGATATCCTATTCATAGCATCGAAGGTTACACTGAGCTTCTCTCCACCTGCTTTTCCATATTCCCTTCGAAACTTTGCTAACCTGGTTATGCCCCTCTTTTTGACATAACCATTTGATTGGTTGTTATCACCTTCACCATCATCAGAAAACTGCTCCGATTCATATCCCAAAGTGTGGTCAGGATTTTCATTATCAGAAAAATCAATATTATCATGATCAATCTCTTGGATTTCCATGATTCGTCTGAAGCAATGTGTAAAAGAAAAATAGTAAACTAAATTGGTGAATAATGGTTTAAAAAGTTATTGTTTTAATGTTTTGAATGAAGGCTGATTTTTTGGAGAAAAAATAGGGCATATGATGGGGCAGTTTTTCATTTAAGGAAATCATAATCTCCAGAGTTAATTTTAAATTTTTTTTTTTTGAGAATTTAAACATTTCACAAAAAAATTTGGCTCCAAAATTTTTAATTAAGAATTTTAACATTTCATTAAATTTTTGGCTCCAAAACACCCATATAACTTTTCATGACAGAAATTGTGCTTACACACAGTCCCAAACACCCATATAACTTCAAACCCGCTGTCCCAAACACACATATAACTGCATAAACACAAAAATCACCACATGGCGCATACAAATGAACAAACACGAGCTAATAGCAACAATAAATGAGCCTAAACAACTTTGAACAAGAATCAAACAATATGAGTAGTGATCACTTAGCTTAATCAGCTGTGATGCTATGGGGGCAAGAAAAAGGTCAAAATAAGTTTAGTAAATAAGCTATACAGTCCACAACAAGCTTGGATCAAACAAGACAACCAAAGACGCTTTCTAAAATACCAAATTATAAACTATGAGCTCAAGGTATGATCAAAATATGGGCTTATGAATCTAGGGTGAAAAAACCACTTGTTATGGGTTGCACACCAAACTTCTGGCAAATGAAAATTCATCAAATATCAGCTGTTTGGATAAGTTATGGGTTGCACAGGACATTCAAATGCCCCAACAGGCCACTTTGAGATTGATTCTAAGCAAGCACAGACAAAAACAGAGCAACACATACCAATTGAACACCTCAATTCACTTTCTTTACTATAACCAAATTCATATAATGAATTTCTTAGCTAACTACCGTAGTTGCATAGGAATATATACAAGACAAGAATTAAAAACACAACATAGACAAGAACCTTAACCATAATTTTCATTAATTATAATAATTCCATACATTGTTGATTAAACGATACTACATTGTTCATCACTACTTCAGTCTCCCCACTAAAATCGATGAGGTCGTCAATCACACGCCTTGCAAGTTGGTTGGGACCGTTTGGTGCTGCCATTGATAAAGATATTTGGTGTTATAGGATAATGATCGGATTTTTGATAAAACTTGTTGAAGAAGAGTGATATGGAAGGAGAATGGGGAAGAGTGATTTATATAGGGGACGTTTGTGGTGGAGATTAGAGGTGTGAACAGGGACGTTTGGTTTTCAGACGGCGGTTATTTGATTGAGGAGAGACGTTAGTTACTAGTTAGAGTATAAAGATGATGATGAAACACTATGGAAACCGTGTGTAAAAGTATAAGAAATGGCAAACTAAGTCCTCCTTCTTTCAAAGTATATATCACTATAGATTAGGGTTCTTGATCGGTTCGGTTATCGGGTTGGTCGATTAGTTCGGTTTTATTAAATGTGTTTTCTTTTTAATTCGGGTCGTTAAACACATTAACGTGTAAAGACATTTGAAAACGGACGTAAACGGGCAAAAAAGGACAAAAACGGAATAAACGGGAAGAAAACGTGTAAGCAAGTAAGAAAATGTATGAAACGTTAGATAATGTACGATAATGTATAAAACAGACAAAACGGTATAAAAAATGAGGAAAACGTATAAAACATGTAGAAACGGTCTAAAACATGATTAAACGGGCAAGAACGTGTAAACACGGACTAAAACGTATAAAAACCGACTAAGAATTATAAGACGTAGGAAAACTGAGGAAAAAGTATGAAAAACATGAAAATGACAAAAACCTACTAAAACGGATAAAAACGTGTAGAGACGGAGTAATCCATGACAAAACGGGGGATAACGTGTAAACATGGACGAAAACGTGTACACACGGACGCAAACGTATCATATAACCTAAAGATACCTTAACGACAGTATGACACAATCTTCATCATAGTACATATGACTTTACTGATTTTATGGCCTCCTCAAATGTCAAAATTAACGTGCCCACCTTTAATAACTTTAACACACTTCATATAACCTTCACAATATAACTACACACATACCAAGTCTATGCAACCCATGGATGACCAGCGATAATGGCTAATTCACATAGTGGGTCATGGTAGTAGGTTATAACTGGTCACATTCATTAATGGGTATTTGACATCATATGGGCATTGGGTTATAGTTGTTTAGGGTGTCATTTCAATGAATAGTACGTATGTATAATATTATGTTATCAAAAACCCGACCAAATGGTCAAGATGCTCTCTCCCTGAGATATTCCCGGGTCGTTTTAACTGAGCTAATGTAAAATATTGATCATGTTCGTTAAGTTAATAAATAAACGAACATAAACAAACTTTTACCAAACAAATCATGAAATGTTCAATGAACGTTCTGTTGATACAAAAGTTGGGCGTTCCTTAATTCCGTACCAATCAGATCTTAATGCTTGAGACCTGCGCACTTAGAAAACAAAAAGACACCGTTAGGCTTATCGTGGGATTCTCTCCCACGATTATCCTCCGGCGTGAGAGTAAGTAATCGGTTTTTAGGGTTTAGTTGAAGAGTTAGGGTTTTGTAAGTCGTACCTTTAATGAGAGTCGAGAGACTCTTTATATACACACGAAACCCTAGTTGGTTTCGTGCTCCTCACTCCTCAGCGTATCCCGCATAGGTCGGTTTTGATACGTATCCCATAAATAAGAGATATCCTATCAAGACCATAAATAATTCCGGGTTTGGGCCAATGTAAGCCCAAACCGTTATCGTAATAGCCCATTTGTGCTGGGTTTGAGCCCATTCGTGATGGACTGGAGTCCATTCGTGTTGGACTTGAGTATGGGTCGGGTTCGTGGACCGAATGCAGACTATACGTCATCACGTTCAGTTCGTTTACAGTCCTAGCTACTCACAGGATTCTAATAGGCCGGGAAATAGTAATTTGTAATTTAAAGCCTAGAAATGCAAAATAACTTTTCTTAAGTCCTAAATGACTAAAAATAATTTTAGGAAAAATAATTTTATTTTTTTTACTTTTATTTTATTTTTTAATAATTAAAAACTAATTTTAAGTAATTAAATGATAAAAAATAGTAAACTGATTAAGAATACACAAGAAAAATGTGCAATAACTACTTAAAGTATTTAAGTTTGAAGCAAAAATAAAAGTGACAAACCAACTTATTTAAATAAGCTGTAATAAGCTTAAAAGGAGAAATAAGCTAACAGCCTAAAAAGTTTGTTTATATACAAAACAATGTAAGATATTTAATGAAGAAGTCCCAAGGGCAAGTGGTAAGGGTGTGGTGTGTTGAGGCGTTCAAAAGGTTGAGGCTGGTGAGGTCTCAAGTTCGAGCCTATGGTTCCCCTTGATTTCCCAGCTTCCCTTTTTATGTTTTTTATGAAAAACTTTTTGATAAGATATTTTTAAACTTTCCCTCCAATATGTTCTTCAAATATATTTGTCAATTCCCTCCAATATGACTTAAGAGCTTTTTGGAGCTTTTTTGGGCAATGCACGTTATCGGTAGTAGATTACTAGTGTATAACGGTATTATGAACTGTCCAGCATGTAAACGTAACTTTATTATTTATTTAGACAATTTTCTATTGAAATATGCATATGTCCTTTTACGTCATTTTACATATATATAAATACAGCTACAACTATGTTACCAAACGTTTTTATTTAAAAGACAGCTACTGCTCACGGCTACTGCTCACAATTACTGCTCACAGCCACTGCTCACAGCTACAGCTCACTGCTACTACTACTTTTACCAAACACAGCCTTAGTAATTAAGTTAACGAACATGAACAATATTTTTATGTTTGCGAACGTCCGATTTTCATTTAAATAATATAATTTTTTTTTACTTATTATTTAAAAAAAAAAATTTAAAGAAATTTCATTTACTACCACTTTGAACCAAAAAAATTATGCGTGCATCTCCCATTTATATCTCACGTAAACTTTAATTCCGGCCATTTGGTTTCACAACAAATTAAAACACCACCTAACACACACAGGCAACCAAAACGTCATCTCCAACTTGTCTGCACTACTACAACAGGTTAGGGTTTCATCTTTTTGATCAACATCAAAGTAAACTTTTTTATTTCCTTTTTTTATGAACTTGTTTGAAGTGATGTATGCCGAACTTGTTCATAATGTGTCGATCGCTTTACCTTATATATGTATTGCTCTGATTAACTAATGTGTTCATGTTACTGTAGTTTAAACTCATTTGTGTGAAATGGTTATAAACATTATTTTAATTAGTCATAAGAAGTTGCATGTAGGTTTCCCTCTCAAACACAGTTGATAGCCTAGAAATTAGAATCTACGAATATGATACTTGCAATGTCAAGTCTAGTAACTTTGTTGATTAGTAATGAGATACCTTATTAGGGATTGTTGATTATTTAGGGGAAAATGTTATATATTGAATGGATTGAAGTTGTGGTATAAAATTGGTTTCGGTCGGGTTCAGTTTGTATTAGCCTGTAGGAATGAGTTGGTTTCGGTCGGGTTCGGTTTGTATATATAGAATTACTTTAAAGGGAGAATGTTAAAGTATTTGTGTGTTGATCCATTTGGGTTCCATTAGCAAATTTTCATTAGCAAGTAAGGATGCAAATTTATAGGTTGCCAATTAACAAAAAAATTAGACCCCCGCATACTTTTTCGTTTATGATACATAAAGATTTTATGTGTGTTTGAATTTTATAGTATAAACAATGTATTACCTTAACATGTGCCCTGATTTTTGTGTAGAAATATGGCCGTTGAATTTGTGATAAGTTTAAACCAAAGCACGTTTCCGGAGTCTCAGGTAATCTCACACATACGCCTTAATTACATTTGATACCATAAATGTTTGTATAATGAATGTCAAATAAATTATTGAAATGCTTTCAGGAACTACCACATGTCTACGCCGAATCATGTTACCATGGAAGGCGAGAGATTTACATCACAAGCGCTCAGCGGGTTCATTTCAGAGTACAAATAGAGACTGAAACTAACCGCCCCATTGTGCTGACAGGAGAGAGATGGAGAACGTTTTCTTTGGAAAACCTGAGTCGGGCTGTTAGGATGTTGCATTTCGTTGAGGAAGGTGATGACTGCTTCTTTGTTACCGGATACACTCAAGACGGAGCTGAATTTGGTGGCTACCACATGAATGCCGGTCGGGTTTCAAGGTTCCAGTCTCGTGTTTTTTCCTTCTATGATCAGATCCAGGTATTATAGCTTCATAATTTACTAATCTTATGTCAAACATGTGATTTCATAAGTCAATGAATATTAAATTTTAATGTACTTATAAGGTTACTCTTAAAATTTATTTGCAGACACTGCCAGCTGCATTCCTTGGTGGCTTAGGTAATGCACAGCAGATTAGAATCAAAGTAGACAGGGAAAACTTTGATGTTGGTTTGAATGCTGTTGAAGCGGGAGGAGCCAACGGGCAGCTGCTGTATGAGTTGGACCCCGATGATTGGAACAAGCTTGAAGAATCTGTTGGTTTAAAAGCTGGAATGATTATCATCTTCACAAGGAAGCGCGCAACAAAGTTTTTGCTTACCGGCTTTAGTCGTGAAGGTAGTCTAACTAAAGACGCGCATTTCCTTGGTGCCACCAGCTTGCTACCTGATCAGCCCGGTTTGTTATTGACCGAAAAAGGTAAAAATTTACGAAATACTTTCATACTACACGTTATATCTGTCAGTGATTTATTTATATTATAATTAAAATTCTTTATAGATGACAATCGCTTGAAGCATATTTGCCAATGGCCTTCACATCAAGACCACTTTGGTGAAGGTCATGCATTCTATAAGAGATTGTCAACAATTCGAGTGAATCAAGAACTTGTACGTATCTCAGCATTCATAGATATTCTTTACTTTTGTTTAATTAGTTGGAACAAACTAAAAACTTACTAGTAATTTGAACTGCAGGATATCCCGGCAGATTTCCTGTTGCAGCATCCTATCCACCCATACCGGAAGGTCCTCATGAGACATCGTGGTGTCGAATGGTTCATGAGTATGACGATGAAGCCCCACAAAGCCGATCCTGAGATGGCCGGTGGTGTGACTGTCTATGGGATGTGGAGGAAGTTTGCCGCTAATTGCTCTTTCGCAACAAACAAGCTCATCAGGTTCAAGTTCATGTATTTCAACGTTGATGTCAGTGGTGGTGATCATTTGCAAGACTCTGTGTATCCCGTGTTTCATCTGTGCTAACTTCATTGGATGTGTCCAGCTTCGAACAATTTCTGCTTCATTTGAACTCAAACAATATTTATTATATTTTTTGTTAGTAAATACCCCCTTAAGTATATAATTTTTTGGCAGTGATGTGTGTTGTCAACATGCATTCATTGGGGGTATTTTACTTATGATATATTACTAAATTTGAACAATATTAGTACTGTAATTATACGTTAGTTAAGTTGAACAATTAGTGTTAATTAGTTACTTTCAACAATTATGGAATCTAATATAACTCTACTTTTATGAATATGCATGTAATGTAATTTAGTATGTCTTATGCAATCTTGTTAAACTGACATAATTGACATGTTATCTGAAAACAAAATGCTCAATCTTAAACCAATTAACTATCCACAAATTTTTTTATTAGTATTGGGATGGGGTTGATGACATTTTTTGGAGGAATAAAATTAAATTAGGCACATTACCAAACTGCTTCTTAAGTCATATTGGAGGGAATTGACAAATATATTTGAAGAACATATTGGAGGGAAATTTTAAAAAAGCTCAGTTTCGTGAAATTTTTTATAAATTTTGTAAAAATTTACATGTATTCCCCCAAAGTTTTCATCAATCCCATTCTAAACTAATCAACAAAATTTCAAAACTCCTCCTATCACAGCCAAGAATACCTCTCATATCACCACAAATCCCGTCACCACCATAACTCTCCTGTCATAGAGCCACCACACCCGTCACCACTGGTAAGTATTCTTATGTTTGTTTTGTATTAATCGTTCTAACAAAATATATACGTACCCCTACAGTTATAACCATATTAGGTATTTCAACATTTGTTTTGATACCTAATAACCTCTTGTAAATTATGTCACTTTCTTGGTAAATGTAGATAGTTAATTGGTTTTACAATATAAGTAACCCTGTAAACCCTTGTACTACATGAACATGGAACAAGAATTTAGCTTCTTAATTGGTTATCCCTCCTTGACCCAAACACCCCTTTAGGAACTGTTTCATTAGACTTCATTGAATTATTAGCATAATTCAATACCACATTCCTGTTGGTATTTTAGTGTAATGTAAATGGTGTTTAATATGCAAATACGTATCGACACTTAGTTGCAAATGAGGGTCGATACTTAGTTGCATATTAATGGGACTAACGAGGGTTCAAGGGGAATTGGTACTACTAGTTATAGCAGTTAGTACGGTTAGTTATGCTAAGATACTGCTAGTTGGCTAAGGTACTGTTAGCGTTGTTGGTTTAAGAGCCTGCTGTTTACGAAACTAACCTGCTGTTAGTTAGTTTATTAGCCTGCTGCTACGAAACTAACCTGCTGCTAGTTAGTTTATTAGCCTGCTGCTAAGGTTATTAGTCTGCTGCTAATGTTCATTACTTGGACTGTCTTTTTATTTTTTATGCTCATCAATTGGAGTTTCATTTTGTCTTCTATACTCATCAATAACTTGGGCTGTCTTTTAAACTTGCCTGTAGGGACCACATTCATAAACATGGACAAGACTTGGATGGTAAATAAAAGGACCACCAAATCTTATATTGATGGAGTACAGGCGTTTATTAATTATGCAGTAGACAACTTGCGTAAGATGGGGAACATCGACCCACGAGTTAATAAACTTCATCTTAAAATGCCATGTCCGTGTACAAACTGTTGTAACCACATAAACCAAACAGTGGAGGCAGTGCAGTGGCATTTATTCACGAAAGGGATTGATCTAACCTACATAAAGTGGACCAAACATGGAGAGAAGGATGAGCCATCAAAAAGTTCCCCAAAAACTGTTGACGCTACAACAGAATTTGTTGACGACACGGATTTTGCTTCATATATTCCAACAGATGGCCCAGCAACGGTAGATATGGTTAACGCTACAAAAGATAATTTTGAATCAGAGGATGACCTTGTCAAGTTTCAAGAACTATTATTAGATGCAGAGAAGCCTCTTTACGAAGGATGTCCCGACTTCACAAAGATGTCCGCAATAGTTAAACTACTCAACTTAAAGGGTAAGTACGGATGTTCTGATAAGTTCTTTACTGAATTACTAGGATTATTAAAAAAGATGCTACCTGCTGGTAACGAAATGGTGGAAAAAACATATCAAGCCAAAAAAGTTGTGAAGTTGATGGGTTCAGGATACAAAAAGATACATGTATGTATCAACAACTGCCTTCTTTACTGGAAAGATGACAAGGATTTGACTGTGTGTCGAACTTGTGGGACATCAAGATGGAAGGTGGATAAGAAGACACATAAAGTGTACGAAAACATTCCAGCAAAGGTAATGTGTACTTTCCAATTATACCAAGACTGCAACGACTATTTAAGATAGAAAGAATTTCAGAAGATTTAAGATGGCACGCCACACGGAGGATAACCGACGGTGTGTTACGTCACCCCGCAGATTCACAGGCATGGCGTACCATAGATGAAAAATTCCCAGAAATTGCTGAAGATCCAAGAAATATACGGCTGGGAATATCGGCTGATGGGGTTGACGTACACACGGGAAATAGGCATCACAGTGTATGGCCAGTTTTAACTGTCATATACAACCTTCCTCCATGGTTGTGTATGAAAAGAAAGTTTATCAATCTTTCGGTATTAATATCGGGATACCCGGGAAATGATATCGATGTGTTTTTAGAACCGTTGGTAGATGATCTGCATACCTTATTCGAAAAAGGGGTTCATACATATGATGCATCCACAAAAGATTACTTTAAGCTACGTGTCGTTGTGTTATCGACAATAAATGATTACCCTGCACTTGGTACACTATGTGGATGCCCGTACAGTGGATTCAAAGGTTGTGTGGTTTGCGGGAAAGATACAAACTGTGTTAGACTTTCTGCCTCGTCCAAGCAAAGTTATGTTGGACACAGACGATATCTACCATATGACCATCCGTTCAGAAGGCAAAGGAAGGCATTTAATGGACAACCAGATTTTCTCCCGGCTCCAACTCCAATGACCGGGGAACAAATATACAACGAGGTACAACATATTGAAAATAAATGGGGAAAAGGAAAACGAACAAACAATAATTCATCAGAAAACCAAGAACATACGGGAGGCAGAGGTGGGAAGATTAAAAAGCAGAAAAGAAACACAACAGACGAAGAGGGTTGTTCAAGCCAAGTAAACGGACAAAACGGTGCGTATTGGAAGAAATTCAACATTTGGTACCGAAAACTTAGGTATTGGAGGCATAATTCTGTTCCACATTGTATTGATTTTATGCATGTGGAAAAGAATGTTGCTGAGAGCCTCGTCGGAACTTTGCTACATGTTCCAGGAAAGACGAAAGATGGACTGAATGCTCGATTGGATCTGGCTGAGTTGGGGGTAAAACAAGAGTTGTTTGCTAGGCAAGAACAAGACGGTACAACACTACCTCCAGCAGGTTACACATTAAGTAATGCTGAAAAAGACATTTTTTGTGATACTTTGCACAACATCAGGGTACCTCAAGGCTATTGTTCAAATTTCTCTAGTTTGGTCAGCCTAAAGGATAGGAAGCTCATTGGCCTAAAATCGCATGACTATCACATGTTAATGCAAGAGTTTCTGCCCGTTGCAATACGTTCAATCATGCACCCACCCACACGATATGCTATTATCAGGTTTTGCTTTTTCTTTAAATCGATATGCAGCAAAGAAATAATATCGCAACAACTAGATAATATGCAAGCAGAACTGGTAGTGACACTCTGCCTACTCGAGAAGTTCTTTCCTCCATCTTTTTTTGATATTATGATACACTTGACTGTGCACCTTACTAGGGAGGTCAAATTATGTGGTCCCGTATGCTTTCGGTGGATGTATCCATTCGAAAGATGTATGAAGGTTATTAAAGGACATGTGCGAAACAGGAATAGACCAGAAGGATGCATTGCTGAGGAGACTATTGCGGAAGAAACAATAGAGTTTTTTAGCGAATATCATAAATCCATGGAAACTATTGGTCTCCCACATGATAAACATGAAACTGATGAAAATGAGGACGGAAAGCCATTGTCGGCCGGCAAATCAAGTGAAGTTTCTGCGGAACTCTTTCAGAAAGCACATTTGTATGTAATACAGAATACAGATGAAATTGTACCGTATATCGAGTAAGTTTTAATAACACATGTCTATTTCCTTACTTAAAATGATCTATCAAATATAATAATCAAACACATTGTTTCAGGCGACACAAGCAAGTTTTGAAAACACAAAACCCGGGTAAACGAATTGCATTTCTGGAGAATGAACACAGTAAATCCTTTGCTAAGTGGTTACGCAAAGAGGTAATTAATCTTATGCTATTTATAATTGACTTTTTTTTCACTGCCATACATAGTTTAGTTTTCACTGCCAGACATAGAATGAATGTGTGTTTGGGAATGCAATTAGGATGCCATACTAAATCCTTCCAACTTGTAATGAAATTCAGGTTGAGAGAGAGTTGAACATCGACAAAGAAAGTGTATCAGAAACTGTAAGGTGGATATCATATGGACCACGCGCCAGCGTAGTGAAATACGATGCATATATCATCAATGGGTATACCTTTCGTACGAAATGTCATGAAGGCAAAGTTTACCAGAACAGTGGGGTTAGTGTTGAGGCATTAGATATGCACATATCTAAAGAAGTTGCAACCACAAGGCAAACATTTTATTATGGGGTTTTGCAAGAGATATGGGAGCTAGATTACCGTTACAGGCAAATTCCTCTTTTCAAATGTGATTGGGTTAATCACAAAGGTGGTGTGAAACGCGATACTATTCTTGGGTATACATTGGTTGACCTGAATAATTTAGGCCACAAGGTTGATCCGTTCATATTAGCCTCACAAGCACGACAAGTGTTTTATGTGCAAGACCAGTTAGATAAAAAATTGTCTATTGTGTTTAAGACACCTCCCAAGAATTACAAAGATAAGTATGATGAAGTCGATGATGAATTTAGTACCGTCATTCACCAGCACAATGATAACATATTGCCATGTGTGGATTGACGTGACTTGGGTAACGAATCACGAACTGACTACTATCGAACCGACTGTGGAGGTGTTGTTATACGAAAATCCAAGTGAACCATGTTATGTAATAAGAGCTTGGGAATTGTCCAATTTTATTTAGGTGTTTGTGTTATGTTATGGCTGTATAGTTTTGTTTGGTTGTTGTTTCATGTAACATTGCCTTTATGGCTCACTTTCTTAATAAATTTACCTTAATTAAGCAAACAAAAAATGTTTGAGCTGTTATTTATGCGTATTTTGTGTGACTATTGTTCATCCAATTGCAACATGAAATTGATATTTGTGTGGCGTTTTGTAACATTTAGTCACACAAATTAAAGCATGTTTCTTTTGGGTATTTAGTCACACACAACTAACCATAAAGTGACCAAAATTGTTAGTAACTGTGACCATATATGCTGTTTAAAGTCAAGGAATGTGTATTTTTTATAACTATTGATCATCCATTTGCCACATGAATTAGGTTTTTGTGTGGCCTTTGGTAACATTTAGTCACACAAACCATGGTTTTGGGAGTGTATTTACTCTCATATAACTAGCCATAAAGTGACCAAAAGTGTTAATAAGTGTGACCATATGATGTTTAAAGTTAATGAATATGTATTTTGTGTGACTATTGATCATCCACTTGCCACATGAATTTGGTTTTTGTGTGGCCTTTGGTAACATTTAGTCACACAAAGCATGTTTTTGGGAGTGTATTTAGTCACATACAACTAACCATCAAGTGACCAAAAGTGTTAATAAGTGTGACCATATTCTGTTTAAAGTGAAGGAATGTGTAGTTTGTGTGACTATTGATCATCCACTTGCCACATGAATTTGGTTTTTGTGTGGCCTTTGGTAACATTTAGTCACACAAAGCATGTTTTTGGGAGTGTATTTAGTCACATACAACTAACCATCAAGTGACCAAAAGTGTTAATAAGTGTGACCATATGCTGTTTAAAGTGAAGGAATGTGTATTTTGTGTGACTATTGATCATCCAATTGCCACATGAATTTGGTTTTTGTGTGGCCTTTGGTAACATTTAGTCACACAAAGCATGTTTTTGGGAGTGTATTTAGTCACATACAACTAACCATCAAGTGACCAAAAGTGTTAATAAGTGTGACCATATGCTGTTTAAAGTGAAGGAATGTGTATTTTGTGTGACTATTGATCATCCACTTGCCACATGAATTTGGTTTTTGTGTGGCCTTTGGTAACATTTAGTCACACAAAGCATGTTTTTGGGAGTGTATTTAGTCACATACAACTAACCATCAAGTGACCAAAAGTGTTAATAAGTGTGACCATATGCTGTTTAAAGTGAAGGAATGTGTATTTTGTGTGACTATTGATCATCCAATTGCCACATGAATTTGGTTTTTGTGTGGCCTTTGGTAACATTTAGTCACACAAAGCATGTTTTTGGGAGTGTATTTAGTCACATACAACTAACCATCAAGTGACCAAAAGTGTTAATAAGTGTGACCATATGCTGTTTAAAGTGAAGGAATGTGTATTTTGTGTGACTATTGATCATCCACTTGCCACATGAATTTGGTTTTTGTGTGGCCTTTGGTAACATTTAGTCACACAAAGCATGTTTTTGGGAGTGTATTTAGTCACATACAACTAACCATCAAGTGACCAAAAGTGTTAATAAGTGTGACCATATGCTGTTTAAAGTGAAGGAATGTGTATTCTGTGTGACTATTGATCATCCACTTGCCACATGAATTTGGTTTTTGTGTGGCCTTTGGTAACATTTAGTCACACAAAGCATGTTTTTGGGAGTGTATTTAGTCACATACAACTAACCATCAAGTGACCAAAAGTGTTAATAAGTGTGACCATATTCTGTTTAAAGTGAAGGAATGTGTAGTTTGTGTGACTATTGATCATCCACTTGCCACATGAATTTGGTTTTTGTGTGGCCTTTGGTAACATTTAGTCACACAAAGCATGTTTTTGGGAGTGTATTTAGTCACATACAACTAACCATCAAGTGACCAAAAGTGTTAATAAGTGTGACCATATGCTGTTTAAAGTGAAGGAATGTGTATTTTGTGTGACTATTGATCATCCAATTGCCACATGAATTTGGTTTTTGTGTGGCCTTTGGTAACATTTAGTCACACAAAGCATGTTTTTGGGAGTGTATTTAGTCACATACAACTAACCATCAAGTGACCAAAAGTGTTAATAAGTGTGACCATATGCTGTTTAAAGTGAAGGAATGTGTATTCTGTGTGACTATTGATCATCCACTTGCCACATGAATTTGGTTTTTGTGTGGCCTTTGGTAACATTTAGTCACACAAAGCATGTTTTTCGGAGTGTATTTAGTCACATACAACTAACCATCAAGTGACCAAAAGTGTTAATAAGTGTGACCATATGCTGTTTAAAGTGAAGGAATGTGTAGTTTGTGTGACTATTGATCATCCACTTGCCACATGAATTTGGTTTTTGTGTGGCCTTTGGTAACATTTAGTCACACAAATCATGTTTTGGCTACACTTAAATAATATGTGACAAACTGTTTAGTGTGACTATATGTACTAGATTTTGGCTACACTTAAATAATGTGTGACAAACTGTTTTGTGTGACCGTATATGGCATTTGGTCATACTATTAGAAGCAAATGTGACTATAAGTTTAGTGTGACCATATATGGCATCAAGGTTACTTGTATTTGTCACACGTTCCAAATGCATATGTGACTAAATGATCTGGAACAAAATCACCAGTTACGTTTAGTCACATAAGGGTCGATTGTGTGGCAATAGAGTTCTTATGGTCACACATTCGAAATGCTCATGTGTGACTAATTCGTAAATGCTGTCAATTTACCTACCTTCAGCCACACAAATATTTGAATGTGTGGCTGTTCCAAATCAACCATGTGTGACCATAGGTCGTTTTTGTACTAGTGATGCGATTTTGACATCCATTTGCCAAATCTCATAATCATAGTACGCAGCTATAACTATGAGAATCCTAATAGCTCTAATGTCTGCTACATGAGAAAAAGTCTCCTCGTAGTCAACCCCAAAGGTTTGAGTAAAGCCTTTAGCTACCAGACGAGCCGTATAGGTGTGTACATTGCCATTCATGTTAGTTTTTTTTGTTATCTTTCATGGATTGCATTTCCCCATTCATTGCTACCATTCATTTATCCTATTCAGGACTATTTATGGCAGCTCTATAATTAGTAGGTTCATCAAGATCCCCTAATATAGTTTCCTCAACTTCTACGTTAAGACATAGACGTTCAGGAGCACGAACAGTCCTTGTAAACTTACGAATGGGAACAACTTCAGGTGGAGGACATAGACTCTCAGGTTCCACAGGAAGTTCGCTAGTGTTTTCAGAAGGTAATTTATCTACATGATCATCTTCCAGATCATATATTCTCCCACTGAATTCTTGAGATAAAAGTTTCTTTTCAAGAAAGTCTCCATATCTAGCAACAATTACTTTGTTTTCAGGTGGGAAGTAAAAGTAGTAACCCATCATTTCCTTTGGGTATCCTACGAAGATACACTTTACAGATCTCTGTTGGAGTTTATCTGCTAAGTCACGTCTAATAAACGCCTCGCAACCCCAGACATTTAAATAAGACAAGTTAGGAGCTTTACCATTCCATATTTCATATGGTGTCTTATCAACCTTCTTGGTGGGAACCATATTTAGAATGCGAACAGCAGATTCTAAAGCATAATCCCAAAAAGATAAAGGAAGAGTTGTAAGATTATACATTGATCGCACCATGTCTAACAATGTACGATTTCTTCTCTCATATACACCATTTTGTTGTGGAGTATATGGGGATGTGAAATTCTGGACAATTCCATTCTCAGCTAAGTAATCTTTAAACTCTTGGCTTAAGTATTCACCGCCTCTATCGGATCGAAGAGCCTTAATCTTCTTTCCTAATTGCAACTCTACTTCTGCTTTAAAAAACTTAAATGTTTCAAACACCTCATGTTTATGCTTAAGTAAATAAACATAACCATAACGGCTGAAATCATCAGTAAAGGTTAAGAAGTAGCTAGCACCTTTCCTTGACACATGTCTAAGTGGCCCACACACATCGGTATGTATTAAACCAAGTAGATCAGAAGCCCTTTCCATATTATTATGAAAAGGTTTCTTCATCATCTTCCCAGATATACAAGACTCACATTTATCATATGATTAATCATTGATACTTTTCAAAAGCCCATCACATTATAGCTTTTCCATGCGAGTCTTGCCTATATGAGCAAGTCTATAGTGCCAATGGTAAGAAGAATTCAAGTCTGACTTTATTCTCTTACTTATGCTATACATCGAATTATTATTATTGGATACATTATCATTCATGTCAATCTCAAACACGCCATTCACAGCAATAACATTAAAATAAAAAATACCATTTAAAGAAACAGAAATTCCATTACTAGTAATAGTGTGAATAAAACCAAGATCCAATAAACACGAAAAGGAAACAACACCTCTAATAATAGAAGGTGTATAATGACAATTGTTTAATGACAGTACTAAGCCCGAAGGCAAAACTAAATTAAACACTCCTATGGCTTCAACAGCTGCAGGTGCTCCATTTCCCACGTGTAGATATTGCTCCCCATAGGCAAGCTTCCTTTCAACTCTAAACCCGTGCAGTGTATTACATATGTGAATACCACATCCAGTATCATATACCCAAGAATTAATTTTATGATTTAGAGTAAATAATTCAATAATAAATAAGTTACCTGAAGCGCTGGCGCCCAGGTGTCCAGTCTTCTTGTTCTTATTCATTCGCAACTCATCGAGATATAGAGGACAGTTCCTCTTCCAGTGACCCACTACATGGCAGTAGTGGCATGCCTGATCCTTATTTGGATTATCCTTTTTCTTAGGAGGGTATTTCTTAGTTCAGGTTGATAGGCCATAACTTGCTTACCCTTAACAGGCTTTCCTTTTCCTTTACCCTTCTTGTTTGCATTCGGCTTGTTAATTCTACCCCCTTGAATAGCAAGTACCTGGGGTGTAGGAGCCTTCTGTGGTAAACCTTTCTCGTAATCAATAAGCAATGCGTGTAATTCACTTACTGTCTTCCCCACGCAATGCATATTGAAATTACGAACAAAACCACTAAATTCCTTATTCAGGGATCTATTGATTAAGTTAATAGCAAGATCCTGTTCATAGATTTTGCCAAGTGCTTGTAATTGGTCCATGTAACCCTTCATTTCCAACACATGTTACCTTCTGCCTGCTTACAACTATGAATAGCATCGATCAAATCATAAACTTCAACAGCTTGTGGCTTCTCAAACATACGTCTGAGTTCGGTGAGCATGTCATAAGGGAAGAAATTCTCAAACTGCTTTTGTAAAGCAGGTGTCATTGCTCCCAACATCAAGCAAGCCACATCATTATGTTTCTTGTATTCAGCTTTTCACTCTGCTTTTTCTGCATCAAGTGCAGTTGTAGCAGGTTCAGCAGGATAAAGCTTATACAAATATTCCAGTTTCTCAGCCACTCGCAAGACAATCCTGAGTGAGTGAAACCAGTCATTGAAATTTTGTGAGACAATCAATTTTTCTCGCTCAAAGAAAGTTTTGAACGCAGAACCCAAAGTAGTGTTATTGTTTTGAACCATTTCTACAGATAAAAAAGTTCAAATATTAGTATTTTCGATAATACAATTTTTCAAGAAAATAAAATACCCAAGGAAATATTCATATAACCATAGAATTTTCTTGAAAACTATGACCCAAATTAATATAGTTCCATTACATCAGTTGATCTGCTAGTAATGAAAGTATAAAATAAGGTAATATGTCGAACAATAATTGGCAAACAATTTCCAATTCATAGATTATTATGGGATTTACATTGCCAAACCTAGTTGCAATGTAAGCATGTTTTATCCCCATCTTATGCCTTGAGTTCTAGCTCTCACTAATTACTCAATTAAGTTGTCTAATTTAAAGAACTGCTAATGTGTCCAGTTAAGCTCTCACACAACGTGAAGATTTACCTTTCCATTAATTGCAATCTAGACAAACTCTCACATGACGTAAATTACAACTTCAAGTGTTCTTTTAACTAGATGGCATTAACTTAATTTAAAGGGTACTAGTTTTTTATGTGTAAAATCAAAATTATGTATGAAGAAGCATGCATACAACTTCATAGCATAGGTTTAATAAAAAAATTTATTAACCAATTCACTAAGATTAAATTAACAACGTTTTGATTGAGGTATTAGGTTCACCAATCAAAGAATTTGCCTTTAATTATCGTCCATTATATCGTACTTTTGCATAAATCCAAAGACTTAGTGTTTCGGATAATTACCATAAAATGGCGCATGGAATTAAAGCTAATTCACCCTTAAGATGATTTTGTACATAAAATAGTCGTACTAGGTAGCTCCAATTTGACGCACAAAGGAGCGGAGAAACTAAGGTTAGCATAATGCCAATTAAAAACCCGTTTCTTTAAGGTCACAATTTAATGCGTACCCTCCTTATACCCCTATTATAGTTTGTCATAATTGGGTGAGCCGTTCTTACTATTGGTACAAAACTCATCACTCAATTAAACTATTGAAAATTTAACTCTTAAAAACAAATCAAATTTCACTATTATTTAGTCAATATTATTTTTCTATTCAAAATTACCCTTTTGTTTAAAACATGTCAAATAAATAAACAAAACAAGTAATAATAAAAAATAAACAACTAAATAACACACATAACATAACAATTAATATGTGAAAACATGTAGCCACATGCATACTTTATTCGATAAAACCTATTAATAATCAATTCTAGGTTTATTATGCATATATTTAACTAAGGCTCCCACTTACAAAGGCAAGTGAACAACATGCATCGACATATCAATTGCGTGAACCATAATTAAATATATACCACATAGCACATAATTGATTCATTAATTATATTGAGGTCTTCCCCAATTCAAGAATTATCAATAAATAAACATGTGAAAACTAACAATTAATTCATATAGTCATCTTAACAATTAAATAAATAGACAATAATCCATGACAAACATGCACGTTTTCATGGATTCTACATAACAATTATTACAAGTTGTCACAAGATCGCATACAATTAACACATAACATGTTAATCCTAGGGTTTCTAATCAAATTAATTACAAAACCAAACCCTAAAATCGACTAACATATAAAACCTAATCAAAGATTCATTTTTTTTATGTATTTCGGTAATTAATTACACATTATACATGGCTCATGATGCCACTGTTGTAATTATATAACATGACTACTCATAAATATAAACAATAAACATCAAGTACATATGCGAAAGCGTATAGAATCATAACATGTAAATTAATTAAACAAACATAAAAGTATACGTACCTTTTGATTCTAGCTAAACAAGAATCAATTCTTCAATTAATCAACAAGATAAACCCTAGTTAGGGTTTATGTGGATTATTAGAATTACCCTTTACCCTTTTGTAATTCAATCCAAGATTCAAACAATAGCGTGTTTGAATCACGTTCTTGTACACACGTACTAATACCAAGTAAACGATTATGCTAGTCAACAAAACACAAAACGAAAACCAAATGATTTGTTTAAGTAAAACAAACCGATCGAACCCTTTAGGGTTGTTTGATCGATCGGCCAAGAAACCAAGGAGAAGAAAACCAAAGTTTAGGTATTACTATGTGTACAAAAGATACAAAAGAATGAACCTAGGCCTTGTATATATAGGTGAGATAAATTGGAGTCCAAGTTGGTGTAGGATTGGGTTACACCAATCCCCATCGATCGAATATAGCCCCAAAGAAGGGATCCGGAACCTTCTCGACTTTCCAATTATTCACTCTAATATTCGTTCCTTTTATTAGTTAACGGTCGTTAGTCATGATCCGTTAAATACTAACGGTCGTTATACATTTTTGTGTTATTAATAATTAAATATAACGTTTTATAAATAATTATTATTCGTTAACTCTTCATACGTTAAGTGTGCAATCCTGTGATCTTGAGATCGATCCTAACACACATCTACTCATTTATGTCCACAAAACTAACATAAAGTCCATGAATAAACCCTTTAGTTATACACAGAAAGGACCGCAACCTAGGAACAATTAACAATAACTTCCGGTGCGTTTGAAAATGACCATTATTTTTGGACACTTGCCGATAAACCAAAAACCTAACAAGAACCCTTACAACGCCCTAACACCACATATGTGATTAACTACTTGAAGCTTTAACATATCTTAAAACACTTTATCTAAAATTATGGAGACCCTTTGGAATTCATTTCATATAATTCTGATACGTGACAAAAAGAAATCTTGAACAATAGATCCATCCCACAAATTTTAACGGTTTGACCTTAGTAATGCAACTATCAAAAAGATAAATTCGATATTAGCTTGTGATAAAATAGTGGTAGTAAAATTTGAAGAAGAAAAGAAGGTGTTTTGTATATGATTAACGTTTCGACTCTCCAAAGTGTTGTTATAAACCAATAACGGAAAGTGATTTTGAATTTCAAATATATTAAGCAACCATTGAGCTAATGACTTTCTTTTTAATCATTTATCATCCTAACTAGATTTTTTAATGGAAAACTTTAAGTTTTCAATTGTTTTGATAAACATAGAAACTATATCTTTGCTTAAATATAAAACACCACCATTGACTGTGGCGGTATTAAGAGTCGCAAGACACGTCTTACGTTTGGGTGGCACCTCATCAACACATCCAACCCTATTAGCATCACTCACTACTCACGTGTATTAGGTCCTGTTTTGGTAGAACTCGTTCGTTTAGACGACCGAGTTGTGGGAGGTGCGGTTGTGTGTGAATGTGATTTTGGTTTTTTTGGTTATATTTGTGTTTAAGGCTACACCCAACGCATGTAGCGTGAGGGGTTGGGAAGGAGCTTCACACAACAAGCATGGATGGGTGGGTTCGGTGAGGGATTGGGAAGGAAGAGGGAAGGCGGAGGAAAGGTGAAGTGTTCACGTTTGGAGCACCATGCCCATTAATTGTTTTTATTATTTATTATTTGGTTTGTGAGTGTGTGTAGGGTATTTAGTGGAATATGTTTTTATAAAAGTGGATATTTTTAATAAATAAAAAAATGTGTTAAAAGGTGCAGTGGTGTGAAATGGTTGGGACTTGGAAGTGAAAAGTAAGATGGTGGTGAATGAGAGAGAAAGCTGATGTGGTGTTGAGGTGGAAGGTGAAGTGGTGTGAGGGGTGGGGGGTAGTCTAAGTGGGGTATTTTGAGTAGGGCTGGCAAATCGTGTCCGCCGAAACCTGTTAAGACACGACACGATAAGGGGCATACACGCACACGACACGATAATTTTTCGTGTCAAAATTTCAAAACATGACACGACATGTTTCTTAACAGGTCGACACGAAAAAACCTGTTAAGACACGAAATTTAGTACCCGTTCCACTTCCACCAACGGCAATATTCATTTCATTTAGTTCGATGTTGTACAACATTCACAAATAATCACCTAACTGATGGGAACGAATTAAAAAACTTGCAAATTAATAGGCTAATGAAACAAATACCAGTATACCACTAGCTAAATAAGTTTTGATAACTTATAACATATCAATAAATTTTGTATTCATAGTAACTAATCCACTATTCACACCTAATATTCATCACTAAAAATTTATAAACTATTCGCACCTAATATTCACACCTAGTAAAAGTGTAAAACTAATTAAATCAATGTTTATCACCATCTCTTCTACGAGTAACCCTTATATAACAATAAACAACTGCAAAAGTAACCGTAACAAGACCTCCAATAATAACACCACCACCAGCAACACTCGATGATTGATGATGCTTCTCATGCTCCATCACTTCATGACCACCTTCTAAGCCCTCAGGTGACTCTGCAGGTGCACCTACCTTAGATCTTTAAAAAGATATTGAAGCCGAACAGTACGTCAGTTTTGTGTTGTATGGAATGAAAAGTTATATGGTGGCTGCGATTTAATAGCAGATTGGAGGTGTATGTTTGAAGTAGAGTGATAAGGTGAGAGTATTGTGTGTGTGACTGCAAAAAAAATGGGGGCGTTTTATTAGGGTTATAAGATTAGGGTTAAGAGTTAATGGGCTAATATGTGAATTATTACTTGGGCTGAAATTTGGGATGGGATATAAAATATAAGCGTGTCTTAACAGGTTTACGGGTTTAGATCTGTTAAGACACGAATTTTAACAGGTCTTAACAGGTCGACCTGTTAACGACACGAAACCTGTTAAGCCCAAACACGAAACCTGTTAACAAGTCGTGTTTTCGTATTCGTGTCAAAATTGCCAGCCCTAATTTTGAGTGGTGGTGTTAGTTGTCTCACTCTCTCTCACCTTTTACCCATTTTTGGTCATCTTCCATTTGCCTTTTATTAAAATACTTGTTTTATACAAATATACCTCACTAAATATCTCACACGCACTTACAAAACAAATAAAAAACATTTACTTTTATAAAGGAGCCCACAATTTTTGCTTTATTACTATGGTGAGCCGGTCACCATAAACACAACAAAATCATCGTGACCAATGCTTCCGTTTTGGTTGGTGGGCGTCACCTTTGTACTTTGGTGAGTGGGTCACTCCCACTCTGGATAGTCTTAATTGTAAAGAAAGAAGCTGACGTGACGCTGATGTGAAGATAGTAATGTCGGTTGTTATTAGTTATTACTACTACCCTATGTTATAAAAAGGGCAAATGATTAAAAAAGGTATCATACTTGCCACCAGTTTCTTTTCAGGGTAGCGAACAAATTTTTTTGCTTTTATGGGTACTTTTCTTTCAAATTTATCGTCTTTAGGGTATTTTGCGAAATTTTTGGACATTTTTGCCCCTTTTAGCTAATAGAATTTTTTTTTCCCTAAAGACAAAAATGTCACATAATACCCTAAAGAGAATGAATTTGAAAAAAAATTACCCACAAAAGAAATTTTTTTTTCGCAAGCATGAAAAGAAAACTATGGCAAATATGATACTTTTTTTAATTATTTGCCTTTATAAAAACTCATAAAAGATATAATCGAAAAAAAAAAGTAAGGCTAAAGCAATCATGACTCCAGTGAAGAGACTTTTACAAACACTTTTTAGGTACATCACATTTGCAACTTGAAAGGATATACAAAGAGAAAAGAATGAGCAAGAAAAAGACGTTAACACTCTACCCTACCACAACCCTCACCCACCCCACACTCACAAACATCCAAACTCTCAGACACCCTTTCACTATCATATCTCCTCCACAATTTGTACCAAGAATCTTTTCCCACTGTTCCTAAATCAAGTTTTAACCTTCTCACACAAAAACACATCATTACACTTTTTTCTCTCCTTTCTAACTTAAATCATTATTTCCAATGAACAAATCATCTCTTCTTTTCGCTAACATTTTCTATACACTCTTCTTAACATCTAACCTACTTACCCTAACCCGGTCCAGTTCATCCGGTTTACTAGCTGAACCGGTTCAGCCCTTAAAACCCCCAAACGACGACACACCATCCAACACTGTCCCATCTTTCCCGGTTCAGACCGAGTCAGAGCTATGCAAGCTAGACCTATCAGCTGAGCTTTTTGGCGGCGTGAACGCTGCATGTGGGCGTAACCTAGACCGGTCTAGATGCTGTCCGGTTCTTGCAGCATGGTTATTTGCAGCACATGCTAGGTCAGCCCTACAAGTTAATGCATCAGCTCCTACATCTTCTAATTCTGATGAAATGCCCATGATGCCTGATGATTCTCAAAACTGTGTGAACTCGTTGCAAAGCTCGTTGGTTAGTAGGAATATAATAATACCTCAACCTAATGCGAGTTGTGATGCTGTGTTGTGTTTTTGTGGGATAAGGTTGCATCAGATTGGGTCGCTGAGCTGTCCTGCGGCGTTTAATGTTACGAAGGGTTCAAGGAATGCTACTCCGACAGCTGCAGTTAGGAACTTGGAGAAAAGTTGCCGGAATTCATCGTATGCTGGTTGTACGAGGTGTCTTGGTGCTTTGGAAAAGGTTAACTAGTTTTACTCTACTTTTTACTTTATTTAATTCCCATGCTTGCTGATTTTTCTGTTTACCCTCCAAATGTTTTTTAGTAGTTTTTGAACATTTTATTTGGGGTTAATTTTAAAATTAATTTTGTGCTTGAATTTATCTGTTAGGGTGCGTAATGAATTTTCATTCCTATCCAATAACGTGTTTCTTTTTTAATATATAAATCTTTCAAATATGAGAATAAATAATAGAATATATATATATATATATATAATATATATATATATATTAAAGATACGGAGGGAGTATATTAAAGAGGCAACGTATTCATACCTGAGGGCCCACCACTACTATTAAACTTATACCGATCGTGATTCATGACATCATACCAAACGCATACTTAGTGTTTTATTGGTTTGTAGGTTTGTGAAAGGGGGGAGTTTATACGAACCGTGCCATAGGGTCATGTGCATTGCGGGTTTATACGGTGTGCATTGCGGTTTATATATTTTGAACAAAACCCCTACATCATAAGGTCTTAATAACATAACCCTTGTGAAAGAGTGGTCTAGTATAATTAATATAATGCTTACACATTTCTTTATTTATAAAATTGAACATAATTAGGATTCCTAATATATATATATATATTATTCAAAATGATAAACGAAAGAATGTTGGAGTAGGTAATAATGTCCAAAGTAATTATAGAGCTTGACAACATAATGTGACTGCACAACCACACAATTATTGAATTGTGTTTGTTTTTTAGATGTTTCCATGAGCTTATTATACTTCTGATAAAGAAAAACAAACAAATGTAGTAGTTGTACAATGTAGAAAGTGTCCAAAAGTGATTATAGAGAGGTTGACGACAATGTGGTTATTGACTTGTATATTTACATTCACATTTCTTTATATCAAAATCATCATTAGAGCATTAGGTATCGTGGAGCCGTTCGGCTTGTGCCGTTCTCTAAAAGTGGTGCCACGTCAGCAAAACACAGAACGGCATAAAAAAACTTTTGGCATCACATTTTGTGCCGTTACCGTTGGCACCAGAAAATGTATTTTTTTTTTCATTTACATAAAACATACATAATATTAACTAAAATAAACTTCATTAAATAAAAAAAAACACACATTACATTAATTAAAAAAAAAAAGTTGCATAAAAATAAAAACCTAGTACATAAACATAGCAATAAAAACCTAGTACTCGTCGGTTGGATACTTTGCCCGGATTCGTGCTTTTTGGGCTTTCATGATTGCTGCGTCGATCGGATCCATCTTGATTGTATCCATTTGTAGCACTCGCATATCCTCGGCAATCTTTTGAGATTCATATAAAGTAACTCTCGCGACTGACCCTCGTTCGATAACATCTATCTTTGCCTTGCGGTCTAACTCGATTTGTTGTTGCATCATTTCTTGAAACGTTGCCGGGTTTGAACCGGAACTAGCAGTCGAGTTTGACGAACGTTGACTCTTAGAAATCCGGTGCATGCCGTCAGGCCGTGGCAACGCGTCTGGTCCAAAATGCTCGGGTTCCTCCTCCGTAACCCGAAGACGATTTCGCCTTGCCAATGTCGATTCGGGATTTTTCCACTTGTGCTTGTGTTTCAAAAAGCTCCAAGCGCTCATGTGTTTAATGTCACTACCCTTCACCGTTTTATACAACGAATGCACCATCGCTGTAAAATCTTTATCACTCTCCCCACTCATAACACTTGTTTCGTTCACTAACGAATTTCACTTGGTAACCTCTTTATTCATTGGAGTCCACTTTCCCGTCAACATGTTCTTGGTACGAATAGTCCACTTGTGTTTCGCGGCTTCTATATTGTATACGTCGAGAACTCTATACCAAAACGTATCCTTTGGTTGACCCGCACCTCTTTTTGGATCGTCGGATATTTGAATGAAACACTCCGCCAAAAACAACTCCTCGTTTTGGGTCCACACGTTACGAGGTCGAGTACCACCTTGTGTAGCTTGCGTTTCGGTGGTTTTCTTCGTCTTCCCCTTCGTCTTCGTCTTCGTCTTCTTTGACGTCGGGGTCGGGATCACCTCTTCTTCATCTTCGTCTTCATCTTTGTATTTGTCTTCGTCTTCGTCACGTAGATGGAAGGATGCATGGTCGGAATTTGGTTGGGAAGCGTTGCCTTGGTTTAGCTCTTGATGTTGTTGAGAAAGTTGTTGACATTGTTGCATTTTTCATTGACTAAATAGCATTTGTTCTTCGGGATTCATGTATGGGTTTGTTGGGAAGGTAGGAAAGTAAGGCGATTGATTGTATGGATTCGAAGACGAGCCCGGATTTGAAGACGAGCCCGTCATTTGGTTCGACGGGTCGTTCAGCATGTTGTTAATCCATGGTGAGTTGGGATTCATTTTGTTAGGAAAAAAATTGAGAAAGGTAGATAGTAATATATTATGAAATATATTGGAAGTGTGATTTGTTAGTGTATTTATAGGTAATTTTGTGGGTTAAAAAGTTTTTTTTTTTTTTTTTTTTTTTTGTCAAAACCACTTCCAAACGGTAATATTACCGTTACCAAATGCTCCCTTTCTTCTCGATTTCAAATCCAATGTTCGAATTTGACCAGGAAAAAAAAAAAGCGAACGGCGCGAGTATCGTAGTCGTGCGCCATTCGTCATTTTGGGCTGGTGGGTTTGGCGCCACCCAAAATGTGACGATACCCTAGGCTCTAAAAAGTTGAATGATCACAAACTTCATAATAGTAGCTAAGATTTCTCTAATGAAAAGAACAAGTTTTTATTATTCATTGAATTTTCCATTAACTAGGTTTTTATATGTTTTTCTAATGTTCTTTTACATCTTGTTCATTAGGCTACTCACAGTCGCAACCTATATTGCATCATCTTTCCGGCTGCCACCTCAGCATTCTCTCTCCTCAACCTATATTCATCTCTCTCATCATAGTGGCAACCCATATTGCATCATCTTCCTTTATTTAAAAAAAAAAAAAAAAAAAAAAAACATCTTTTAACAGAAACACAAATTTTATTAATAAAACGTAAACATTACATAAACGAAACGATACGGAATTAAAACATTACAGTACTAAAACATCACAGAAATTCTTCATCGTCTTCATCCTCATCGTCCTCATCTTCGTCTTCATTGTCATGAGGGAGACGATGATGTCTACGATTTCTCCAAATGTGCTCGACCAAATCAGATTTTAAGTTTTGATGAGTTGATGCGTTCTCAAGCTCCTGAGAAATTGCTAAAGATTCTTCAAATGTATTTAACGGATCGTGTGGTTGGTGAACCTCCTCTTGGTGCCATGTAGGACATATCGCCCGCTGGTTGTCTTTTATGATCATATTATGTAATATGATACATGTATACATAATATCTTTGAGATCACTTTTATACAACCCTCGAGCCGGAACTTTAAGCATTTTCCACTTCTTCTTCAACACACCAAAAGCCCATTCCACATCTTTCCTTGCTGCTTCGTGCTTCCTCTTGTACAATTGCCTTTTATGATCATCCGTGGGAGGATTTGAAATGGACTTAATAAGAACGGACCATTGTGGATATATCCCGTCAGTTAGATAATATCCCCTTTTGTATTGTACATCGTTTGCTTCGAATTGAAGGTCTGCTGCTCTCCCAGATCTGATATCATTGAAGACAGGTGAACGACGTAAAACGTTTACGTCATTATTTGCACCGGAAACACCAAAGAACCCATGCCAAATCCATAAATCTTGTGAAGCGACCGCCTCCAATAAAATGAATGGATGTGGCCCATGATCACCTCTAGCATATTGACCTCTCAAACCGTTCGGGCAATTCTCCCACTCCCAACTTGTACAATCAATGCTTCCCATCATCCCAGGAAACCCATGCTTATGCTCGTAATGAGCATATAATCTTTCAAGATCAGAATACGTGGGACTTCGCAAATACTCAGGACCATATAACTCGATGATAACTTTGCAAAACTTACTGAGGCATTGACGGGATGTTGTTTCGGCTATTGCCAGATTCTCGTCAAGAGAATCTGGAACGGCCGCGTATCCCAATTGACGAATGGCCGCAGTACACTTGACCAATGAGCTAATACCAGGAACGCCCCTACAATCATTAGTTTGTTCAAAATAATTAGAATAATCGGCTACCTCTCGAACAATTCGTGTGAACAGTTCTCGGCTCATTCGGAAACGTCGACGGAATGTTCTTTCATCGTGCATCGGGTTGTCGCCGAAGTATGCATTCACTAACCGATTGTGTGCAGCAAAATGATTCCTAGGTATGTACCTTCTTGTAGGTTTTGGCTGATGTGCTTGATACGCGTTCCAAGCAAACTCCGCCAACTCCACAAACTCACTCAAAACTTCTTCGTCGTCGTCGGAAGACGAAGATCCAAACAAATACTCGTAGGATGACATGGACATGGTGAATGAATATTGATGATAATTTGTTTGAATTGTGTTTGAAATTGTGTGTTTGAATGTGGGTTTAATGTTGGTATTTATAGGATGAAAAGTGGTAAAGATTTTGAAAAAAAAAAAGTTTTTTTTTTTTTTATATATACAAACGGTACATTTTTTGCAATTCAAATGGTACATTTTTTTTTGCAACTCGTTCCTCAATATCGTTCGGAAAAGCGCTCGATGTTGCTCCCAAGTGACCGGCGATCGATATTGCTACACATGCCCACAGTGGTCACGATCGATCTTCAAATCGATCGATCGATGGTGATGATCGATTTTTTCCGAGCCACTGCTAGTAGCCTTAGTTTTTCCCATACAACCAACTGATTAGTTTAAGTTTAAGATTACATACTACATAAAGATATAGTCTAGCTAGTCTACTTTATGTTTGCTCAAATCTTTTTAGCTTTACTAGAGCAAAGCATCCTAAGTTCGAAAGACTAAAACACCCATGTTGAATAATTGTACGTTACAGTTAAACGATGATGGCAAAAACGTCACGAGAAAAAGTCACCATGAAGAAGGCAATCGAGCAAGCAAGATACTATCACGTGACTGTCAGCTGATGGGACTAACATGGCTCTTAGCAAGAAACAAGACAGCTTACATACCCACGGTATCAGCTGTATTACGAGCCATAATGTACAGTGCTCATCCACCCCATGAGTCCAAATGCAGCCCAGATCAAGAAAACATGCCGTTAGCTGTTGATTCATTACAGTTTGATAAATCTGGAGCATCATCTTTGTCACGTGGTGATATGTTTGTAATGACTATATTGGTCATGGTTATTATGGGATTTGTGTAATACCGTAGTTGGTTTGCTATTGGGTTTCTGTGTAAACTGTAAAGTGCATGTTACTTTTTATTTTTTTCAATTTTTTTGGATGAGAGAGTGGTTCACGTGAAAGGTTTGTGATGCCTGGGGATATTTTTGTCTTTTTGTCTCGAGGGTACATCTGTATTATTTTTAGGTTTTTGGATTCTAGTTTAGGAAGGAATTCCTGTTTTTATTTTCAGCAATTAATGATAAATTTAACTATTAAATAATCGAAATGTTTTTTGATGTTATATGGTGGTGTTAGTTTGCCAGATGTTACTTCTATGATTTTTATTTGGGGTTGTTTGACTAATTTTATGAATTTGGCTTTTAAACGGCTTACATTTATTTAGAAGAAAAAGAAAGTAAAGTAAAGTATAGAAAGTGATGAGGAAAGAAAAAGAAAGATTGTTAAAAAATTGTTACTGTTCTAGAGTTATAAATGAAAGAGGAGGAAAGTGGTAAGAAAAATGTTATTTGACAATTATGTTCCTATCATATATTTTTTTGAGTCTCAAATTAAAATAAATAAAAGGGCAATATAGTCATACAAATGGACCATTTTTCATTCCTTTCATTTTCATCACAAAGTTGTGACACAAAAAAAACTATCACTTACCCTCATTTTTTTTCACATTTTCACTTACTTTCCTTCCTCAAAAAAACTTGAGAACACATCTTTATTTTTATTTTCATCACTTTCTTTCACTTTCACCCAAGATTAAAACTTGAGAACATAGTTTTATGGCTTATAAGCTTTTGTTAAGTTTTTGACATATTTTATCATAATTAATACAAAAAAAGTACATGAACAATAAAAGAGTTTAATTATTAATTCAGAGTGTAAAAATCTTTATATAAGTTTAGCTAAATACTTGGTGTTTAAGTTTATTTAACACATATAAGCTAATAAGCCCATTATATAAGCTTAGCCAAACACTCCCGGTTTGTGAGATTCTTATAAAGAAAATAGTGACAGATACTATATGTGTGAATAAATTGTCGTTAAAGTAGTATTATATTAATTTAAATTGTATAAAAAAGGTTAATCGTATATAGATAATTTATATTTTCGTATTTTGCAAACAAGCTCTTTGCGAGTGAACATTTGGATTGTGATTCTCCACATGTTCAAACAACCAGCAAGATGACATTTGCATATAAATACCCACATGCAAAACCGTCAGCTAACCTTGATAAATAAAAGGGTGAAAGCTGAAAACACGCAATATACTTATTCAATACACACGATGTACGCAAGGAACTTTCAAAATTGTCATTGTACGCAATTTATTTTCAAATTTCGTACAATGTACGCAATATGACTGGGAATCAACAAGTTAACCGGTAAAATGGTCCACACTGGTTTTTTTTTGTATATTTTTTTATTTATTAAATCCATGTGACTTAAAACACATAATATCATTCCCAAATTAATTTCCCACATCAAACACACACAAAAAAAACCCAGGAACACATGAACCCTAATTCACACACATTTTCTACCATAAATAGAAATCCTAATTAATCACAAATAGAACCTTAATTGACCCTCAAATAACCCTAACAACTAATCACATTGCAATGGCTTCATCATCTTCCAACAATCGGTCTCGATATCTTATGCGTACTCTTCCAACTCATTGTAGTTGTAATCTTCGTTTGGCAAGACGTATTTCTTGGACTAAAAGAAATACAGGTCGTCGTTTTTTGGTTTGTCCAAGACCATCGGTATGTTTTCCCAAAATTGTGAATTAGTTGTTTTGCCTCATCATTAGTTGTTCACTGTGCATATTCATTCTTTTGTTGTAGTCTCATCCTCAAAGGTGTGATGACTTTTTTTGGATTGATGGAGAGTTATACAGTGATTGGTACAAACACACTATGCATAGGATGTATGTTTCTATGAGTTCACAAGAAAGAGAAGTGTTTGAAGATGATGCCCACAGTCATCAGATGGAGATTGCACTTGCAGTGATGGAAGAAAGGGTGGCAAGGATGGTTGATGAAATTCAAGCAGCAAAGTCAAATGTGGCTTCTTGGAGGAAGATGTGTGGGTTCATGATGGGTCTACTGTGTGTCATGTTTGTGTTGTTGTTAGCTATTCTAGTAGTGTAGGGTAGTGGTAGTGTTGTAGGCAGCTTTTGGTATAGTTTGACAATGTTGGATGTATGCAACATTTGGGCAGTCTGCTAGGCAACTTAGTATGGATGTATGCAACTTAGGTAGTGTTGTAGGTAACTTAGTATGGATGTATAGCAATGTAGTATTGCAGCTTTTTGGTGTATGGAAAGTTATGAAGTAAAGTGTAATGAAATATGGTTTCTTTATATTTGTGTTTGCAACACACATGAAACTGCACAAAGTTAGATAAAAACTGCATTATGTTACACCAATACATAAAAAACTGCACAAAGTGATTAACAAAAGACTAAAACCTGCATGATCTTAAACCAACTGTTTAGATAGATATGCAAAAGGATAGTGTTTACAGGCACAAAGTGGTTACAAAAGATGTGCCATGTTTTGCACACATATCTAACAGGTTTTACCCTACTACATCCATAAGTTTTGTGACAACAAAGTTACATAACAGTTTTCACCCAAAAGCAATGACACAAAGTTAACATAATTCAGACACTGAATGGCCTTTCAGGAGTCTTTCCAGTGCCATCTGGAGGATAGTTGAACCTCCTTCTTTTTGCAATCCTTTGTGATGGTGGTCTTGGCCTGATCACAGGTCTTGGTCTTGGCCTTGGAACCCTTGGAGCTTGGCTCTCTTGAGTTGAAGCTTGCACAAGATGGGGAGCAGTTGGTTCAGGCTATGATGGTTGTCCTTCATCAATTGAGGGGAGAGTAGCATTGTATTCATCAATAGCTTCATCAAGTGCTTCAAGTTCACTCAATGTAGCAGGTCTGTCCAACTCATTTTCTGAGAATTGATCCGACTGCATATCCTCCCAGTCTAGATACATTCTTCCATTCTGTTCATATTCAGCCCTTTTCCTTGCTTCTTCTTCCAACACTTCTTTTTCAGCTTCTAAATCTTTCTGGTATTGAAGTTCCTAAAAAACACAAGTTTGTATTAAAATTTCATAAACTTAACTGCTACAAACAAAAAACATGTGGAAGCAAAGTAAAGTGTAATACCTCTGTGTTGATGGTATCTTCCCTTCCATCTTCCTTTGATCCAATATTGTTATTCTTTGACCCCCCACCTCTGTTCTTAGAACCCTTGCCCCTGCTAATTGATCCACCACCCCTTGTTTTAGAAGCAACACCCATTGTTTGAGAACCACCACCTCTGTTCTTAGAACCACCACCCCTGCTCTTAGAACCACCACCCCTGCTAAGTGACCCACCACCCCTGCTAAGTGACCCACCACCTCTGTTCTTAGAACCACCACCCCTGTTCTGTGACCCACCACCCCTTACAGCAGACCCAACACCTCTGTTCTGTGACCCACCACCCCTTACAGCAGACCCCCCACCCTTCTGTGGCATTGGGGTTTGTGAACTTCTGTGAAAGGTTTTTCTCTGGGAGTATTAGTACAACTCACCCTGTTATGACCTGTTTGCCAACACTTTGTACATGTAATGACCCTTCCAACTTTGCTAACTTTGTATTCATTTTGTGTCTCTGTAGGGTGTTTAATTCTAACCTTCCTAGGCCTCCCAGGCATTCTCTTGACTATTGGTGGGAATGGTGGTGGGTTATTTGTGGGCTTCCAAAACTTAGACCCATACACTGGTTTTATTGAGAATTGATATGTATCAAACCATTTAGACTGACTATACCAACTACTAACCCCTAAATTAGGTTCCATTTTTTGAGTCAAGTATGCTGCAACAACATGAACACAAGGAACACCAGTCAATTGCCATAACCTACAGTCACAAGTCCTTTCCATCAAGTTTACCCCAAAAGCCTCATCCCTCTTCCTAACTTAATTTAAATATAAGAAAGCATAATGTAATACCTTGTGTGAATCTGAGCTTACTGTCAATCCTTCTCCATTATCCAAGTTAAGGTCATCAGCTAACAAAGATAGAAACCAACACCAGTTGTTTTTGTTCTCAACATCTACTACTGCCCAAGCAATCAGATACATTTGATTATTAGCGTCCCTTCCCATGGCAGTTAACAACTCACCTCTACACATATGAGTTATGAAACATCCATCTAATCCTATCACCCTTCTACAACCAGCTAGCCATCCATCTTTCACACCTTTGAAGCACACATAAAACCTATGAAAGTAGTTCATACCATCTTTGTTTACATTCACATCAATATGACAAGTTGAACCAGGGTTTGAATCAAGTATTGCTTGCCTATATTCCCATAGCCTGCCATAGTGTTCTATAAGGCCACCTTCATGCTCATACAAGGTACATTGCTTGGCTCTTTTACACTGCCTTGTACTTACATCTATACAAAATTTCTCCCTAATACTCTCTCTCATAGCCTGGTATGTCATTGAAGGATTCATGATGATTTCCTTTGCATAATGTCTGGAAATCCACCTAAATGTAACCAATGACCCCATATTGAAGTTTCTTGCACACCTATGATCTGAGTACAAGGTCTTAATCTGGAAAGACCTCTCACTACTCATCCAAGAGGCCCATAGCCTAAAGGGACAATGCTTTCCTCTGTGAGCACCAACTTTCATTCTTGTCCACTTGACATTAGGCTTAACTTTCACACCAACTTTTCTAGGTGATTTCCTATTAACTGGCATCTTACCTGTGGCCTTTTCATTCTCTTCCTGACCATTCCCTTCCTTATCTTTAGCCTTCTTCTTACTCTTACTAACCCTGTCTCTCCTACCAGCACACCTACCCAACTCTAAGTCTCTCCCACAATACACAAGCAAAGAGTTACTATCACTTCTATAATACCACAGCTGGTAACCATGTTTTACACCATAATCAGCCAACACATGTTTTAATTGTTGAGGGTTTTCAAATTTCATACCAAGTATTGGTTTATTTTCTTCCCATGGTGTTTCTGGATTGTAACTAGGGTACTTAACACCTTTTTTAACCTTGTATCTTTCATCTATCATATCATCATCAGGGTCAGCCTCTTCAACAAAATATTTACCACCTAAAGGGGGTATAGGGTCATCTTTAGTGCCTATGAAGTTACCCTTACCAACCAGTTTGTTTAGAAAAGGGTCATTAACTGTCAACCTTTCAAAAACAACATTTTCTTCACCTTCAGTATGAAAATCAACATTAGCAACCTCTACATCCTCATCATCAGGTTCATCACTCTCATAATCACCCTCATTCACATTATCAGTATGCAAATTATCATTCCTAACATTCTCCATAACATCATAGTCAGCAAATTCAGTGTACAAATCTACCTTAAAACCATTCTCAAAAGCTACCTTAGTAAAATTGATGACGTACCCTCCGACCGGGTCGAAAGACTCCCCTTCGAGCCTGTAGAAAGCCCTCCCTTCGGAGGCCCAGGTTAATCTCCTTAACACGTTTCATTGGCGTAAAACCATTCGCCTGCGAATGGTTACCATGTGGGAATCCGCCAATCGAAGCCCTAAGCCCTTCGGGGTATTCCTGACGAAGGGACTAACACGAAGGATCATCCAGACCTGGTCAAACCCACGTCTCCTCTATCCTTTGGCTTCCCGCCAAAACAGAGATCGTGGGCTACAAAGCCCTAGCGGTTACCACTTTCCATAGGACGCCCCCATGATCTCCGAACTATGTGCAACCGCCCACTATGTCCTATTTCTCACCTATAAATAGCATAGTCGGGCCAAGAACAAGGTAAGTAATTTCAAGTTAACCTCACTCTCTAAATTTACGACCTACATTACCATCACACATACTTACTCGCACGCCGGAGGTGGTTCGCAGGGTCCAACCCCTGCGCAATCACTTAACATAGTGTCTTTGTATTTCTTATTCTCAGGTTAAGAACAAGCTTGGCGCAATCTCAACACCCCATTATTCCTTTGATCACCATCGAAGGCTTGGTTGACGAATATTTGTTCAATCAGTGGCGCCATCCGTGGGACCGCTACAATTGGTCTCGTTAATTCCGAGCTTTTAACCTACCAACCAATTTCACTATTATTCCGGCTTGGACCAAGGAAGAGAAGATACTCCCCCACCGGGTTTCTCTACCTTAACACCAATACCAACCGACGACCCTAACAACCTTCCCCCAATAACCGCCTCCACCTTCACAACACGTTCTCATCCAGAAATCACGACCAACAATCATGCTTCGACATCAGCCAACCCAGAACCTGTCATTAGCCCAGCCTTTGTCGAAGCCAACCACGAAGTGTTGGAAACCCTTTTAAGGGCTCGTAACAGACAAGTCAGGAATGCTGAGGTACGAAGGGAGTTGGAATACTCGAGTGATGAGTATGATGAGGAAATGGAGATGGAACCTAGACCTCCGACCCAAGGACCAACCCTATCGGCCTTAAGAATTGGGTCTCCAATTGGCCGAAGGCTAAGCAAAAGGTCTGTTGGTTTCGAAGGAGTCCCCGAGAGGGCTCCGACAAGAAGAGAAGGGGCGGTTGCCGAAGGCTCTAACGGTAGGAGTCAGCTTAGGGAAGAAAGGGGGGTGACTTTGCCCCCATTACTAGCCGCTCATCTTGGAAGAACTGAAACCGCGGTTCCGTTGCAGCCTTCTCACGCATCAGGCGTAGAAGGCAATCCGTCTACAATCAATATGGGAGGAAATCTTCCTCCCAATGGTATGTACCCCTCGTTTTAAACTCAGTCTTATCCCCAAAATTTATATCCTCCAGTAAATGGACAGCCTAATAACCCAAGCTTCCCTCAAAATTATGGGAGCATGCCCTTCGGCCATCCTATGGCGTACCCTCCATACACCATGGGAAACAGTTACCCGTTTGCCATGAACACACCTTATCAGTCCTACCCAGGCCAGATTCCTATGGGAATGCCCCCAAACAACAATCCATACAATACAGTCCCCATGTATGCACCACCTTATAATTGTCTATATTCAGACCCTATGGGTTCAGCTACACCCTTCGTTAGATGGATAGAAGATTACCCATTGCCTGATGGGTTGAAAATGCCTTTACACGTCGGGACTTATGATGGGAAGGGGGATCCGGACAATTTCTTACACTTGTTCGAAGGGGCTATCAAAATGCAAAAGTGGGTTATGCCGGTGGCCTGTCACATGTTTACATACACCCTTCGGGATTCTGCTCGTATTTGGTGGAATGGACAAAAGCCCGGTAGCATCGTCAATCTTGATGATCTCAAAGCTAAGTTCCGGTCCCATTTCAGTCAGCAAAAGAAATTCACAAGGACCCATTTAACGGTGCACAACATCAAGCAAAAAGATAACGAAAGCACCAGGGCCTTCGTTACTAGGTACACCGATGAGACTTTGCAAATTTTGGGTCTTCATGAAGATCAACGTATTTCTGGTTTCGTACATGGCCTTCGGAATCGGAGTTTGGTGGAATTCTTGTCCACCGACCTTCCGACAACTTACAAGGGGCTGACCGAGAAGACGTACACTTGGATCGAAGCCAAAGAGGTATCCACTAATGGGGCTCCGATAGATAAAGATAGCAACAACAAGTTTTCGAAGCATTCCATGTGGGAGGGGTCCAAGAGCAAGAACAAGAACAGAGATAGGTTCTCTCCGTACAACAAAGGCCCCAACCATGGTTTGTTTCGCAATCTAACGAAGTCTCCAAAGGAAATACTTGCTACGGAGAGGGCGGCCAAAGCCTTCGAAGCACCTCCACGTATGACAAGTAAGGGTAAAAACAGGGATACCAGCAAGTACTGTCACTTCCACGAAGACAATGGCCATGATACGAACAGTTGCAGGGAACTAAAGAAACAAATTGAAAAGGCCGTAAGATCTGGGCAGTTAGCACACCTGGTAAAAGGAATCAAGAAAGGCAAAGAAAAGATGACTGACACTCAAATGGCCAAGGATACTAACCCTACCGAAGCCCCCATACTAATGATACATCGAGACGAAACTACTTTGAAAAGGAAGGTACCGGATTCGGAAGCAAACAAGATAAGGGAAATAGCGTTTTCCCCTATCTCAGGCAGGATCCCTTCGAACGATCCAGTGGTTATCAAAGTCCTAATCTTTAGCCAAGAAATAAGGGGAGCTTACATGGACTGCGGAAGCCCTTGCGAAGTCATATATGAACATTGCTTTCGAAAGCTCTCGTCTGCGGTCAGGTCTCAAAGGGTCGACTCGAAGATGCCTTTAGTAGGGTTTTCTGGCGCGAACGCTCGTGGCCCCTAGGGAAGTTCCGCTGGAAATAACAATCGGAGAAGGCAGGATCGCAAGGACAGAAACCCTCATGTTTACTATCGTAAGGTCCAACTCTCCTTACAACTTGTTGATAGGGAGGACCGCCATGCAAAAGATGGGTATAGTAGTCTCCACTATACATGCAGCGGTAAAGTTTCACACACCCAACGGAATAGGGACGGTATTCTCTGAGCGCAGTCCGAAGGATAGCAAGAAAAAGAGGGAAGGTTCTAAAAAGCCTCCGAATGATGTTATTGGAAGTGCGGATGAGGAAGAAGATATCGTCACAAAAAAGCGTCGTGCAGAACGAAGAGTGGTAGGCGAAAAGCAATCTCCAAATAGTTCCACAGCAGAATTGGAGAAGCCACACAAAGCCGAAGGGAAGGTCTTTGAGGGGATACATCCTAGGAGCACCAGAACTCCTCCGACGCCGAGAACTGATGACAAGCTCTATGACAAGGAATATCGACTCAAGGGATTCAAACCCACTAAGTCGACGAAGCAAGAAGTCAAAACCAACCCTTCGAAATTCAAAGCAGCTATTGGCCTGCCGGCTCCAGGATCATTGAAAAAACGTGATAATCCAAGCTCCACCAAGAGTCAGACTTTCGCAGAAGTCTTCAACGAAACACCTTCCGGACACAGCCAAAATGGAGAAACTCCCCCAACAGCAACGGAGGAATGGAAGCTATTTACTGACGGAGCCTCAAGCTCCAATGGTTTTGGAACAGGGTTAATCCTAATAAATCCGGAGGGAAAGGAGTACAGTTATGCGCTACGTTTTGAATTCAAGGCCACGAAAGATGAAGCAGAGTACGAAGCCTTGCTGGCTGGCCTTCGACTCGCAAAGGGTATCAAGGTTCATGACCTCTCCATCTTCGTAGGCTCGCTTTTAGTCGCTGGTCAAATCAAGGGTTCTCACAGAGCAAGGCAGCCAATAATCAAGGAGTACTTGAACGAGGTTAAAAAACTCCTTCAGGGTTTCGAACGATACAAAGTGACAAATGTCCACATAAGCCAAAACAAAAAGACGGAGGCCCTAATCAAATTAGCATTAACCACTTTTGCTCATCTACCCAGTGAGGTTTTAGTAGAAGAATTGGCCACCAGGTCAATTGCAAGAAGTGAAACATTTGATGAAGGCTCCAGCTGGATAGAACCAATCAAAATGTACTTGATAAGCGGCGTTTTGCCCGATAAGTCAAAGTCGGCACGAAGAATCAAAGTCAAAAGTCCACAGTACAGGCTCATAGGCAATAATCTCTACAAAAGGCGTCTTTCATCTCCTTGGCTCCGTTGTGTCGAATTAAAACAGGCTTCGAACATTCTCTACAATGCTCATGAAGAATTTTGTGGAAGACACACAAGACCTAGAGCCATCGCCGCGAAGGTAACAAAATGGGGTTATTACTGGCCAACCGTACTAGAAGATGCAAGGGAAGTAATCAGAACATGCACGGTATGTCAGACACACTCCAAAGCCCGTAAACCATTAGAGTATGATGCGACATCTAGCATGACTGTAAGACCCTTCGATCAATGGGGAGTCAGCATAATCGGACCCTTACCATTAACTCCCGGAGGGGTACAATTCTTGGTCATAGCCATCGATCATTTCACCAAGTGGGTCGAGGCCAAGCCGTTGGCATCAACAAAAGGAAGAGATGTGGAAGAGTTCATGTGGGAACACATAATTTGCAGATTTGGAATTCCACAAGTTATCACCTCTTACGAAGGGCCACACTTTGCCGAAGGAGTGTTCCCTTCTTTCTGTAAAAGCCTGAATGTGAAGCAAAGATTCGTTTGTGTTGACAAGGATGTTGTCACTGAAATTGAGACGAAGCTAGGGCAATATCAGCATAAATGGGCAGACAAACTTCCCAAAGCCTTGAGGGCATATAGGAAGTTGTCCTTCGAGTAAAAGCAAACGAAGCCAAATGAAAGAACCCAGCGTCAAAGAAGAATTAATGTGACAAAAAGACGCGGAAGCTCGAAGGGTGGAAACAAAAGATGTCGTGAACAAGTTTGGACATGATACAAACTCTCGTAAGTCTTACATATAAGAACTTACCTTTCTTTAAAAGCATTTAGTTGTTTTCAATTTCATGTAACGTAGTCTTCTCACATGGGAAAAAAGCATTAATGGTAGGTGTCTAGTGTTCATTTTTTCAAATGATGTAATCCTCCCTACCCACTTAATGATATATTATGTTTCCCTCAAAATCTCTTGTTTCGTTTTATACAACATAGATTTATCCAGCCAAGTACTTTACAAGTTTCAATGTCGAAGGATGAAGCAAGACACATGTCTTGTATAACATTAACATCCATTACAATTCACATTAGCTTTCCTATGAAGTCTTTGGGTATTTAAAGCCCTCTGTAACTTAAGGATAAAGACGGAGTGGGTCGTGACCCTCTGTCGCAGTCAAATTATACGATTGCATAAAATCTTGGTCCAAAATACACACAATAAGGTTATAACCTTAGGTTGTATGTTTACGTTCTAATAATGAGCGTAAGAGAAGATAAGCATGGCATTAAAAAAGGAGAATATTCCTCCAAATTAAAAGTCATAAAGACTACGCACAGGCGCAGCCATCATCAAAAGAGATAGTTGTTCGAAGTTATGGGACGAAGCCCAGACACACTATTCAAACAGGCACTAGCCTGATAAAAGCATGCTAAATTGTCTTAAAGAAAGGCATCAGCCTTTAAACATAAACAAATTGTTTCAAAGGGTACACGCCACCCTTACAGACTAAATTACTGCCAACATGGCAGCCTTCATTTGTTGATAGAAGAGTTTGGGTCTTCTTGATGAGTCGCAAACTTGGGTTTCTCAGACAAGGTTCTTTTAGTTGGGGACGGAGGCTGTATACTCTTGGGTTTTTTAGAAAGGAGATCTTCGATGGAGGCTGAAGGATCTTTGGTTGCTTCGGCAAGAAAGGGGTAAACTGCAGTGGTGAATGCATTACCAGCTTCATCATACTCCTGAACGGAATTTGGACGATAGTATGGCACATCTGAAAGCACAACGGGTTTCTTAGTTTCGGCAATCTCTTCCAAAGTTGTGCATTTGCCATGAAATATGGCTGCATTCACCAGTTTACCCACAACCACTCCCACCTCATCGCTATGATATAATTCCATAGCAATGTAGGGAACAACCTTCGATACAACCTCAGCCCTATCTTTTCTCAACCTTTGGCATTTAAGCTTCAACCTATCAACCTCCTGACAACGTTTAGCATCCTGCTCCACTAATCTGTCTCTCTCAGCCTCCAACCCAGTACACTTAGACTCCAGGGCACTCACCTGGTTCTCATAGCCTACAACCTTAGCCTCCTCAAGAATTAACCTACCACATTCAGCCTGTGACTCCTTAAGCTGTTTTTCAAGACCATCAATCCTGTTTCGAAGAGCCTCATACCTTGGATGTTTCTCAAAGTTCTCCATGGCTTCATCACATCTCTTCTCCAACTCAGCATAATTTTTCTCCCTCTCCTTTTCTCTGGCAACAACAGCAGCAACCTCCTCCTTCGCCTCCTGGACTCTATTAAGCAATCCCCTGGTGCGAAAGCTCAGATGACTGTCCAGCATTGCTTGTCGGATGTAACTTTTGTCGTTGAGATCGCAAAGTTCCTCAATGGACATTTCATTCATTTTACTCCTCCATGAGGTAGGAGTGACATTCTCAACAAGCAAGCGGCAGGAGAGAGAGTTGGGCAATTCCTTCGTATCTGGCAAACCTTAAAAAAAAAAGAAGAAAAGAAAGAAGACGAAAACAATATAAGCCAAACACGCAATATTACGGAAAGGAAGGAAGACTGGAAGAATTTTCACTTACCAGATATGTCATCTTCATCAGCCAGTCCTTCCGGAGCATACATAATGGTCTTCCCACGAGACTTCTCTGTTTTTTGCTTGGTGGTTCTGGAAGTAGGAGTAGGAATGTTCAATTTTCTCTTGGGGGCAGCCTTTGCAGCCTTTGCACTAGTACCTTTTCTAGTCCGAACTCTATCAGCGATGCCGGAGGACCCCACAATCCTGAGCTGATCACCTCCGGAAGGGGTATCATCAGAATCACCAACATCCTCCACTACCTGGGGGGCTTCCTCAGTACCAACTGTTTTGATTGGGGGGAGCACAACAAGAGGCTTGGGTGGAGAGACATCAACATCATTATTATTGACAGAAATGGAAGGAGATCCCACTCCGTAACTCGTATTTTGAGGGTCCCTTAGCATAAAGCTAACTTCCTTGGCACCTCCAGCCACAACAAAGTTACGAAAAGCCATTTCTGCACAGACAAAGGAAAAGAGATGAATATCAGCAGGTAAGTTATTTATTTATGAAATAAGAAATTATACATACTTTTTCCTTCACAAATAATTTCAGGAAGCAATGGAGACTCTTCCCAACTTTTAGCAATGCCAGCCATGAATAAGATGGGCTCAGGAAATGTTTGTACGTCCACTGGATGACGTGCAAGACGTTGGTACATAAGGTCACTTCTCACCTCATAAGGTAATGGGTCATTGTATCGTTTTTCATCAAACCTATTCCCTTCGGCCAACAGCTCAAGATACTCGGAGGGTATGATGGTACTCTCAATATAAAAAAATTGACCTTTCCAATTTCGAATATTCGAAAAAGGTTTAGTCAATAGGTGTGGGACATCATACTCACTCCTTTTTGCAATAGTTACCCAATCTCCACCAGGGTAGAGATTGACAAAGCCTCTAAGCACAGTCAATGAAGGCTCAAAACCATACGCTTTGCACATTACAATATAAGTTGTCAACTTGGCTAAACCGAATGGATTAAACCTTGAAATGTGCACCTTGTAATATTGCAAAAACTCCAAAATAAGAGGGTGGATGGGAATCCTAAAGTTTGATTGCGTAAACGCATGCACATACAAGCCTACAAATCCTTTCGGAGCATCAAAAATACTTTGCTTTTTACTGGGAAGCATGATTTTATATTCCAAGGGTATGGGATAGTCATTCAGAAAATCAGACAATGCTTGTTTCGACAAGGTACAAGTTTGTTCTTTAATTATTCGTTTTGCAGCCATACTCATAAATAAAGTAAGGAGAGCAAAGAAAAATGGCAGAATTTTACCTTTTAGATTCCAATGGAAGCACAATGACACAGAGTTGTGTATATTTTGGGCGGAGGTAAAAGTGTTCTAGGGTTTAACGTATCGAAGATTAAATACTCATGAAATCTTTGATCATAACCGAACACGTGTACATTTTCTTTACTATCTAAGCGGATTTCAAATGGATGCTAAATTTGAAATGACGTTTTACGACTACCAAAGAAATGGCAATTAAGGGTTTGCAAGTGGACGGATAATGATGGTTTGCATTTAATGCGGAATTCAGTTAGGCGTTTTACCTTTTATTTTTTAATCAGAAGGATAGAGTACTTCTTATTGCGTTTGAATTTATTTAAACACTTATCTTCATTTCGTCCGAATTTGTGATAAATGGGATAGAGTGTAGCAGGTTTTTTGAGTCGAATGCAATTTATACTCGTACGTATATATCACATTCGACTGGGGGGCTTGATGACGTACCCTCCGAACGGGTCGAAGGACTCCCCTTCGAGCCTGTAGAAAGCCCTCCCTTCGGAGGCCCAGGTTAATCTCCTTAACATGTTTCATTGGCGTAAAACCATTCGCCTGCGAATGGTTACCATGTGGGAATCCGCCAATCGAAGCCCTAAGCCCTTCGGGGTATTCCTGACGAAGGGACTAACACGAAGGATCATCCAGACCTGGTCAAACCCACGTCTCCTCTATCCTTTGGCTTCCCGCCAAAACAGAGATCGTGGGCTACAAAGCCCTAGCGGTTACCACTTTCCATGGGACGCCCCCATGATCTCCGAACTTTGTGCAACCGCCCACTATGTCCTATTTCTCACCTATAAATAGCATAGTCGGGCCAAGAACAAGGTAAGTAATTTCAAGTTAACCTCACTCTCTAAATTTACGACCTACATTACCATCACACATACTTACTCGCACGCCGGAGGTGGTTCGCAGGGTCCAACCCCTGCGCAATCACTTAACATAGTGTCTTTGTATTTCTTATTCTCAGGTTAAGAGCAAGCTTGGCGCAATCTCAACACCCCATTATTCCTTTGATCACCATCGAAGGCTTGGTTGACGAATATTTGTTCAATCAAAAATCATTCACATCATCATCTGTTTTCAGTTCCCTAAGTCCTCTAGTAAGAGTTGTACTAGGTACACGATAGTAGAGTCTCTTGGGAGGATTAAGCACTAACCTTTTGATAAGCTCAAACAAGTCACCAATTGGCATCTCTTCAAATCATACATCATTTATAACCTGACACTCGCCTTGCATGTACTTCAAAGGATTTGGAACAAAAACCCCATCATGGTAGAGATTAACAGTGATGTCACCCATTGAATTGTGTTAATTGACCTAAAAAATAAAATTAGGGTTTCAAATTAAGAACTTGAAAATTAGAGTTTCAACCCGTAAAGTAATTGGGGAATTCAAACCATTGAATTGTTACTAATTTAGATTGTGTTTTACATACCTTTACAACATTTGTAGCAAGTTTATTCTTCAATCCGTCTTCTAATTTTTGTGAAAGTGATAAGTGAGGAATTGGATATGGTTTGAGTGTGTGAAAGTGTGTGTGTGTTATGATCGTATCTAAAAGTCAAGGGTTTATTATAGTCAAAAAATAAATATTAAAATCCAGCGTGTCACATGGATTTAATTTAATAAAAAAAAAAAAAAAATACAAAAAAAAGCCAGCGTGGACCATTTTACCGGTTAACTTGTTGATTCCCAGTCATATTGCGTACATTGTACGAAATTTGAAAATAAATTGCGTACAATGACAATTTTGAAAGTTCCTTGCGTACATCGTGTGTTTTGAATAAGTATATTGCGTGTTTTCAGCTTTCACCCTAAATAAAATTGAGACAAAATGCAAATCATATTTAACGCATAGCTTGAAGCCTTGAATACAAATTTGATTTTGTCTATTCTAGACCAATTATATATATATATGTTTAATTGTCAATCAATACGGTGCCCTTTTTTCACCCGTTTTCCTGCCAAAATTGGTGGGCTGCTAAGGCCCGCCTCATTAGCCTGCTTCTATTTGATCCGTAACCCTATCCTGCTTCTATTTGATCCACTTTTATCACCTCACCTCAAAATATCTGGGTCCACCATCCTCATTCCTGTTTCACCTAGAAGCTTCTTCCAAAATAAAAATACGCTCTCTGCCTTCTCACACCAAAACACAGGCCACACACTTTCCAATCTAAAACCCACATATCCCCGTGGTCGGATTAACCACAAAGGGGTTTCTCGCGTTGGCAGTCGAGGGTTCTCGCAAGTAGCGTTTGGAATTTCTTATCGCAAAGTTTCATCCCTTTCTTTGTTATTATAAAGATTCAATCTTTTTTTTCTTGATTATGCATATTTTATAATTTTCTAATTATTATGTTAGATGGGCTGAGTTTGATTTTAGTGGACTGAAGGAAAAAAATCAATTGTGTAAGTTGTAGCTTTTTTGTTTACGTTATTAATCCTTTTTCATTTGTGGGGTTTTGATTTTCCATATGTGACTTTTTTTTGAGGTTTGGAGCTAGAAGGGTTAATAAGTTTGATGTGGAGGATAAGCTTGAAACGATTCAGCCTGTGGGTTTGGGTGAGTTTTTACTTAGTGTAATATTGTTTTGACAATTTTTTGAAGTAATTTTTACAGTTGAATCATGGAAAAGATATTTATGAAAGTGTTAGGATATGGATGTTCAAGGTTATTTGTTTTCTTGCCTTATTTCATTGGTCTTCTTCGGCTTGGCTTCATTAAAGGTTTGACTTACTCATCCTTTTGTTCTACTGTCATGTTTTTGTGTAACACTTTGACTTAGTGGTAAATGAGTTTTAAGTTTAATGTTTTGAAATTTTTATGTTCACTTTTACTTGGTGTTATTTGTGAAACCATTTTTAAGTTAGAGCTACATGATTTCAAGTTTAGTTATTGAATGCTATGTTTAGCTGCTATGTTGTCAAAAGTGTTTGATAATGTTATGCAGCTTTTTTGCTCCAATTAGGCAATCATGTACTTTTTTCATTGCTCTTTTTTTAGTTAGATTTCATTGCTTTCTACAGCATGCTTTATTTGGGTGTTTATGGATAAAAAATCTGAAATGATTATCCTTAAGAGTTGGATGGTAATTTTAGAGGGTGTTTTGTGAAATTTGTTTCTTTATTTTAGTAGGTGATTTATGAGCTTTATTATAAACTTAAGAACTAAATGGCTTCAAATTCCAGTTGTTGAATGTTAACTTTAGTAGCCATTTTGTAAAATTGTTTCTTGATTTCAGGAATTAATTTTACTTGACTATTTGTACCTTTCTTTCTCTCTTTTGTTTTATACAGTGATTAATGCTATTTTGGTGTTTTGGTGAAACCCTTTTCGAATTATAACTAAACGAGTTCAAATTACTTGACATCTTATATTATTGTTGTGTTAGGCGAACCTGATTCTCATCCTTGGCAGCCAATGAGCCATCCCACAAAGAGAACCAGAACAATGCAAGCAACAGGTTTAGGAGGGGTCGACACACCTCCACATACAATAGATGCACGCAAAGGTGAGGTGCGTACACATACGTTATCCAGTCGATGTATGTTATTTTGCTATATGTATTCAGTCGTATTAAACCACCAACGCTGTTGTTGTTTTAGGTACACATCGTATTAGGCTCCTGAGCTATGCGGATCGTTTTATTCAAAGGTATAGCCTACGCGGGTATATTGTGTGTCTTCTTCTATAATGTCCAAATAACATGCATATCCGTATTGGAAATTAGGCTTATCACAAACGCATACAATGTTATACCTATTTATCTTAAATGCATGTGAAGAATGTATCACTTAATTTCAGTTTTGCAACTATGGGTTTAATAAGCAATTTAGAATATCATATAAACGTCAATAGTCTGCCTATTTTAAAATAACCAGAAAAATATTGGACGATGGAAAGCTACTTTTGCTTAAAGATACGCCGCAATCCCAAACAATCCCTTAGCTGATCGCAAAACACATATGGAAACAATAGTTGTTTAGTAAAAAAAAAAATTGTTTTCACTATTCTTGCTTAATTGTCGTGGTTTGTGCTGTTGTACAGAGACAAAGATATGCAAAGGAGGTGGAAAAGGTGTTCTTTTGCAATGGCAGGCAAATAAATGTGCGTCTCACAATTGGTCAGGTACACATGCCTTATCTATACCTTTAACTGTTGCCGCTTATACGGTTTATAGCTTCTGACGCGCCTTGCTACTTGTTGGGAATTAAATTAAGCAGTTAGTACAGTTGAAGAGAAGAATACAAGAACAGTTAGTACTGCTGATGAAGAGAAGAATACAAGAACAGTTAGTACTGCTGATGAAGAAAAGTTAGGACTGCTTACAAGATCAAGGTAAAACCGTGTGAAGATAAATATGGAATGGATATGATGTATATCTTATTTGTATAGAATGATACGAATACAGTTTACTTGTAAAGGACTCTTTGTGCTATAAAAAGAGATCCTCAGTTAGGGTTTTGATATCCTAAGTACGTGAGTTGTTATCTTAGCTTCACAATCTCATTATAATCGTTCAATTTATTGAAGCAAAATGTTTGGTTGCTATTGTTCTTATTGTTATTGCTTTAGTCATTCAATCACCAAACACAAAGTCATATTCTTCTAAGTACTTGGTAGTAAATTCCGCGTGCTATCAAGTATATACTCAAAGTATCCCCAACACAACGTGTGTGTTTAGATCCGGTCAAGTGGTATCAGAGACAGGTTTCTGATACTTTGAGTTTAGAAGATCCAGAAGTATTTACTCACTAGCAACCAAGAAGATGGACATGGAGACACCTCAAACCTCAATCCTTGCTAAACTCCCTATGTTGAAACAGAATGAATACGATTTATGGCGGCTCAGAATAGAGCAATATTTCATGGTGCAAGACTATGCATTATGGGATATCATTATCAATGGTGATTCCTTCAAACCAATTCCTGTTGAAGAAACACGTGCTGATGGTTCCAAGATCACAAAGCTTAACATTGAGCCAGTTACAAACGAGGAGAGAATCAAAAAGAAAAATGATCAGAAGGCTAGGAATTTGTTACTAATGGCAATTCCTAATGATCAAGTGCTGAATTTTAGCTATTATGAGACTGCTAAAACTCTTTTTGAAGCAGTGGTGGAAAGATTTGGTGGCAATGAAGCTACCAAGAAGGAACAGAAAACCCTACTTAAGCAAAGTTATGAGAACTTCACTGCATCAAGCAATGAAACTTTGGACCATATCTTTAATAGGCTTCAAAAGATCATCAGTCAACTTACTGTGTTGAAGATTGTGATTCCACAGGAAGACCTCAATATGAAGTTTCTAAATAGTTTACCTGCTGAATGGAACACTTATGTTGTGGTTTGGAGCAATAAACCAGAGCTGGAGAAAATGACAATGAATGAGCTTTACAATAATCTTAAGATTGTTGAGCAGAAGGTCAAGAAGAGTGATAGCACCAATTCCAGTTCAGGGAATATGGCTTTTGTATCTTCTTCAAACAGTTCGAATCATGAAGATGAAGAAGCAGTTGGTACTGCTAAACCAGCAGTTAGCACTGCTAGTGTAAAAACTAGTACTGCTGGCTTGACTGAAGAGACCATATATGCATCTATGTCAGAACAATCTAGTGGGTCTAAGATCTTTAATGAAGATCTTCTTCAAATTGCTGAAGATGATTTGGAGGCTATGGATTTAAAGTGGCAGTTGGCTTTGATAAGAATTAGGGCTAAGATGTATTACCAAAGGACTGGGAATAAGATTACCTTCAATGGAAGAGATGTTGCTGGGTATGATAAGTCTAAGGTGGAATGCTTTAATTGTCACAAGATGTGACACTTTGCCAGGGAATGTAGAGGTCCAAGACAACAAAGCAACCAGGGTCAAGGGTTTAAGAATCAGCAAGGAACAAGGAGAACAGTTAATGTTGAAGAGCCTTCTTCCAAGGCTATGGTAGCTGTAGATGGAGCTGGATTTGATTGGAGCTTCATGGAGGAAGAAGAGGAACCAGCTAACTTGGGTTTGATGGCTTTCTCAGACTCTGAGGTACATATACTCCAAAAATGTTCAAACTCTTGTCGTGCTTTAAAAGATTATGAAAATGTTAAGAAACAGTATGATGATCTTAGAGTAGAATTTAATCAAGTAAATTCTAGTCTGACAAATCATAAAAGAGGACTAGCTGTTTTGGAAGAACAAATTGTGTTTTATAGACAAAATGAGTCAAACTTCTCTGATGAGATAGGTGTTTTAAAGAGGGAATTGCAAATAAAAGATAATAAAATGAGTGGACTTGTATATGAACTAGAGAAGCTTAAAAAGGAAAAAGAAAACATCCAGTTAAGTGTAGATACTCTTGAACATATTTCAAACGGAGTTAAGAAGATAGTAGAGAGTCAAATACTTAACGAAGCTAAATCTGGTTTAGGTTATAAGTCAGTTGCACCCCCTCTTAGAGGAATGTTTGTTCCACCAGGAATTGATTTAGCTCATACAGGTTTAGAAGAGCTTAAGGATATGGATTTTCCTGGATATGGTGTTAAGATTAGTGAGAATCCTGTTAAATTTGTTAAGGCAGAAGATTCTTTTGTGAGTGCTAGTGATAAATCTCTTTCTGAGGAAAAGATGTCCTCTGATAGGAACTCAGATGCACCAACTATTGAGGATTGAACATCTGATGATGAGGATGTAGAGGTTAAGGATAAACCTAATGTTGTTAAGGTAGAAGTTAAACATGCTCCTAAAGTGGTTAAGACTGAAAACATAAAACCAGTTAGGAAAAGTGTTCGATACACTGAGATGTATAGGACTAAGAACAGATCACCAAGTTCTGAGGGTGTTCATAGGTGTAACCACTATGAAAAAAAAATCCCTCATTAAAATAAATTATCTCTCAGAATACTTATCCTTTTTCCACGTAGAATTTTTTTTCCTTGATTATAACTATTATCTTATGTGACGAAAATCACATCCCGAATAACCGTGCTTGCAACCCAACCTTAACTGATTTAGTATTCAACTATGTGAACATCTTTGACCTAAAACGTTACGAGGTCCCACTTATCACTTTACGTTATTTCGCTAACGTACGTTTAAAACTGAACGGTTCTTAACTGATGATAGTTTTTATGAAACCCTAAACTACCATAACAACATTTATGAACAACAAAACCCTAAAAATACTAAAGTACAATTTATATGATTAATGTACAAGTGTCTAAAGCATAGAAACCCTAGTTCCATAATAATTCCCAGTAAAACCCTAATCTCAGGTAATTATGATTTTATGTACAAAACTTACAAAACCTAATTTAGTTATGTAAGATTTTTATAAAATATAAATGTACAAGTCATTTAAAGTCAATGTACAAGTCTTTTATGCATAAAAACTATATATTTATAAAAACTTATTTAAAACCCTAATTATATTTATTTAAAAGCATAATTTACAAGTTTTCATATACAAGCCTTAAAAATTAATTTTTCCTAAACTCATTAAATAAAAGTACAAGTCTTCTAAACTAAGGTACAAGTCTTTAAAGCATGAAAACTAATTACTTATAAAAACTTTATATAAAACTTAATAATAAATGTTTTAAAGATATAAAATGTAATAATTTTATATATTAATTTTTGAAATAAGTTTATTTATTTATTTAATATATGTACAACTCCATAAACTCGATGTACAACTCTCTAATGCACAAAAACATAAAAACCCATTTATATGTATTTAAAGCCTAATAAAAATTACATAAAAATTATGTAAAATTAAGAAATAATTAAAAATATATTTTTCTTATTTTCTTAACATTAGTACAAGTCTCTTAAGCCTAGATTACAACTTGTTAGAGCACAAAATCCTATTTTTCATATATAACTACAAATCGATACATGTAAAAATTTGTCATATGGATTCAAAATTTGTTTCTAACTTAACCCTAACCCTAGAAACCCTAGATAAACCCTAAACCCTAGTTTACAAACAAACAAAGCCATTGTACAACTCCTTAAAGCACCATTCGATCCATAACTAATTCACTTAAACTATCTAGTTCAAATCTAACCCTAGCATAACAAACCCTGTATATTTTTCTTAAACCTTAAGTCTCAAATGAGTGAACCTTAATATCACACACCCCCCTCCTTCTAGAAAAGGGACACTTGTGTAATATATGAAGCATACACATCCCTTAAAACCCCCTCCTCCTATGTGGTCCAATCCTGGCCATCCACATCATGTCACATCACTCTAAAACAACCCTAGAAAAATCAGGAAACCCTAGATTGTCTTCTATAAATAGCAACCACCATGAAAACCCTAGAACACCCCATAACCCATCGAACTAAATCAAACAGCCACAAACCTTTACACCACTGATCCCACAAGCCTAAAATAAGTCCATACAACCCTAAGGAACCACTAGAAGCAAGCTAGGTCCAATAGGAAGAAAGTTCGAACCCTATTTCTTCAAAACTGCCCTAATCGACTTTTATATAGGAGGTATATTTCTAGCCCATTTCATTTACTTTCATATATTTATTTTGTGTCTAAATACATCCTAGAACATGTCTTGATAAGTGTCATAGCCCAGAATTAGCAGAAACTAATTTTTGTTTCTTAAATTTATAACCGAATGAATTTTAGAAAATATATACAAACATATATGAAACGAATTTATGGAAACCCTAGGATATAAGATACATACATATTGTTAAAGAGAATAATTTTAGAAGAACGTGGCAATTGGAATCATCGAAAATGATTAAGCGAGTCAAAAGTTATGTCAATTTAAAGTTGTAATTAAACTTAATAAACTTTCTGTAACAACAGACGTACATCACGCGAAACGAGGCACTTCTGGTCCGTTTCATCGAAAACTTAAAACATGAAAGTTGTCCGGAACGTCGTTTCCTTCAAAAAGTCTTTAGACCTCGAGTCATTAAAACGTATAACGAATGATGTTTTATTTAAATTCAGAACTGATTTTTACAATAAGGACAGCAGCAGACATAGGATTTGTGTCGTTAATTTCGATTAGTAAATGGTACTCTAAAATTCTAGTTTTCGACATGGTTGAAGATCTTTCAAAGGGAAACCTATAGGAAAAAGAATCATGATTTTTCGTTAACGAAGGAGAACGAAGCAAAAGAAGTTGGGACTTTTTCTGTGTCGAGTAACATTTATATCTCAACTTACTGTATTTGTTTTCGTGATCGTGGGTTCGAAACAGGTCATAATCTTTTACAAAAAATACTTTTATAACACTTATAGACATTTTAGAAAAAGAGTTGTAAAAGGTTTCGAGGTAAAACCCGAGATATAAATTGTTTTTGGTATAAAGTATGTCGAGTGTATCGGGTATTAAACACAAGGACCATTTCTGTCAAAACTCTATAAATTTTCTGTTTTGGATTTGTTTTGCGATCGGGGAATCCCTAAGGGGGTAAAACTGTCTATTTTTGAAACTTGAGGGTCTAAAATGAAAATATAATATAAACCCTAATTATTATTTGATATTATTTTATTAATATAATAATAATTATTAATATTATTCTTATTATTAAGTTTTATTTAAACTTAATATACGTTTTGTACCGTAACTAACAAACGAAGTGTCTATTTAACGAACGAATAGAATCGAAACCTACAGATAAGAAGATAAGATAAAATCTTACTTTTGAAACTACATATTGGCTCAATTAAGCTTTTAATCACCAACCAGAAGGTTACAAAACGAACACTGGAAACTTATATATATTCAGGAACGATTACTGAAACTTGACATAACCACCCAGGTTGCAAGCCGGAGACGTTTATCAACTTTGTATAACTTTGTTTTCCATCCAGACTATTCAGGTGAGTTTATAGTCCCACTTTTCTTACTTACGTGTTTTCCAAATATGTGGGGAGATACATGCTATTAAACCGAACACAAGTATTTTCCTGATTGTTATTGCACTAGGCTAACTTACCTTAATATTGAGATTGAATTATTTATTTAAAAGACCCTCATATCATGCACCATTAGTCACCTGCTGGGTGAGCGCGAATATGTGAATAGATCCATTGGCCTGACGACCCATTTGTACTAACCGGATGGATATCTACGTGGTAGCCGGTTAGACAGATGCATTATATTTGATATCTTTAACTCGGGGGCAAGACCACTCTCATTTCAATCGTGATTGTGGAACCTGGAAACTGTCAACGCATTGCGTGTCATGAGGTTTAGTGCAATATTCCCGAACTACGATATAACTGAATTCTCTTACTTTGGCTTGTGTTCAAACTAATTATAACTTTAAACACTATAGATTCACTCAACCTTTGTGTTGACTTTTTAAGCATGTTTATCTCAGGTATCTAGAAGTATGATTATTGGCACGGAGTGGCGGTGGACTTCTTCTTAAAATAAAAGAGTGTCCACTTTGTTATCATTCAACAGAATAATGTAACTTTCATAATGTATTTTCTGAACCTCCCTCTAGGACCTATCTTATGTACTCTGATCTTGAATAAATGAATGATAACAATTTTTATTTAAAAACGTCTCTTTTCGAGTCGTTTTCTATTCCCATGACTGTGAACCATGAAGTAACACCCCAATCTTATATTCCGCTGCGTATCTCAAAAATGGGGGTGTTACAGATTGGTATCAGATCTTGTGGTTATAGAGAACCAAATGTTTTCAAACATTGGACTATAACCGACTTTCATAAAAACTTAACCAGAGTCCTCCGTGCCACGCCGTTACTGAAACGTTATTTGTATATCATCTATTGTTAACCGTTTAAGCTGTATAATGAAATATTTATAAGAGTGGTTACAGAAATCCTGATTCACCTATCCACATCTATCCCACTCATGTCCAGGCTAGGACATCAAGATAATATCATACCTAGAACCTTATCCATTTAGGATCCTTTATACTAAACTTCGTACTCTTGACATTTATTCTTACCTTTCACCACTAGTTTCTTTCCCTAATATTTTTAATTTCTTATAATAATTTCTTATAAATTATTATTTGCAAATTATTACAGTATCATGTCTCCCGAAACACCAAAAGCCAACGAAACTACCCTAAACCTACTTCCATTAACACCTAACCACTCGTCTCCACTTAAGGAAGTAACCGAATCCCACGAAAAGTTGATTGGTTGTCCAACAGCATCTGAGGCTGGATATAAAATGCACCCAGAAACAATCCAGAAAAATGAAAAACCAAACTCTCCACTACCTGATGTTCCAAAACCCCCAATACTAAATAACCTAGACGACTTATCCTCCTCTAATAATCCCGACACTAGTTTAGATACTACTGAATTGATATGGAATCTTCTTTACCAACAAGCCAACACTCTCGATGCACACACTAAACAGTTGGAGGAGCTACGACCATTACGCTTTGAATGGTACGACCGTAATATTGACACTCTGTTTAGAAAGACCGATGCTGAGAGACGTACGGTGTTTGGATTGGGAGCAAAAGTCGAAAGGATGAAAAATACCTACAACCATAAATTTAGAAACATAGAATCCAGGATCCGCTGTTCAGGAAGAGAACAGGATCAATTGTACGGTAGAGTGGAAGACATTGAAAGAACCCTTTGGATAGCCAGCGAAATAGCAAGAAACCAGGATCAGAAGATTTTCGCTTTGGAAACTGTTCTGGATAATCAATTGAAGATATCCCAAGAACTTCAGGAACGCTACTTGGAAATGAAAATTGCGCAACTGAAACTTGAGACTGAAGTTAAGCATTTACGTCAAGAACGTAACTGATCTTGAAAGTCACTTGTATCATTGTTATAAACCAAATAGTATTTGGCTAGTATTTCTTGTATTACCTAAATAATCCTGAAACTTTCAGAGTTTGTAATCAATCAATAAATCTATGACAATCCTCTTTTGTTATATATTTACAATTGTAACCAAGTTCATCCTATTGTGTCTGATGGGCGTGCGTTGGAGTAAAGTTTTGGCAGTTTTAATGCCTACTCAAGTTTTAAATTTATATTTAGCCGACTTATCAATAACACACACACTTAACGAGCAGTGTACCCGGTCAGTATGAAGATAATGGTAAGTAGAGTGTCGATCACTAAGAGTGGAACGTATTATCTAGTTATTCTAATCAGTATTTTAATATCCTAACGCAAGGGGGTTTCAGCCTGAGAGACTGGCACAGTTTTGTTTGCAATTAAATAATAAAATAAACAAATAGGCACGAATCAGCAAGTAGCACACACGTACACAGATAGATACTCGAGACAATAAGAGGGCTGTCCTTATGATTAAGTAGATTGTCACTTGTTTTATTGATAGCTTTATATGAAGTGTATGTAATTAACCCTTTCTCGTTGGTCCTATTCTCATCGGCGAGTAAACCCTTAATGATTACTTATGTCTAAAAGTTATTCCTAAGTGATCAATTTAGAAACAACCGTGGGAGCCACATCTTGTCCCGCAGTCGGATGCCCGCAAGCCACTAATAAACACAGAGGTTATCAATGCACTAATAAGTAGTAACCAAAGACATCAACATATAAACTTTAATTGATGGGAAAGCAAGTATTAAAGGGAGTGCAATCTTTCGTTGTCACATTACACAAGCCACCAATCCTGATGAATTAAAGTTTGCTAACACAATAAAACAAAACTACTTAATGAATTAAATACATGCAGCACCTTCTTACAGCTCTTTATCTTCGATTTGGGTGTGTCTTGTGCTGCCTCCTTGACTGAATTCGTCCTTTTGCTCTGCTGTCCGAACTTCGGTTTTTGGGTTTCGAACTCTTTAATTCTGTCTGGTCTACGGGGTATTTATAGTTTCTGTCTGAGGGAAGATGCGGCGCATCTACTTAAGTAGATGCGGCGTATGTACTTAACTTCGCGTGGGGTCCAAGATTATAATATTCAGGAATATTCGTACACCGCCAGAAGATGCGGCGTAACTCTTGATTAGATGCGGCGCATGTCCTCTTGTATCTTGGATCGTATCTGGTGATATCTTGATAGAGATGCGGCGCATGTCGAGAGTGAGATGCGGCGCATCTGGAGCAGAATTGACTTGATCTTGTCCATGTCAGTAGACTTCCACTTTATGCACGTTTTGCTCCATTATTAGTCCATAATCGCTAAGTTTCACCAAATGCTTGTTTTTACCTGAGAATTACAAAAGTAAACGATTAAGTATCAATCCTCATACATAATATAGTAAAACAAGTCAAATTAATAGGATAAATGATAGTAATAAAATGTACTTATTTGAGTTCATCAAATATCCCCCCACTTGAACTTTACTTGTCCCCAAGTAAACCTTAGAATTTCATTTATGAAAATGTATCCTAAAAGATGTTAGGATTTATTTTTATATTTAAGCATGTATTCGTTTATTTCATAATCACACAACTAAACACTTAACGAATTAGAAGTAAAATAAAATAAGTCGATAAAAGCAAATCTAATCGTTTAACTGTCCAGTCGCGACGAATATTCTATCATAAGCTTGGCAAGTATACACATCTCCACCACTAAAGCTAAGGAATAACAAGTCTAAAGCGGTAAAAAGGGTTTTTAGGCTTAAGGGTTAATTATTCTTAATCACTATCGATCTCAAATTCCAGAAAAGGCGACAAAATCACAAATACATGATCGAATCCACGAACACGATACTTGCAATTGCTCAAATCCTTAACTCGAATAGGCTAAAGATAGGTCCAAACTTCACCAATAATAATATATCAAAAAGGGCGACAAAATCATAAATACATAGCCGAATCCACGACTACGATACTTAAGATTGCTCAAATCCCTAATCTTAATAAATCAAAGGTTCGGTTGGATAAAGAACAATACAGGGTATGGATAATATTTGGGATATAAATTGGTGTAAAAATAAAAATAAACAAAACAAAACAAATAAATTAAAATCCTAAGTGTGGTTAATCACTATCCCAACCATCCCATGAATAAGACTCATATCATTGAATAACTCACGCTTTAACACTTGAAACACACGCTTTTGGTAGACACGAATTATACTCAACAAAATCTTAATCAAAGAATAAACCTTAATCGGCATTCCCAAAACTGCCAATTCCCATTCAATCCATAAATATAGTATAACAAATAGTGGTGATATCGACCACTTACATAACTCTACATCGTTGGCTTAAAATAAGCATCCAACTCTTTTTTTTTCTTCTTTCTTTTTCTTTTCTCATTTTTCGATTTTTTTTTTTTTTTTTTTTTTTTTTTTTTTTTTTTTTTTTTTTTTTTAAAGCATAAACATAGATGTGTAAAATTTCACCACATCACTACAACTTTCTTTCCGGATAATTTTTTTTTCATACTTTTCATACTTTCAGAAATAACGGTAATAGTGAAAGTAGTAAACACACGAAAAATAAACTCAAAAATATACAATATTTACTTTCACTCCAATTTGCATTGTGCAATTTCCCGACCTAACCAAAGATAATGAATTACGCACGCGAACACAGGTAATGTAAGGAAACACACTCTGCCTATAGCAATCAACCAACCACGGATTCTAATCTACAGGGTAGGCTAAGGTGTAAGGGTGTAACGAAACATTTTAAACATAGGTGTAAGAAACGAAAGGAATGGCTCTGAGGGTTTTTCTAGGGGTATCTTACTCTAAAAATGAGAGTAACAAAAGGGTTTTATACGGGGGTTAACTAACCAGTGTAGTTAGCTAATAACACATAACATATAAAGGCTATTTGGTGTAATCCTAGAATTTTACCAAGTTAGACAAGTCATTCCAATTATATAAATAATACTCATTATGGTGGTCTCGAATAGTATACAAGCCAAGTTCTAAAGTTTACAAGTCACCGGCACACTCATAGATTTGTGAATTTTGAAAAATCACAATTTTTGAAAATAACGTCTTGTGTGCAGTTATGCAACTTAGATCTTAAACAAAAACATGCTAAAATTTTTTTAAGTTTGATATATTAAGCACATTTTAAGCATAATTTTTGAAAAAGTTGGACAAGTAAGTGTTAAGTGTTCTAATTCTCCTATCCCCCCACTTAAGTTAAACAACGTCCTCGTTGTTTGTATAAAAGGTTAAAAACTGGAAAGAAAAGAATTAGAACAAGAAAAACTCCCCTGAGATTTGCTCGGTATGATCCTCCATTAGTATAAGAGCAAAAATCAACTTCTTGTGGATTAGAACGTTAAAACTTCATACTTGATGTATCCACAGGAAATCCAGGAAACTATTATACCACCAACACTTTAAAACACACCTAAGATAAGAAAGGTTCAACTTGCATAACACATTAGTAGTTAGGAAAAATAAAACTTAAAAATTAAAACTGAAAATCATCAGGTCAGTCGATGCGCCGTATCTTATTGAAGAAGATACGCCGTATCGAGCCTGGAATAAATACGGATCAGAATAAAGATGCGCCGCATCCTTAACCAGGGATGCGCCGCATTAAAATAAACTGATAAAAAGTTTTAAAGTCGAAAAATAAAAATGCAGAAAAATAAAATAAGATATGACCATTGCAGAGGATGCGTCGCATCTCAGGACTGAGATGCGCCGTATCTTCGTGCGGCCTGGACTGACTCGACACAGAAAACAGAATAATAAAAGATAAATCCGGGTTGTCTCCCGGTAAGCACTTGTCTTTATTCCAGAGTCTTCAAGTTAGACTCACGTTCAGCTCTTTAGTATCGATCATTGATTCCTACATGGCCACGTAGGATCCATCTAGCAACCGAATCGTCTCGTATATATTCAGGTCCCAAATTCAAAACTCCTTTGTAGAATCCTCCCATTAATTGATATGGGTACTCAATTCCTTTTTTCATGTCATCATTACTAATAAAAAGGAATGGAGAGAATTTGTAGCAGACCTTATTAGTAGCATGTTTAAATCCAGGGTGAGTTCGGGGCATCATATAAGTGATAATGTCGCTTCCACATTGAAAGGTGATCTTTCCTTCAAATCGTTTTGCATTAATAGTGATCTCCCTACAAAATGGTTTTCCAACAATCACGTCACCCATATTGTTGTCACAATAGGCATTCATGTCTTCAATAACTACGAACTCAGTAACAATAGTGAAGCGTCCAACGAAGATCGGGACATTAATGAAGGCTCCAACTACATTCTTTCCTTTATACTCTTTTTTATTTCTCATAATAGAGTTGTAAAAGTTTCTAGACATGACATTCATTGATAAAATAGGAAAGAAATTGGCGTCAATACACTTGTACCCAATCATGCATGGGAATTGTAAATTGTAAGCACAATTGGTGTTGATCCTTCTACCGTAATCCCATGAACCATCATATCCCTCAAATTCATCGTAATTTCTAGTAGTAATAACGTTGACTCTTGGACTATCCACAATTTCTCCTTCTTCTAACTCAGATTCAGCATCAACCATGAACAGGTCATTGGATTCCAACGGTCCATTAAGGTCATTAAGTTCAATATAGTCCCCATCGTGATGTTCGGGTGTTTTTTCATGCACTAATACTTCATTCATAAAATTCGCTTCGAAGTCGAAGTCAATTAGTTCTCCGTATCCTTCCATTATCCTTCTGAAACAATCACGAAAAGCATCAGTAGGGTATGCTCGAGAAAGTAATATATCAGATAATTAATAACGAAAACGGAATACGAAAAATTAAAGTTACTGATATCTGCAGACGATGCGCCGTATCCAAAAAGTTGGATACGCCGTATCTTATAATCGTTAAAATTTAATCAGACTTATTCAGAAAATAGATACGCCGCTTTGAATTTATGAATGCGCCGTATCGAATTAATTAATCAAAAATCAACTTATCTAATTAAAATTAAATGCGTCGTATTAACGAAAGTTAATGCGCCGTATTTTCGTTACGTTTAAAAATAAAAGATTTTTGATTCAGTAAGATGCGCCGTATAGACAGAGATCGATACGCCGTATCTGTTTAATAATTCGCAAACTGTTTTTAATTAAAATAATAGATACGCCGTATCTGCGAAAGCAGATGCGTCGTATGGCGTTAATGTTTTAGAAAATTTTTTATTAAAAACAGATACGCCGTATCTGCAAAAGCAGATGCGTCGTATTACTTTATCGCTTAGAAAAATTTTCTTATTAAAAACAGATACGCCGTATCTTGGGGAAAAGATGCGTCGTATCGAATTAATTAAACGCGTTGTATATAAAAAAAATTGAACGCAATACGCCGTATCTGAGAGATCAGATGCGCCGTATCGTTTGATTTAGCACAGTACAACGATAGCAGAACACACAAAAAACGAAAAATAAAACAAAAATAAAACACACGAACAAAAACAAATAAAAGCAAAAATAAAAGAAAACAAATAGCACACAATACAACAATTATGCAAAATAGTACAATGATGCAATTAATCTAATAAAAAGAAAAATAAATCAAGATACACTACGAGTATTTTAATTAGGTTTTTCTATTAAAATACTAAATCAAATTAACAGATAATAACAATTCACTCCCCGGCAACGGCGCCAAAAACTTGATGGGCGTGCGTTGGAGTAAAGTTTTGGCAGTTTTAATGCCTACTCAAGTTTTAAATTTATATTTAGCCGACTTATCAATAACACACACACTTAACGAGCAGTGTACCCGGTCAGTATGAAGATAATGGTAAGTAGAGTGTCGATCACTAAGAGTGGAACGTATTATCTAGTTATTCTAATCAGTATTTTAATATCCTAACGCAAGGGGGTTTCAGCCTGAGAGACTGGCACAGTTTTGTTTGCAATTAAATAATAAAATAAACAAATAGGCACGAATCAGCAAGTAGCACACACGTACACAGATAGATACTCGAGACAATAAGAGGGCTGTCCTTATGATTAAGTAGATTATCACTTGTTTTATTGATAGCTTTATATGAAGTGTATGTAATTAACCCTTTCTCGTTGGTCCTATTCTCATCGGCGAGTAAACCCTTAATGATTACTTATGTCTAAAAGTTATTCCTAAGTGATCAATTTAGAAACAACCGTGGGAGCCACATCTTGTCCCGCAGTCGGATGCCCGCAAGCCACTAATAAACACAGAGGTTATCAATGCACTAATAAGTAGTAACCAAAGACATCAACATATAAACTTTAATTGATGGGAAAGCAAGTATTAAAGGGAGTGCAATCTTTCGTTGTCACATTACACAAGCCACCAATCCTGATGAATTAAAGTTTGCTAACACAATAAAACAAAACTACTTAATGAATTAAATACATGCAGCACCTTCTTACAGCTCTTGTATCTTCGATTTGGGTGTGTCTTGTGCTGCCTCCTTGACTGAATTCGTCCTTTTGCTCTGCTGTCCGAACTTCGGTTTTTGGGTTTCGAACTCTTTAATTCGTCTGGTCTACGGGGTATTTATAGTTTCTGTCTGAGGGAAGATGCGGCGCATCTACTTAAGTAGATGCGGCGTATGTACTTAACTTCGCGTGGGGTCCAAGATTATAATATTCAGGAATATTCGTACACCGCCAGAAGATGCGGCGTAACTCTTGATTAGATGCGGCGCATGTCCTCTTGTATCTTGGATCGTATCTGGTGATATCTTGATAGAGATGCGGCGCATGTCGAGAGTGAGATGCGGCGCATCTGGAGCAGAATTGACTTGATCTTGTCCATGTCAGTAGACTTCCACTTTATGCACGTTTTGCTCCATTATTAGTCCATAATCGCTAAGTTTCACCAAATGCTTGTTTTTACCTGAGAATTACAAAAGTAAACGATTAAGTATCAATCCTCATACATAATATAGTAAAACAAGTCAAATTAATAGGATAAATGATAGTAATAAAATGTACTTATTTGAGTTCATCAGTGTCTTACTATGATGCTGTGCATATATGTAATGAACACTATTCCCTCCATCAAATAAATAACTCCACCAAACCATACTCAAAATCCATGAACAATATTTCCCTACTTTTCCCAAACCTAAGATCACCAACCCACTAATAGCGTAATAAGAAACAAAAACTAGGAACCAAACCCTTATACTAAAGACAGAAAATCCATGATCTACTACATGCAGTATTAATAAAAGATCTTGTATTAATTGTTTTGTAAAACAATCAATCAAGTTATTAATACCATGTGGTAACCCGACATACTAAGACTTACTAAGACTAGACTATAAACATAGAAAACCTTAAGAAAACTTCGGAAGAAAAACCTGATGAATGAAGAGAAAGTTGCTGAATTTCGGATGAGTTAGCCATTTATCTACGATATTAACTAAGACATATCGTAAATAATTGGTTCTCAAAAGGAATATAACTTCATGATCACTTGTTAGTAATAATATGTAATTATCCTAACATGGTCATTACTGGAATTCTGAACTACATATTTCTTGTGATATTGCTAGAAGAAAGTCAACATGAAAAATACCAATGTATCGCCAATGACTCCCGAAGATATCCAAAAGATGGTAATCAACCTCATTGCAGCAGTACTGGAAATGACTACAGTATCTCATTTGAGTAACAACCGGATAGCCACTGGAGAAGAAACGAAGACTGTGTCTTGTAATCATACCCCTAAAGGTTTTACGGGTTGCAAACCAGTTTTTCATAAAAACCCAGAAAGAATAATCAAACCCACCATTTCTCGAGCCTTAGGAGTAAAGAAAACCGTTACATTCAAACAAAATAACCAAAAGCGAAAACTCAAAACCATCATCCCTACCTGCTACCATCATCAACAGAACCTTAGGAATGATTATATGAGAAGGAAGCCATTGTGCACACAATGCTTGTTGCACCATTATGGTTCATGCATTGTTAGGTGTGCAAAGTGCCAGAAGATTGGACATCAGACCAAAGACTGTAAGACGACAAGAACAAAACTACAGTCCGTAATCGTAACTTGCTATGGATGTGGTAGAAAGGGACATTACAAGAATCGGTGCCCGAACTTCAACCCGAATTGGAAGGACAAGAATGATGCTCAGGAATGAGAACCCAAGTATGAAATCTATGGAGAAGATAAATGATTGTAATAAATAAATAAGTTGAGGATTAGAACTCGCTAAGCTATATTTCCTTTTACCTCTTTATCCTAGTGTAATAAATTATCTTTCTACTTTTCATCCTGTAACTTTTCCGCAATAATCTTAATCTGCGTTTACTTTCATTATCTACTCTATTCCTCCTTACTCTATTCATGTAACACCCCAACCCGACAAGGGTAGAAGTATCACACTAATGGTTTCACATCAGATCAAAACAAAGCATACATTTCAAGTAATACAAAAATTCTCAAAGGTTACAAATGAAATTCTGAAATTTACATGGTTGCAATGGAAACAAAACTAAACACTAAGTCTGCAAGAGCAACTCCTTCTAATGGTCTCTACTTCAGAACACTATCAAAGTCTTCTAAGTTCAAAAGTCTCTTCACTCATACCCAAACCCGTCGTCCTGCTTATTACCTGCCGCACACGAAAAGAAAACGTGCGGCTGAGCTTAAAAAGCTCAGTGAACAGATACAATACAAAGCAAAGAATAACGAAACAGAAATATAATATGGGCAATGGGAATGTCATAAGGTATAAACGAAATACATGGATAATAAGAGAAGAATAGGATAGTCATCCACCACGAGCCCAGAAACTCAAAGTCATAATCTCAACATCATAATCTCAAAGTCATAATCTCACAATCAGAGGGGATACCTCTTAGGCAACCAGATAATATGAGGGGTGTCCTCATGTATCATAATAGTGGAGTGATCAGCTCCCAGAAAATGTGAAAGGCATGTATTGCACACAGTACCAGTCACCTCAAAGTCATAACTCAAAGTCATAGTTAAATCCACTAAACATACAAATCTAGGATTGCAATCCATACGCCCCCAAACTCAAAGTCATCTCAAAATCATAATCTCAAAGTCATAATGGCCATATCATAATATAAGAGGGACGGTGTGAGAAATCACTCACCCACACATGAGTCATGCCAGTGGTGCATCACAGACATGGCCAGGTTACCTTCCTGGCTAGGTAACATAAAATGGCTCGGGTATCAAACTAAGAGTCAGGTCTCAATGTCATATCAAAGTGCATCTCAAGGTCGTAATCAGAAAGTATATCTCAAAGTCATATCAAAGGTTCATGTCAAAAGGATCATGGCAAAGGTTTAAATCATAGCTCAACATCAATGCATAGGTGAAAAGACACCCTTACTAAAAAGGGTAGAGTATCCGTACCTTATGACGAAAGCAAAACAGAAACGAGCACAGAATATGGAAAACGGCTCAAGGTCTCTCCTTCCTCATACCTAAAGGAGTAGAAGGGAATTACAATTCATTTTTAATTAATTGCCTTTCCATTTTAAGTAACTTTCTATTTTTAGCAGGTTTCCAATTTTAGTAAGTTTCCACTTTTAGAAAGTTTCTATTTTTAGAAAGTTGGAGTAACATAACTTAGTTAAATCATTATTAATGGAATTAAGGTATCCTTTATCATATTTACACATTTGGTCCTTAGGGTTTCACAATTTACATTTTATACCCTTATATTCCAAAAGTTACACTTTAAACCTTCAAGTATTCATAGTTACACATTAAACCCTTAATTTATCCATTTTACACAATGATCACTTATTTTATCATATTATACGAATGTATCCTCAAGTATTCATAATTTACACATTAAGTCCCTCTAGTTATCAAAGTTACATATTAGGCCCTTTAATTTACAATTTCAACTTTTAATTATTAACAATTTCATATTAAGCCATGAAATTATCAAAATAGCACATAACCCCGTGAATATATTTTATTATTCAAAACAGCACTAAGTTTCCAGAAATTACATATTTAGTCCCTCTATTTAATTAATTTACAAATCGAACCATAATAATTCATTAAAGACATTTTAATCCTTTTAATCATAAAAGTTACACTAGACCCCCTCAACTTTATATTTTATACGAATAGTACACAGTCCAAAATAAGTTCTAAAAATAACCCATGAGTTTTAAAAGTTACAAAACTCACCCAAAACATTTTAAACCCAATCGTATAACCTTATAAACCCACGAATCCAAACCCTAACAAATCCAATCCATTTCTAATCATTACACTATCATTAAACACCATTTATAATCACAAGAACAAGCCCTAATTCCCAATTTCCAGATCGTACGAATTTCTTTTCCATGTTATACGTTTTACACATAATCCGATTAACACAATAATTTGAATATAATAGATCTGGTCCATGATAATTCGTAGAAACATTTTTACAGGTCATATAACATCATAATACACGTAAATAAATTATACTTGGAGCTTTTATAAGTCGCATGCCATTTTTCATCCTTTATACACGTTTTATTGATTTAATCTTCATATAAATTATAGATCGAGCATGGTATGATCTAACCATTTTATTTGGTGTTCTAAATACATATAGGATCTGAGAAAAATACCACAAGAGGATTCGAATGTGTAGGATGGGTTGCACGAATTCTTTTATACGCGTATAGGCGAATCGAACCAAAAATCCACCACAACTCCACGAATGGTCTTCAAACCTTGTAATCATTTTTCGTAGGTCATGTATCATGTAAAGATCTCAGGAAAAATAAGAAATGAATTTTGTGGAGGTCGTATGATTTATAACGAAATTACCTTGGTTATATTTGTGCGAAAGGAATTAAATCCTCAAAAATCGAATTCGGCCAAGAAAAGCTCCAACACTATTTTTCATGGATCACATATGATGTGAGGAGTGTTAGAAAAATGAGAAACGAATATCATGATGATCGAATGAATTATTAACGAATTATACCTCAAAACTAGGCGCGACAAGAAAAACAACACCACGATCGAATCACACCATGCACGACTTCAAACTGATTTTTCTAGGACTCCTTGGATGATGATTAAGCTCAGAAAAATGCTCTAGGGTTTTTAGAATGTCGAATGGAGGCTATATGATTTGTTGTGTGTTTAGTTAATCGGCAATTAGGGTTTCAAGGAAAAGAAAATGTATGTGTGATTTAAATGTGATAATGCCGAGTCCTAGGGGTGGGCTTTGACCAGAATTTTCGGTTTCATAGTTGGTAAATTGATTTGATTCATATTTTCCATATTTATCTCATTTATACATATCTTATTGATAATTATATCTTGTTTAATTCCATTCGGCCAACACAAGGGTATTTTGGTAATTTTGTAGCTTGTAGAAATGTAAAATGGAGTTGTCAAAATTATTTGGTACCATATCTTGTTCATTGCCAGAGGTTTTGGATTGATTCAGTACTTTATAAGCTTTTAAATAAATTTTCAAACTTGTAGGGGCAATTTGGTCATTTTACATGTTTTCAGATTTTAGGTGTTACAACTTCTTCCCCTCTAAAAAGAAAAATTTCGTCCTCGAAATTGAAGTCGCAAAGTTAAACGAAGTCGTAGCAAGCTGCAAACGATCAACAAAACATTCTTACGCTCGAGCAGGTTCTTCCAAACCAAGTATTTTCTCATGACTCAATCTTGCCGATCAAATAATTTCGGTTTTCTTAAAAAGACATAACGCTCAGGATTCACATCAAAAGAATGATATACTAAACGAAATGGATGATAAACGTATCTCATCAGAAGGGGTTCAGGGAAGATGTAGGATTGACGGATTTATGGGAATACAAGGGTAAATACAAGGGTTCAGGGAAATGTGCTTTGTTTGTGGAAGTTTTGATCATATGGCTGCTTATTGTGTTCTAACCCATGGAAAAAGAGGGTTTATGGGAATACAAGGGTGAATAGGAACAATGCTAGGGTAACTCAAAATAGTCCAACTAGATTGACAAGCCCTAATGCAAATCATAAGTTGTCACCCAAAGCTGTTATGTTAAGGACTGGCATCAAAACAATTTTAAATGCTAGTCAAAATAAGTGGTTTAATGACAAGCAAATTGTTTCAAGTGCAAAACAATTTTCAAATCATGAACAAACAGTTAAAAGGCATTTTTATGAGAAAACAGCAATGACCAATCAAAAGTGGGTGCCAAAATTTAAACAAGCAGTTCCAACTGCTAGGTCAGCAGTTCCAACTGCTAGACCAGCAAATCCTACTGCTAGGCACTTAAATGTTAAGAAAAAAGTGGCAATGCTGTCAAGGCCTCAGCACATTGGGTTAGAAATTCTACCAAACCCAATGGTGCATCAAAGACCTCCAACAAGTTTTCTCATCTTGATGCACAAGGCAGATCCAAACCAGTGATGGTTTGGATCCCCAAAAGAAACAAACACCTTTATTTTGTGTGAAGGAACATCCTTCAAATGATAAAGAAGATAGAGGATTTTCAGACAGTGGATGTTCAAGGCACATGACAGGCAACATGTCATATCTTTCAGACTTTATTGCTCTGGATGGAGGACCAGTTGTCTTTGGTGGTGGTATTGGAGGAAGGATTACTTGTAAAGGGGTAATTAAAACTGGTAATCTTGATTTTGAAAATGTGTATTATGTACCAGTACTTAAGTACAATCTTTTCAGTGTATCACAAATTTGTGATAAACAGAACAAAGTTTTATTTACTGATACTGATTGTCTTATTCTTTCTCCTGATTTCAAGCTACCTGATGAAAGTCAAGTATTGCTTAAAATCCCTAGAAAGGATAATACATACAGTGTTGAGATGAATAAACTAGTTCCTAAGGTTGGACTTACTTGTCTTGTTGCAAAAGCCACATTGGAAGAATCAATGTTGTGGCACAGGAGGCTTGGTTATGTTAATTTTAAAACCATTAACAATATTGCTAAAAATGGGTTGGTAAGAGGTTTACCAAACAAAACTTTTCTCAATGACCAAACTTGTGTTTCTTGCCTTAAAGGTAAGCAACACAGAGCCTCATGTAATCCAAAGACCCAGAACTCTATTTCTCAAGCTTTATATATGTTGCATATGGACTTGTTTGGTCCTACTTCTGTGAATAGCTTGAACTTTAAGAGATACTGCCTTGTTGTCACTGATGATTATAGTAGGTTTTCTTGGGTATTCTTTATGAAAACTAAGGATGAAACTAGTGACATCCTTAAGACCTTCATTGTTGAAGTAGAAAACCTAGTTGATAAGAAAGTTAAAATAATCAGATGTGACAATAGGACTGAATTCAAGAATAGGGTGATGGATGATTTTTGCAGAGAAAAATGTATTAAGAGGGAGTTTAGTGTAGCTAGAACCCCACAGCAAAATGGTGTAGCTGAGAGAAAGAATAGGACTCTTATAGAGGCTGCTAGGACAATGTTAGCTGACTCTAAGCTACTAGTTTCATTTTGGGCTGAAGCAGTTAGCACTGCTTGTTATGTATTGAATAGGGTTTTAGTTGTGCAACCTCACAATAAGACTGCTTATGAGCTTCTTAGAGGTAGAACCCCTGCTTTAAGCTTCATGAGACCTTTTGGTTGTCATGTTACTATCCTTAATACCAAAGACCAACTAGGAAAGTTTGATGGGAAATCTGAGGAAGGTTTCTTTGTTGGTTATTCTCTACACAGTAAGGCTTTTAGGGTGTTCAATACAAGCACCAAGCATGTAGAAGAAAATCTGCACATAGAATTTTTGGAGAATAAACCAAATGTTGCAGGTGTAGGTCCAGATTGGATTTTTGATATTGACAGTCTTTCAGATTCCATGAATTATGTGCCTATTACAGGTTCAAATACTAACCATGATGCAGGTTCAGAGGAGGAAGATGATGATTGCATTTTCATACCAGTCATGGAAGAAAGTCCAGTGAATGAGTCTTCTACAAAGAAAGATGATATTCCATCATCAAGTGGTGTAGACAAAGAGAAAGATGCTGCTGAAACAAGTGGTCAGAATGGTAAAGAAGCTGAAAATCCAACGAGCAGTACAAAGGAAGTTAGTACTGCTCAGCCACAAGTTCCAACTGCTAAGCAAAATAGTGATGATGCTGGACCAAGTCAACCTCATCTTGATTCACCAGTTGATACTGCTTCTCAAGTTGATGAGTTTGATTTTTTTGGAGATGGTCTGCAAAACATGCCTACCAGCTATGCAGCTCCTTCTACTCCCCATACTATTGTACATAGGAATCATCCACTTACCAATATCATAGGAGATGTACAATCTGGAGTTAAGACCAGAAGGCAAATTCAAGACCCAGATCATCATGGCTTTCTCAGTATAGTATATGAGGATAAATATGTTGGTGAAATATTGAGGAAATTCCAATTCACAGATGCCAAAGTTGCTAGTACACCAGTTGATAAGGAGACACATTTGCTATTAAAGGATCAAAGTGGTGAAGATGTGGATGAGCACGTGTATAGATCTATGATTGGGTCTCTGATGTACCTAACATCATCTAGGCCTGACATTATGTTTGCTGTTTGTGCCTGTGCAAGATTCCAAGTAAATCCTAAGGTGTCTCATCTTACAGCAGTAAAGAGAATCTTCAGATACCTTAAAGGTCAACCTAACTTGGGGCTATGGTATCCTAAAGAGTCTGCATTTGATCTAGTGGCATTCTCTGATTCTGATTATGCTGGTGCTAGCATGGATAGAAAGTCTACAACATGTGGATGTCAGTTCTTGGGTTGTAGATTAATTTCTTAGCAGTGTAAGAAGCAAACTATGGTGGCCACATCTACTACTGAAGCAGAATATGTGGCAGCTGCAAGTTGTTGTGCTCAAGTTCTTTGGATTCAAAACCAGATGCTTGATTATGGGTACAATTTCTTAAACACAATTATACATATAGACAATAGCAGTACAATGTGTATCATTAAGAATCCAGTTCAACATTCAAAAACTAAACATATTGAAATTAGACATCATTTTATAAGAGACTGTGCTAAAAAGAAGTTAATAAAAGTTGTTAAAATACACACTGATGACAACTTTGCTGATCTCTTAACAAAAGGTTTTGATGTAAGCAGATTTCAGTACTTGGTAACAGGTATTGGAATGCTTAATCCTTCAAAAGATTAATGTCTAAATGTTTTTGGTTTTTGTACTGCTAGTTGTGCTATTTGTATAGTTAGTACTGCTTGGTAATTTTTGGTACTGTTAGTCAATTGTGATAACTGTTAAAAGAGAATATTGTGTATTGTGTTTTCTTTGGTTTTGGACTAACATTTTAGGTTAAGAAAAGCTTTTTGCTTTGGATTGTGCTTTGAAAAGTATGGTGGTTTGGATTGTCAAGTGTGAATGCTTGTCACACAACAAATGGTAATTGATTCACCATGTCTAACCAACATAAGAATCAACTAGTCCAGATCAAACGGTTTCTGGTAAAGACTACTCAAATCCGTTTATGGTTGACAGTTTACCAAAAACTGGTTGGTTATCAACTCACCAAATCTAAGTGTGAAGAGTTGGCTAGTCCATAGCAAACGGCTATTGGTAAAGACATGTCAAATCCGTTCATAGCTGATAGTTTGCTAAAAACTATAAGTGGACAAAACTGTTTTCAAATCCACATTCAAAATCATAACTTGATTTTATCTCTGAAAACTTTTTGCTAACAGTTTGTACTGCTGGCTTTACCAGTTCGTACTGATTGTTCAAACTTAGTTCCTACTGTGTTTATGCTCTGTGATATACCTCTCTTAGAAGGTAATACATCTGGAAGTGTTGAGAGCAGTTTGAAACTAAAACAACTGAATTGATGGTAACTTGTACAAATTGTCATATTGGATGCTGAGCTTGGATGTCATATGTTCTAGTTCATCTGATGGTGAAGATTCTTCCAAACAGGGGAGGAATAAAGTTTGTTCTAGTTGCTGTTAAAGATGATTATGAAATTCAGGGGAGGAATTAAGAGTCAGAGATGAATTATAAAGAAGTGCATAAAAAGTTTATTCATTACAGAGGTGGATTCATTACATAAGCCAAACCAACAAAACCAACCTAAACAACACATAAACCTAAACCAATCTAACACATAACCACTACTCAAGCTTCCTTTTGCCTTTTTCCTTGAAGTCTGGCATGGATTTTTGAACTCCTTTGCTATCGATTGAGTTCCACACTTTCCAACTAGGAAGTCCCAAAACTTGTTTCTCAGGTCTTGGAAGTGGAAGTGGTTGATGTTTTTCGGGCACTTGAACCTTACTCATTTTTGCCACAGCTTTCTCTATCTCTCTTGTCAATACAACCGATAGTGGAAGTGCTTGTTGATCATCATCATCAGAGGATATTAAAAGGTCATCGTCAGAAGATACTTCTTGAACTTTTGGAGATGGGTTTCTGATAGCCATATTAGTGTAGTTCGGTGGAAAGTAAGATCTCCATCCACCACTTTTTGAATCTGAAGAAGAATCTGATGAAATCTCAACAATATTTGGATTGGAAGAACTCATTATGTTTGATAGTTGTGATTTGAAGGTTGATGTGTGTAATGGTGATAGTATTGAGAATTTAAGGCTTTTTATAGAACCAATGGAGTTATTAAAGTAATTAAATGCTGGGTTGGTATAAGGAATTAAATTCTTTGGGTTGGTACTTAGAATTAATTCCTAATAAGAATAAATTTAATTTTGGCAATTTTTGAAGAGTTGACCAAAAGAGTACGATATGTGAAGAAAATTCCCAAGTGTTTCGAGATTAAAGATAAGTGTTTGAAAGAATCTACCCCATCAACATAAGCAGAAGTTTAATTCAAGAAACTTGTTGATTTGCATAGAAATCATAAGTTTAGGGGAGGATTGTTGGGAATTAAATTAAGCAGTTAGTACGGTTGAAGAGACGAATACAAGAACAATTAGTACTGCTGATGAAGAGAAGAATATAAGAACAATTAGTACTGCTGATGAAGAAAAGTTAGGACTGCTTACAAGATCAAGGTGAAACCGTGTGAAGATAAATATGGAATGGATATGATGTATATCTTATTTGTATAGAATGATACGAATATAGTTTACTTGTAAAGGACTCTTTGTGCTATAAAAAGAGATCCTCAGTTAGGGTTTTGATATCCTAAGTACGTGAGTTGTTATCTTAGCTTCACAATCTCATTGTAATCATTCAATTTATTGAAGCAAAACGTTTGGTTGATATTGTTCTTATTGTTATTGCTTTAGTCATTCAATCACCAAACACAAACTCATATTCTTCTAAGTACTTGGTAGTAAATTCCGCGTGCTATCAAGTATATACTCAAAGTATCCCCAACACAACGTGTGTGTTTAGATCCGGTCACTACTTTTGCAAACGTGCCTTATACGGTTTACTGTGCTGACTTTACTTCAATTTGAGTTTTATATCAATCACATCTATTTATCGCAGTGATACATGTACAAATATCAGTTTACCCTGGTACCTAGATTGCATTTATTTGCAGCCATGCTAAACTTCTGATATTGGTTCATGGCACTCTTTTGAGATCCATTATAGGGTGTGTCGTATGTACTCAAATGGTACCTGACATGTTTTCTTTGGCAGAGAATGTGGAGAAGCCAAAAATTTGTGACCTTCAACTGGATGATAACTTTTCCCGTTGAAAATGCTACCTGTACAAGTGAGTCGAGGCATTCTTCACCATTAGGAACAAAATTGTTTATTTGGTTAAATTTTTCTATATCTTCAATTGTATTTACGCTTTGCGTTTTATGTCGGCTGCAGCTACTTACCTTGCTGTACAGAGAGCGATGGACTACCGAGTCAGGCAAATGCAAATCTAAACTTGAAATTGGGAGGTGCAAAAAGTTTTTAAAACGAGAAGTATACGATCTTATGAGTTTACGGATTAAAGAGGCTTCTATTACTCCTACAGAGAGAGTTTATTGCCCGTTTCCTAATTGTTTAGCTTTAATGTCGAAAACCGAGGTTCAAGCCAATACAACTACTTCATCATCCACCGGTGTTAAAGGAACTGAAATGAGGGAATGTGTTAAATGTCATCGTGGTTTCTGTATGAAATGCAAAGTAGCTTGGCATGATAATATTACTTGCTCCGCCTATAAGAAGTCGTTTTTATATAAATCTTCTATTGAATCTTGCAACCAAAAATCGTTGGCGTGAGTGTAAAAAGTGCAAGACCTTTGTTGAATTTGCAAAAGGGTGCTACTATATGACTTGCAGGTATTGTATTCTTATCTCCTTTTTCTCACATGGTTTCTGCAGATAGTATGTTGTGCTTATGTTAAACCTTGCACTCTACTTAAAAGTTCAACATGTGCCATTAAAAAAAAATAGATGAAAATAGTTTACTGGTAAATATCCATAAAGTTAGCTATTGTTGTAAGTTGATGGTTTCACCCTTATATGCTTTGACAACTTTACTAATAACTTGCAATAATTTTAATTTTTAATTTTATCTTTTTATGTTTGGGCTTAATCATCGTTATAGTCACGTAAAACACTTTTTGCTCTTGAATAGTCTATTGTATAGAGTTTCGCCTCCTTTATAGAATTTAAGAATTTTTTTTAACACATCAGGATAAAAAGGGATATATGAAACCTCCCTTTGTTATTTGTACGTTCATCATGCACCTGGTAAGTTTCATTGTCTGTAATATTCGTAAACCATTAACTGTGTATGCATATGCTAGATAGCGATCTAATAAAAAAAAAAGAATAAAAAATGGAAAATATAAACAAATCTTCACCTTGGTAGTGATAAGCTAAAGCAACGCCATCTAAATCCTGGTTAAACCATAATTAAGAAAGTATTAGAACGATAATTTGCATAAGATGTTGAGACTAATATTTGTATACAAGAAAAGACAATTTTGATTTGATGACATAAAGAATATAAAATAGGAGTTGTTGCATGTTAATTATGGTTGTAACTTGGAATGTCACTGCAGATGTGGATATGAGTTTTGCTACACTTGTGGAGCTGAGTGGATCAAGAAGAAACCGACGTGTCGGTGTGTATTATGGGATGAGCTCAATATTATATATGCACATCAGAATAGGCGCTGAAATTTACTGTGAGTGGATCATAAATATATAACTTAACTTATTTTAGTGAGCCTGATAGGATTATTAGCTGTCATGATGATATTAGTAATTAGTTTGTGTGGTTACTACATACTAGATGCTAATTTGCATGCTTGTTCTGTATCATGATGGCATATGTTAAAATTGAGAATAATGTTCACCTTCTACCGCACAAGTTGATTGTCATTGTGTCATTTATGGAATTGAATGCTTCTGCAAAAAGTTAGAATTATACCCTGTTTGAATGGAAAGTTATTACTGGGTGTAAACACAGAGGGTGTTTGGGATTGCTCATTTTGTTTGCTTATGAAAAAAATACTTATAAGTTGCTTGAAAATAAGCATGATGAACTCAAATAAGTACATTTTATTACTATCATTTATCCTATTAATTTGACTTGTTTTACTATATTATGTATGAGGATTGATACTTAATCGTTTACTTTTGTAATTCTCAGGTAAAAACAAGCATTTGGTGAAACTTAGCGATTTTGGACTGATTATGGAGCAAAACATGCATAAAGTTAAGAGTCTACTGAAATGAAGAAGATCAAGACTAATCTGCTCCAGATGCGCCGCATCTCACTCATGACATGCGCCGCATCTCTATCAAGATATCACCAGATACGATCCAAGATACAAGAGGACATGCGCCGCATCTAATCATGGAGTTACGCCGCATCTTCTGGCGGTGTACGAATATTCCTGAATATTATAATCTTGGACCCCACGCGAAGTTAAGTACATGCGCCGCATCTACTTACTAGATGCGCCGCATCTTCCCTCAGACAGAAACTATAAATACCCCAAGACCAGACGAATTCAGAGAGCTTTGGATACCTTATAATACCGAAGACCGAACAGGAGAAACCAAGGACGAATTCAGTCAAGGAGGCAGCACAAGACACACCTAAATCAAAGATACAAGAGCTGTAAGAAGGTGCTGCATGTGCTTAATTCATTAAGTAGTTTTGTTTTATTGTGTTAGCAAACTTTAATTCATCAGGATTGGTGGCTTGTGTAATGTGACAACGAAAGATTGCACTCCCTTTAATACTTGCTTTCCCATCAATTAAAGTTTATATGTTGATGTCTTTGGTTACTACTTATTAGTGCATTGATAACCTCTGCGTTTATTAGTGGCTTGCGGGCATTTGACTGCGGAAAATAATGTGGCTCCCACGGTTATTACTAAATTGATCACTTAGGAATAACTTTTAGACATAAGTAATCATTAAGGGTTTACTCGCCGATAAGAATAGGACCAACGAGAAAGGGTTAACTACATACACTTCATATAAAGCTATCAATAAAACAAGTGACAATCTACTTAATCATAAGGACAGCCCTCTTATTGTCTCGAGTATTTATCTTTGTACGTGTGTGCTACTTGCTGATTCGTGCCTATTGGTTTATTTTATTATTTAATTGCAAACAAATCGTGCCAGTCTCTCAGGTTGAAACCCCCTTGCGTTAGGATATTAAAATACTGATTAGAATAACGAGATAATACGTTCCACTCTTAGTGATCGACACTCTACTTACCATTATATTCATACTGACCGGGTACACTGCTCGTTAAGTGTGTGTGTTATTGATAAGTCGGCTAAATATAAATTTAAAACTTGAGTAGGCATTAAAACTGCTAAAACTATACTACGACACCGCACGCATCAAGTTTTTGGCGCCGCTGCCGGGGAGTGAATTGTTATTATCTGTTAATTTGATTAGTATTTTAATTAGGTTTTTCTTTTTATTAGATTAATTGCATCATTGTATTATTTTGCATATTTGTTGTATTGTGTGTTAATTGTTTTCTTTTATTTTTGTGTGTTTATTTCTGTTTGTGTGTTTTTATTTGTTTTTATTTTTCGTATTTTCTGTTCTGCTATCGTTGTACTGTGCTAAATCAGACGATACGGCGCATCTGATCTCTCAGATACGGCGTATTGCGTTTAATTTTTTTTAAATACAACGCGTTTAATTAATTCGATACGACGCATCTTTTCCCCAAGATACGGCGTATCTGTTTTTAATAAGAAAATTTTTTCTAAGCGATAAAGTAATACGACGCATCTGCTTTAGCAGATACGGCGTATCTATAATTTTAATTAAAAACAGTTTTCGATTAATTAAACAGATACGACATATCGATCTCTGTCGATACGGCGCATCCTCTGAATCAAAAATCTCGTATTTTGAAACATAACAAAAGTACGGCGCATTAACTTTTGTTAATACGACGAATATAATTTGATAAATATAGTTGATTTTTGATATTTACCTTGATCGGTCAGCTACTCTCGTGTGCAAGTTGTTTATTTTCAGGATAAATGATGACTCGAGCATCACCAAGAAAGATTACATTCTGAACCTAACCGAGAGACGCTAGCTGGAGTGATCAAACATAAGACGACAAGAGTAGAGGAAAACTCAGTACTGGTAACGTTGAACGTCTTATATTCTTGAAATAGAATCCCAGGTAAACTCTACGATAATTCAACCTGCTCAAAGGAAAGTTCTCTACACTATGATCTCAGTTTTATTATCCATATTATACATCTGATTCAAATCGTAATCTTAATTTTGTATGCTCAAAAACGATATTTGTTCCTAACCTCAGAATAAATCCTTATCCACTAAACAATAAGATTACAATTATTAATGAAACGTTTATGCCTATTGCTCTTATTTTGAATTCATCTATATGGTGTGCCGTTTAACCCAAATTTGATGTATAAGGAACTGTGTTGCGGAGGCCAAGGTACGTTCTTCATTTAAATTTCGTTAACTAACATAGAGCTACGGCGGATCTAAATATCCAAAGCGCCGTATCCCTGACCAATTAGAACTTATTGACTAGTCAACGAGATTAAATAGATACGGCGCATCCAAATTTTCTAATACGGCGCATCGTGTCGCCCTATAAATACGACGGGAATGCGCCGGATCTAAACTCTTTACCGCATAATCCTCACACAGTCAAGAACGAACACACACTAAAATTATACTCGAATTCCGATCATCTCTCTTAAATCCTCCTTTAATCCGATCTATAACCTTTCTCCTAATCATCAAATTAAGGTAATTATTCTATTTTGATTTAATTTCGTTTAATTATAAAAATTAGGGTTTATATGACCACTTCGATTAGGGCTTAAACGATATAGGGATATGATTAGAACTTGGCATTGATAATTTCCCCTAAGTTAATTTTAGATTTGGACATCGAATTTGGCACTAATTAAATCGAACGAAAAATAGGGTTTTGGGTGATTGTTTTTAAATTTTAGAGGGAAAGTGTGATAGAAGTTTTTGATAGGAACAAATCAGTAAATTTGGTCTGTGATATAATGTGAGAGTTTACGTCACGGATACGGATTCTTGAAAAACGTGCCTGGCCCTTTATTTTATACTGATATGCTTTTAGATGCGGCGCATCTGGGTTGATTAATGCGGCGTAACGACCTATTTCAAAATTGATAAAATTCTAGATACGCCGTATTGATTAATCTAGATACGACGCATCTCCATACGCCGTATCTATTGTCTTGCACCGCATCTCTTATACTTTATACAGATACGCCGCACTGATTAAATCAGATGCGCCGTATCTACCTATTTTGCAGACTGTTTACTGACTGTGAATATCTATTTCAGATGGCATTACCAGAGGTCACACTAAGGCATTAGTGGCTACAATTTGAGAACATGGGACTAACTCCTGGGACTCTGGAGGATTACTTGCATAGGCTTGACTCGATTTACTTCAAGAAAATATTCAGAGTCCAGGTTTTGAATTTTGATGATGTAGGATTGATTGGTGGTGGACATGCAGCTGAGAGTTTACAGCATCGGATGGAGATGGTAGTTGTTGGAGATGATGAGGAGGCGGTGTTTAGGTCTAGTGCTTGGGAGAGACTATTTAGGATTGACGAGCCTCTGATTAGGGAGCTCATGCTGGAGTTCTTTAGCACGATTCATTACAGGGAGACGGATTTGGAGATTGATACAGCTGACACTCTGGTATTCAGGTTAGGAGGTGTGCATAGGCAGATGTCGATGAGGCAGTTTATTTTGGCCATGGGGCTACACACTGAGGAGGAGCTTGGATCTGCTGGGTTTGCCAGGTACTGGGCTGAGAGTTTACGGGTTGTCCCTGACAGAGGGGTATTCAGTGATTACTGGGTTAGGATTTCTTCGATGGGTGACATCGTTACTTCCACCCCATCCTACACATTGATCAGAGAGCCGATGAGGCGGCTATGCCACCGTTTGATTGCACTCACCATTGCTGGGAGGGGTCAGTCACCTGAGAAGGTGACCACTCTGGACCTCTTCCTCTTGAGGAGCATGGATGAGGGGTTGTGTGTGAACATCCCCCACTTTTTGGCACACTACCTCCACCGATCAGCTGCTGGGAGAGATCGGAGGAGCCAGATGACTGGCGGGCATTTTGTTTCTCGGCTGGCCCGCCATTTTGGAGTCATTGGAGCGGAGATTCCAGCGGGGCTGGAGGTTGTGGTGGCCCGTCTCCCGGTTATCGACAGGGACTATTTGGTTAGACTCGGGATTTGCCAGGTGGTTGCGGGAGGCCACTTTTGGGTAGCATTAGGGCCCGCCAGAGCTGCTGGGCCAGAGGCGGAGCAGGGAGGACCTCAGGGACCTCCGGCTGCTGCTCCTGCCGACGAGGAGGTGCCACAGGCACCAGTACCCCCACGCACCATGGGTCAGAGACTTGAGGCAGTCGAGGGAGAGTTGAGAGCCCTGAGGAGGGACTCTGAGTGGGTGGTTAGGAGTGTGAGCAGACTTTTGGAGCATCAGGGTATTACCCACACCCGTCCAGATGGTACTGAGGTTGTGGGAGTGACACGTGCATACGAGCGCAGAGTCCGCCCTAGGACTGATGGAGCCAGCACTTCCGGGACCCATCCAGACGACCTTGCTCACCCATGATCTTACTCTCTTGATTTTACAGACATTGTTCCACACATTATTATTATTTTTTGGATTGTACTGATCACTATTCTCATGTATATATTTAATGTTTCAGTTTATATTTCTTGTTATATCTGATGAAGACTGGCATTAAGTTCAGCATGAGAGTACGAGAGGACGTGAGAGATTAAACCGTGGAACGAGTCATTTTACAACAGACTGTTAACAGTCTGTTTGGTATCTACATGCGCCGCATCTGGTTAACAGATGCGACGCATCCTATCCTTTATTTAGTTTTATTTTACAGTCAGGCCCGCATGAGGATACGGCGCATCTCAATTCTGAGATGCGACGCATCTCCTGCAATGGTCATTTCTTATTTTATTTTTTTCTGCATTTTTATTTTTGACTTTAAAACTTTTTATCAGTTTATTTTAATGCGGCACATCCCTGGTTAAGGATGCGGCGCATCTTTATTCTGATCCGTATTAATTCCAGGCTCGATACGGCGTATCTTCTTCCATAAGATACGGCGCATCGACTGACCTGATGATTTTCAGTTTTAATTTTTAAGTTTTATTTTTCCTAACTACTAATGTATTATGCAAGTTTGAACCTTTCTTATCTTAGGTGTGTTTTAAAGTGTTGGTGGTATTATAGTTTTCTGGATTTCCTGTGGATACATCAAGTATGAAGCTTTAACGTTCTAATCCACAAGAAAGATGATTTTTGCTCTTATACTAATGGAGGATCATACCGAGCAAATCTCAGGGGAGTTTTCCTGTTCTAATTCTTTTTATTTTCCAGTTTTTAACCTTTTATACAAACAACGAGGACGTTGTTTAACTTAAGTGGGGGGATTGGAGAATTAGAACACTTAACAATTACTTGTCCTAGACTTTTTCAAAAATTATGCTTAAACTGTGCTTAATATATCAAACTTAAAATTTTTTTAGCATGTTTTTGTTTAAGATCTAAGTTGCATAGCTGCACACATGACGTTATTTTCAAAAATTGTGATTTTTCAAAATTCACAAATCTATGAGTGTGCCGGTGACTTGTAAACTTTAGAACTTGGCTTGTATACTATTCGAGACCACCATAATGAGTATTATTTATATAATTGGAATGACTTGTCTAAATTGGTAAAATTCTAGGATTACACCCAAATAGCCTTTATATGTTATGTGTTATTAACTAACTACACTGGTTAGTTAACCCCGTATAAACCTTTTGTTACTCTCATTTTTAGAGTAAGATACCCCTAGAAAAACCCTCAGAGCCATTCCTTTCGTTTCTTACACCTATGTTTAAAATGTTTCGTTACACCCTCACACCTTAGCCTACCCTGTAGATTAAAATCCGTGGTTTGGTTAATTGCTATAGGCAAAGTGTGTTTCCTTACATTACCTGTGTTCGCGTGCGTAATTCATTATCTTTGGTTAGGTCGGGAAATTGCACAATGCAATTGGAGTGAAAGTAAATATTGTATATCTTTGAGTTTATTTTTCGTGTGTTCACTACTTTCACTATTACCGTTATTTCTGAAGTATGAAAAGTATGGAAAAATTATCCAGAATTATCATTATAGTGATGTGGTGAAATTTTGCACATCTATGTCTATGTTTGAAAAAAAAAAAAAAAAAAAATCGAAAAAATGAGAAAAGAAAAAGAAAAAGAAAGAAAGAAAAGTTGGAAGTTAGTTTAAACCAACTTATGTAAAGTTTTGTATTAAGTGGTCGATATCACCACTATTTGTTGTACTATATCTATGGATTGAATGGGAATTGGCAGTTATGGGAACGCCAATTAAGGTTTATTCTTTGATTAAGATTTTGTTGAGTATAATTCGTGTCTACCTAAAGCGTGTGTTTCAAGTGTTAAAGCGTGAGTTATTCGATGATATGAGTCTTATTCATGGGATGGTTGGGATAGTGATTAACCACACTTAGGATTCTAATTTATTTGTTTTGTTTATTTTTTATTTTTTACACCAATTTATATCCCAAATGTTATCCATACCCTATTCTTTATCCAACCAAACCTTTGATTTATTGAGATTAGGGATTTGAGCAATCTTAAGTATCGTAGTCGTGGATTCGGCTATGTATTTATGATTTTGTCGCCCTTTTTGATATATTATTATTGGTAAAGTTTGGACCTATCTTTAGCCTATTCGAGTTAAGGATTTGAGCAATTGCAAGTATCGTGTTCATGGATTCGATCATGTATTTGTGATTTTGTCGCCTTTTCTGGAATTTGAGATCGATAGTGAATAAGAATAATTAACCCTTAAGCCTAAAAACCCTTTTTATCGCTTTAGACTTGTTATTCCTTAGCTTTAGTGGAGGAGATGTGTATACTTGCCAAGCTTATGATAGAATATTCGTCACGACTGGACAGTTAAACGATTAGATTTGCTTTTATCAACTTATTTTATTTTACTTCTAATTCGTTAAGTGTTTAGTTGTGTGATTATGAAATAAACGAATACATGCTTAAATATAAAAATAAATCCTAACATCTTTTAGGATACATTTTCATAAAAGAAATTCTAAGGTTTACTTGGGGACAAGTAAAGTTCAAGTGGGGGGATATTTGATGAACTCAAATAAGTACATTTTATTACTATCATTTATCCTATTAATTTGACTTGTTTTACTATATTATGTATGAGGATTGATACTTAATCGTTTACTTTTGTAATTCTCAGGTAAAAACAAGCATTTGGTGAAACTTAGCGATTTTGGACTGATTATGGAGCAAAACATGCATAAAGTTAAGAGTCTACTGAAATGAAGAAGATCAAGACTAATCTGCTCCAGATGCGCCGCATCTCACTCATGACATGCGCCGCATCTCTATCAAGATATCACCAGATACGATCCAAGATACAAGAGGACATGCGCCGCATCTAATCATGGAGTTACGCCGCATCTTCTGGCGGTGTACGAATATTCCTGAATATTATAATCTTGGACCCCACGCGAAGTTAAGTACATGCGCTGCATCTACTTACTAGATGCGCCGCATCTTCCCTCAGACAGAAACTATAAATACCCCAAGACCAGACGAATTCAGAGAGCTTTGGATACCTTATAATACCGAAGACCGAACATGAGAAACCAAGGACGAATTCAGTCAAGGAGGCAGCACAAGACACACCTAAATCAAAGATACAAGAGCTGTAAGAAGGTGCTGCATGTGCTTAATTCATTAAGTAGTTTTGTTTTATTGTGTTAGCAAACTTTAATTCATCAGGATTGGTGGCTTGTGTAATGTGACAACGAAAGATTGCACTCCCTTTAATACTTGCTTTCCCATCAATTAAAGTTTATATGTTGATGTCTTTGGTTACTACTTATTAGTGCATTGATAACCTCTGCGTTTATTAGTGCTTGCGGGCATTTGACTGCGGAAAATAATGTGGCTCCCACGGTTATTACTAAATTGATCACTTAGGAATAACTTTTAGACATAAGTAATCATTAAGGGTTTACTCGCCGATAAGAATAGGACCAACGAGAAAGGGTTAACTACATACACTTCATATAAAGCTATCAATAAAACAAGTGACAATCTACTTAATCATAAGGACAGCCCTCTTATTGTCTCGAGTATTTATCTGTGTACGTGTGTGCTACTTGCTGATTCGTGCCTATTGGTTTATTTTATTATTTAATTGCAAACAAATCGTGCCAGTCTCTCAGGCTGAAACCCCCTTGCGTTAGGATATTAAAATACTGATTAGAATAACGAGATAATACGTTCCACTCTTAGTGATCGACACTCTACTTACCATTATATTCATACTGACCGGGTACACTGTTCGTTAAGTGTGTGTGTTATTGATAAGTCGGCTAAATATAAATTTAAAACTTGAGTAGGCATTAAAACTGCTAAAACTATACTACGACACCGCACGCATCAAAGCACTTCACAAAAAGTGTTGATTTAATCTGTACATAGTGGGTTTTAAGTAAAAATGATGGAGGTGAATGTCCTGGCCTCATGGGCTGTCGAAGTATTGATGAATGAGCTGTATCTGTTTGTTCATGTTTGATCATTGACGAGATTAATATTTGGCTACATTTTGTGATGGGAGCTTGACGGGGCTTAAACAAAACATGTGTTGCTCGAATTCTGTGTATCAGGTTAGTTATTTTATGAATTTCTTATACATTTCTTATAAATTTCAGATTGTTAGACTGCTCATATATTGATAAGGTGGTCTTTGCATTTGCGAACCCGTCTGTAATACAACAGGAAAAAAAAACAGGCCCGCCCGCAACGCGGCGGCCGGCGCCATTCTCGTTAGTTATAATTGATTGAAAAGCATACCATATAAATTGTAGATGGTGCATATTTAAGTGATTTGAACCATCCGTTATCAGTATATTATATTGTTAAATTATTACGAGATATTATCGCAGTCTTAACATTATAGTCTATCGACAAAATACGTGCAGTTGAAAAAAATATATATATATATTTATTATTGTCTTGATTTTTGCAAAGCAACCAAAAGACAGCTTTGCCATTTGACAATTAATTAATATTTTTATTTAATTTTGTAAATAAGAGTTTTGATTAGAGGTAATGATAAACTTAATCAATTTCAACTTCTATTTTTAGCAATGGATTAAATAGACAAAAATAAAAATAGACAATAATATTAGAATGGAAAGAGTATTAAATAGTGAAAAAGTTGAAAACAATATATATGAATCATCTTAATTTTTCGAAAGTCACTAAATGTATAGGTAATTTAAAACTAGCAACATACTAGGGATTACAACTACACTACACAACTAGCTATTTTATTACAACAAAGGTATCCGCAAACTACAACAACCCTCAAAAAACAATGACCCTAAAAAAACGACTCTAACCACAAGGACCCTCAAACTACAGTAACACTCAAAATACAACGATCTCCAAAACGTTCAAAACTTTAATGACCCTCAAACTACAACCACCCTCAAAACTACAATGACCTTCAAACAACAACGACCCTAAAACTATAATGATCTTAGAATCTACAGCTCTCACATCCAATAATAAAGAAGACAAGATCCCGCCATCCAAACCCGGGTATCAAGTCTAACCACTAAGACTGGGTGTAACAAGGAGACTCCAAGACCGCATTCACCACGTTTACATCAGCGGTACATCAGCTTTCTCTCTACAACCAACTTCACCACCAGCTTAGTGTAATAAGAAAAACAAATTCACCACTAAAACATACCCCACTTAAACACTAAAACACCCCACAAATATAATTTAATAAACATACACTCACACACAACAACAATTACACAACTCGATCAACTAAACGACTGATGAGGTGTAGTTTGGTAGTGTTTTTAAGGGTTATTTAGCCTCTAATTTCGTACACTTTGGATCTTATTGCCCTAATTTGCTTCATTTTTAGTTTTAGATACTTGAGAAAGCAAATGTTGGAAACGTACAAGTTTTGGGCTCGATTGAATGAAGAATGAATAAAAACGACAATTTTTAGCTTCATGACCGGCATCTGTGATATGGTCACCAGAAGTGCCCAGAAAGTGAAAAAATTAGTGCACTTGTGACGGCTCAGTGGGTTGAGACGGCTTGAGTGACGACGTTAGAAAGCTCAAGTGACGTCGTCATAACCTATAACACGACGGCGTCACACTATGGCAGTAGAGAATTTAACCCTAAATCGATGGCGAGCTGACGATGTCACAAGCAAAGAGTGACGCACTCACAATCTGAATTCTATATTTACAAACACATTGTTTTTATTATTCTGTGTGAAACTTTTTGGAGACTTGCATACTTGAACCCTAAGTTGCTTTTTTTCTCATTTGGTAAGGCCTTTTGGCCCTTCAAGACTATGTATTAAAGAGATAAGTTCTATATTCAATCAATCAATGATGTTTACCCTTTTATTGTTTGATTGCTTGTGCTTGTATGTTTATTAACATGCTAGGCTAAATTGGTTAGTGTTTACTTAGGATTGCATGAAATCTAGTGTAGTTTAGTTGTTTTCTTGTTGGTGCGTGTGATTATCGTTTGCTTGCAGATTGATTGGATCTTAAATAGTGAACGCATGAGATAACTGTTTATAGTCGGACTAAGATTCAAATAAGCATTGGAATTGCTTAGGTTATTGGTCTAGCTGAGTCGCCTAGGGTTCATTGTAGACTTGTGTGCCAAGAAAGTTGAATTGCGAGACATTAACGGGCAAGATAACTAAATGCGTAGTAGTTAGTTATAGGACCTGGACTAAGGCCCTAGGCTAGTTATTATAGGGCGTAGGAGCTGAACCAAAGCACTAAACTATTATCGTTATATCCTCCATATTCACCAGCTTAGCATGACAGATTTAGTAAAAACAACTAGGCGATACTAGAGAGTAGTACACCCTAAGTAAATACACTTTTTTCATATACGAGTCACCATTTTTACTTTTGTTTTTATCTTTTTTTCTGCGTTTAGGTTAATTAATAGTTTAAAATACAAAACCATTTAAAACCTCAAATTTTTACTTGCTTTCTAATAAACATAAAATATCAAGAAAACTTTTCCCTTAACCTTTAGACCCTTAGAGACCGATCACCCCCTGTCTTTACCCATACTACATTGCAACGATTCGGTATATTGCCTAGGAGGTAGTAATTATTGCAACCACCGCATCAACGACCGAGTCTTCCCAAATAGCATCATAGAACGAGTCTTCTAGGGTGTGTGTAATAAGCTAGAACGCGTCTTCAAGTGCCAACAAGGATGAAAACTCAGCCTTCGTTTTGCTATTACGCTTGGTTTAAGGACAATCACCTAGTAAAAGAATATGGAAACGGGTATTAAAGTAATCATTTTCATTGCAGAAATGTACTGTACATATGAAGAACATAAGTTTTTTTACGTTTCATTTTATATCTATATACGCCTTTCTTAGGCTGTATGGAGTGGAGGTGAGTTTGCTCCGTGAGTGGGCAACTCACGCGCGAGTTCCCAAAACACCAAGCCAAAGCACGCCCGACAAGAGGAGAAAAAACACACCGTATGGTGAGTTAGTCACCATTTAATTAAACGAGTGGAAGTGGGGCCCAAAGCAAAGTGACCATTTAACCTTTATTAAAAAAAAAAATCCCACTACCCAATATTTTACTTATAAATACCCAATAACTTCACCATTTTCAAACTCAACTTCAATATTTATTATACTCTCATACTCTCAACAATTTACTTCTTATTTTAACTACAAAAATGTCTCAAGAAAACACTCCCCGTAACACCAACCGTCGACAATGAAGAACTAGCCAAGGCACTCCCCCGACACCCGACGGAACATTTGTTCTCGAAAATACTCCACAATCAAACTTCCGACCACAACCATACTATCCTTACCCAAACCTACCATACCGAAACCTACTCCCACAACCAAACTTTTCTCAATACTCACAAACAAACGCATTTAGCCAATTTTCCTCATAAACAAACGCGTTCCCATTCGATAACCCCAACTACCCATCACAAACCCATATGGGTGGTTCGTCATCACAACGACCCATGTCTTCCATTTCTTTATTTTCGAATGAAGACATGTACGAGCCTACATTTGATGACAATTTTTATGAAAAACACCTCTCGTGAGGACTCTCCCGTCGAAGTCACATCCCAGGCACCAGACCCGGCCAAACCTAAGCGTAAGAGACGCGGAAAGAGGACGAATCGAAACGACGATGCACTATCCTGGAAAATTCCATGGACCAATGAGGAAGAAATTGCGCTGTGTTGATATAAATAATGCCTAAACACGTTATTAATATTTTTCGATATCTCTACGTTTTGATAATCACAAAATGTAAAATCATTAATCGGAAAATTATGACGTAAACAAGTATTTAGTTGTAAATATCTATTTCTACAACTCAAATCACTTAAGGTATGAATGAACTAATGCTTAATGCATTATATGATCAAAGGAACATTTTCTTAAACACTAGATTTTTTATAAAATGTCAAAAACATTTTATATCTTTTAGAAAAACATTTTTGGTAATAAATAAAAAGGTTTAATTCATTATAAATTTGTGAATTCAAATTTTCAACCAAAATCAGTAAAATATTCCAGAAAAACCTTCCCCACAAAAAGACAAAACTGGGCAACGGCTAGGGAGGGCGGCCCCCTTAATTATACAAGGCGGCCCCCTTAATTTTAAGGGGACCGCCCGCCTATTTAAGGGGGCCGGCCACGCTCCAGTAGCTTTCCAGCTGTCCAGATTTCGGCCTATAAATACCAGCCTTCCACTGGATTTTTACTCACCTTTTGCATCCCAAACTTTCTGTTGTAAATCCTCTCTAATCCTTGTAAATAATTTCTATAATCCTTTGATCATATTCTCTTAAGCATTGGTTTCCAAGTGATCCAAGCTTCAACCATCTAAGTGCAAAAGAAGAATACTTCTATAAATCAAGATTAGAAGTATTACAACTTAGTATCATCTTGCTACTTAAGTTGTTAGTTTAACAAAAGTTTGTAAATCATTCATTCATTTGTGTGTAAGGTGTGTATAGTAGATTAGTGTTGTGTGTAAGTAGTGAAGAAGTTGTATAAGTAGTTGTGGTATAGAAGTTGTGAGGTCATAGAGTAGAAGTTGTGAAGACATAGTGTAGAGGTTGTGAAGCCGTGGTGTAGAAGTCGTGAACCCGTGGTGTAGAAGTTGTGTAGCCGTAGCTTAGAAGACGTGAAGTCGTTGTGTAGAAGT
>CP139501.1:250226785-250430828 GCA_021014915.2 Artemisia tridentata subsp. tridentata
GAAAAATATTTAGAGGGGCAATCTATGCAAAGACCACCACTATTTGAAAGTAATGGTTTTCTTTATTGGAAAAATAGATTCGAAACTTATGTGAAATCAAAAGATCTTGATCTTTGGCATGTTATTACCTATGGTGATTTTCCCCCTATTCAAAATAATCCTTTAACTAAAATAGATGAAATTGTACCTTTTGAAAAACAAAATGATAATTTGAAAAAGAAACTAGCAAAAAATAATGAGGCTAAAATGGTAATTTATAATGCGTTACCACGCAAAGAATATGAAAGAATCTTTATGTGTAAAACCGCAAAAAAAATTTGGAACTCTTTTCTAATCACTCACCAAGGTAATAGTCAAGTCAAAGATAATAAAATAGATCTTCTTGTTCAACAATATGAACAATTTACGATTCCGGAAGAGGAATCAGTAGATAATGCTTTTTCTAGGTTTAACATTATCATCACAAGTTTAAAAGCACTTGATGAGAATTTTTCTAGTAAGAATTTTGTTAGGAAATTTCTTAGGGCTCTTCATCCAAAATGGCGAGCTAAAGTTACGGCGATTGAAGAATCAAAGAATTTGTCAACTCTACAACTTGACGAATTGATCGGCAACTTGAAGGTCTACGAAGCAATAATAAAGAAAGACTCCGAGATGGTCAAAGGTAAAAGAGAGCAAAGCAAGTCAATTGCATTGAAAGCTAGGAAAGAATCTAGTGACGAGGATAGGTCAACCTCCGAAAGCAATGACGAAGAATATGCTATGGCCGTAAGAGACTTCAAGAAATTCTTTAAATGACGAGGAAGATTCGTTAGACAACCACATGATGAAAGAAAGGCATTCCAAAGATACAAAGAGGACAAAAGCGAAAGGAAGTGTTATTGTAGAATCTAAACATCTTGATTGTGTGGATTGGGTGGTCTTGGATTGTGGAAGATTAATTCCATGGTAAGAGTTTTAGAGAGAAGTTAGAGAGAGAGGGAACCTTGAGAGAAAAATATGGAATGTTAGATTAAGTGTGTGAAAGGTTACAAGAGTTCCAACCTTTCCCATGTGTGGGAAGGGGTTTATATAATTCCTAATATTGGTGCCCCTAGTGGGCTGTGGAGTTAGCTGACAGTGGATAAAGACCCAACCCACTCCAAAAATATAAACATAACTACACTAATAATACTAATACTATTAATAATAATAATAAGCCTACGAGCTATATAAATGCTAAATAGATACTCGGGGTGACCGAACCTTCATCTGAATATTTATATTCCTAACAATCTCCCCCTAAGGGAGGTCACCCCGGAAATAATATTTCGAATTCTAGCATTCTATCATCTGAACTTGTCTTCATAGCTCGTAGTCTTCGATTCTTCAACGTCTTGTATCTTTGTGCCTTTAGCAGTGATCTTTTGATGACTGTTCTTCTATCTTGGATGATCTTTGAGTATTCTTTGAATTTATCATCCAACATTTGTCTCCAAGTCATCTTTCAGCAGTATGTCTCCATGTGATGTGGTATTCTTTGAGTCGACATGCTCACACTGTTCTGGGTCATGATTTTCAACATCAGAGTTAGCAGAAGCAGTGTTGAAGGTCTTTTAGGTTATCATGACCTCTTTGAATATGATGATGATGTGGTGTGAGCATGTGGTGATGGATTGGCATCTTTTCTGCACTCAGCTACAACCGCAATCAGCTGCAACATCAATCAGCTACAACCGCAAACAGCTGCAACATCAATCAGCTACAATCCCCAGATGTTCCTGCATACGACAGTTAGCAATAAAACGTCCGGTACTTACATGTTCGGACTTCAAGATTGTTAACAGCATAGTGTGAAAACTCTCTCTAATCCTTACCAAGACCGTTCCTAAATCGGAAACCCACAGAGGGTTTTAAAGATTTACCGTAGCAAATAAACGATTAGGTGAGTCGCTGGAGATCACTCCACGACTGTAGACCGTTTGAAACCGCCGCGATCACTAAGCGTAATCCACAAGGAATTACCGAAGTGACCTGCTTTCAGGGCTGTTTGATGTTGACCCTGGCAGGAATTTCCATTCAATCATTGAGAATTACATTTGTAAATTCTCTCATAAATGTTCTGGCAGATTGCTAAGATCTGCGTAGGACTCATAAGTTTACAACTGGTGTCCTTAATCTTGAACAACCAGTGTAGAAATAATACGTGTTCCTACGAGATCTTATTATACATCTCGTGGCTGTAGACTCAATAGTGCGTTTTGATTTGGTGATCGGAGGCTGGAGAGGACTGCCACCTTTTCAATATCATCTAACTCGGAGTGAGAGAGACGATAGAAATGTATTGATCTCCGTGAAAAGTGAAACAAGTGTCCTTTGAGGGACCTTGAGTAGCTAGGGAGGGTTGTGCAGCGGATCACTGGGTCCATGATACTTTGTCTTCAATGCCAGCAATCAGCTAAGTGATTCTGACAGCATATGTATTGACCCGATTTCTGCCTAAAGTGTAAGGAGGGTTTCTTTCTTTTCACCCTTTATCTTTACATTCTTTTTCATTCTTCAACCCCTTCAGTGCTTACCGAGACTTCATTACTAGAGCCTTGTTGGGTTTGTTCCAGTACTAGCTCCATCTCAGTCGGCACTCTTCCCTTATTATCACTTTTCTCCTTTTTAATCATACGTAAGGACTTCTACACTAACTAGTGGATTGTCCCTGGGCAGATCCTTCCGGCTCTGGCGGGATCGAGGGAACTTGTACCTAACCTTACCATCCTTATAACTCCAATACGTTAAATAAAATGGTCGTTCTTTGGTGTTCTTCCACAATTGCCATTAACCAAATCCTTGAAAAATCTCTCAAAGTGTTCATGATTGTAAAACACATTTTGTTAACACTTTAAGAGTTTTATATTTTTCAAATGATCCCCCTCAACATGTGCTCCGATGTTTTAAATATAAATTTGCACATGTTGTGTAGAGCTCGCACTTTTTGAATTGATCCACTTTCAGTGAACATGACCGGTTCGAGACACGCTTACATCACTGGTTAGACCAGCTTGAAATTATTACCCGGCGTGGTTAAGTCCACAGAAAGTTTCTCGAAATGGTACACTCTACTCAGACACATTCTTTTCGAGACACGCTTACATCACTGGTTAGACTAGCTTGAAATTATTACCCGGCCAGGATATGTCCTTTCAATTGATGACAGTATGTGTTTCGTCAATTCATTAGTGAGGTCTGAGCCGTGCTCACATAAGATGCCAAATCCTTTTGTTCATTTGCTCCCCCTCAATATGTGCATCGATATACGAAAGAGTTTAGCACATATGGGAGAGTCTAACGTTTAAGTCTAAAACATCACATTTTCATCAAGTTTCATATTTAAATCACATTCTCTCCCCCGATCAAAAATTTCAAACCTTTTGAGATTTGTGATCCGAATTGATTTAAATAAGTTAGAAAAATGTGGGAGAAAATGTGTCCAATTTAATGTATTCTGATGATGGAACATACTATGCTCCCCCTTAATCTAAGAGGGAGATTCATTGTTTATTTTGTACAAAGTGATTTTTATGACACGAATGATATTGACCTTTTTGCGCAGACGATGTGATCATCCGCTTTTCTGAGGGAGTCATTGGTCAGTATCGATTATCCATCCACCAACAAAACTTTCCCACATGTTGAAGATCTCCACTTGGCAAGATCAGAATAAGAACTGCTTTGTTGAAGTGAAGGTGGTGGTGGTGGTGGTGATGGCAGTGTTGTTGTTGTTGTTGCTGCCGATGTTGTTGTCGAGGTGAATTCTGAGCCAATCAATAGAGTTTGAACGTCTGATCAAATGGTTAGAGTGGGAACTGGCACATTCATTTTGGCTATGGAATCTGCATAAGAATATCTACAAAGATATGCATGCATACAGATATACTATTCATTAATGGCTACCCCATAGCAGCTTGCCACATTATAATACCAAGTTCATCTTATAATCAAACCACAATCAGGAAATACGTCAAACCACTATCTAGCATGAAGAGCAAATAGCAATCATGAACATGGCTATTCACACAGATTTCAATATTCTATTCAGGATCTTAGGAACATGATTCAAACATGATAGCTATATACCTAAGCGAATCCTGAGAACATATGCACTATATCAACAACAATTAAGCAACAATCGACTTAACGAAAGTCAAACAACCTTTGAAACTCATTCATTCAGATCATACAAATGTCATTGGAGTATTCAAAAACATCAAACACAACTGGTTTTTCTAACTTCTTTTAGGTTTTGAGTCTTAAGGTGTTTAGGGGATTATACGAGGATTCCAAAGTAACACAAATGAACCTTCTAGATACATAAAGCTAGGAAACTATAAGCAAATTGCACATAATGTCCTAAACTTTCTAGCAACTAACACATTTGGCCATTTGATATAAAGTTTTAGCAGGATCCTCTTCAACTAATACCCCATTAACTACAAAACTATTTCTAACAAGTATGAGTTAACCAAGAAATCCGTTTGATGATATAAATTTTGAATTCACTCTCCCCCTCAATCAATGACTAGTATTCAAGTTAAAGATTTGTAGTCGTTGATTGAGTAACAAATTTTATGCACAATCCAAGTCTAAAAGAATTTCAAGCAACACATAATCACCAAGTGTCTCACAAATAATTTTCACAAGAATCATAGAATGAAAACTATTTGTATGCAAAGAAGACTTCTCTTCTTTTTCAAGAAATGATGCACTGAAACGTACATCAGATCAAGGAAACATGGATATAAAGTAATCCATGCCCAGGTGAACATCACCCAGTTAGAGGAACAGCCGTCTTTTTGGCGACGTGCTTTCCCCATTTTGACGCGCGGGTTGCTATCTAAAGTAATAGCAAGCCATATAGACATGTTTTAACCATCCATTTTAACTTCTGCTCGATCTTCATTTAAGGACCCGTGCCATTATTGAATGACATTTCTATGTCCGTAAATGTTATCGATAAATAGAAGACATGCCTAGGTGAAACTATTTTTTGGTATTTTTTATTTTTCAATTTTTATGGGTTTTTCTGGTTTTACGTTTCTCTATTTACAATTTGCATGTTTTATATATATCTATTTACAAATTGGTATAAGATATGAACAAAAAATATGAAGCAAATATATACAAGGATACGAACCAAAAACCATTACTCCTCAGCATCCTGAATCTTCTCCGCTTCCATCATTTGACTTGCTGAAGAGCAACGTGAGCACATTTAATCAGGGATTGATTCAGGCTTTTCACTCTCCCCTAATTAGTGCTCTCCCCCAATCTGACAACCTTTCTGATGAACACCCATAATAGAAAGAAGACTTTGGATGAACGCCCATAATATGAAGAAGTCTTTTGATAACCAAATGCATGCCGTCTTAAGTCTTCTAACACATAGCGGAGAATGTAGAGAAGACTGTAGACTCGACCTTCTTCAAGATTGCCCAATATGGAGGAACAGAATACCAACCATCTTCATCTCACCAAATGCCTTCCAGTAACCTTACATATAACCCATCAGCCCGCAGCATACACATGAGATGATAACACACAACAGAGAATGTAGAATAGACTGACGACTCGACCTTCTTCAGTCTTTAGTATAACACCAAAGTAACAAGTTGAACCACTGATCATCTATAGTATGTATCCATCCTTGGATATTAAGCCCTGATCACGTGAACCTGTTGTGCGTCCTTGATGAACACATTCTCTCTCCCCTGATGGTTACGATTAATCAGCCCATGACGTAAAAGTGAAACGTTAATACCAAGGTAACAAGTTGAACCACTGATCATCTATGATATGTATCCTTAGATATTAAGCCCGATCACGTGAACCTGCTGTGCGTCCTTGGTGTATACATTTCTCTCCCCTGATGGTTACGATTAATCGGAATCATCATCATGATGTGTACATGTAGCATAATGACGTGTACATGAAGCATTGACTAGAAACCCTTTGCTACTGATTGTACCAGCCCGTGAGAAGATGTCGATTAGCATTCCATGACCATGTTCTTCAACACCTTGATAGACGGAGGAAGATGTAGTGTTGGAGAAACATGGTTTGCACGACTCCTGAACTGACGTATTCAGGAGTCGTATGACCATTTCTCAATCATCAATCAACATGTAGAATAATATTCACCCTTCCCCCCCCCTCAAAAATTGCATATGCCTGCCAACTGCAATTTTTGATGATTGAACTAGTGAATATGAATACCATCAACAGTAAGTAGCTCCACTTGATGGTTCTTGAAGACTGACATGTTGTTTATTCACCCTTTCCCCCCCTCAAAAATTGCATATGCCTGTCAACTACAATTTTTGGTTGAATACGTGAATAAAAATATACTCCAATATGCGCCGATCCACTTGAAGACTGAATAAGCACGGAAAGAGCATAAAACTTGTTGATGAGAATGACCATAAATAAGAAGACTCCTCTTCTTTTGAAGATAAAGTGCACTCAAGCGTAAACTTTTCTTTTCTTTGATGAACGAGGCTTGAACTGATATGAACATACATCATAATGTTGACATTGAGACCCGAGGCTTGAACTGATGTGTTCAAACGTCATAGTCGTTGAAGAGCGAAGCCTGCACTGATGTGTACAGACGACATTTGTCTCTATTCTACTTCTCTCCTCTAACTCGATATCAACCCGATTATCATACTGTCGGCTTGATGTCGTGACTACTGACGGAGATAAACCCAATATGATGAACTCGAAACTGAAGTAACATAACCCGAACTTGTGAATTAAACTTGCACTAATGTGTGACTGAGAGCGGTGTAGAGACTTCGTGCAACATTGAATCCCTAAGTACTCTATACTCTTCAACCAACCAACCATCAAGTATAAGACGTACATCACCTCTTGGATATCCACAACTTCGTGTGACATTGAGCACTACAACGTAACTCCTCAAAGTGATAGTTATTTTATAATAGAGAGGAAGAAAAAATAACTAGATATCCAAGTCTTCGTCATCGTAAAGGTTAAACGCTCGAACAAGGATCTCGAAGAATCTTCATCCAACCACCCCGATATCTTCAGATACTAAGTACACGCACCCATGCAATTTCACTTCAGCCTCAAATAAATAATAATGAATTCACGCCGTAGTCACATCTTGTCGATTAAATGCCTTGATCTAGCCCTTTATGATGTTTTACCTGAACGTTGATAATGGTTTTAACCCGATCACGGTCAAGAGCGCATAACCCATCATCACGGGATTTTACAAATCTATGATTTAAACCGAGAAATAAGTTCTTTCGCGGGATTTTACAAAACCAAGAAGAAACCGTGAGACAGTAACAAATTGAATGTGGCATGACTGATTTGATTTTGGTGAATATCAGTTTGGGTTAAGAATATCCTGTGAAAATTACAGATCACATCACAACTTTTAAAACCTTTGGCCAACTAACCAACCTCGTACACAGACAACATTTTGTGACCAATTGATGAAGGAAACCCGATATACCAATGTTGAAAACTGAAGTATAAGTCCTTAAATTCGTTACTTAAGCTTGCACTAATGTTGGAAGAACGGTGTAGAGAATTAATGCTCCAAGCAAATCTCTAAGTGCTCAATACCCAACCAAAGTATGAGACATTAACACCTCTTGAGATTATCGACAACGTCATTGACGTGTGACATTGAGTACTCCCATAACTCTTAAGTGATAGTTACCCCGACTGCTGGTAACTAGATAACCTAAGTCTTCAACTTAAAATTTTAAGCACGAGCAAGTTATCATTGAAGGTCATGCATCCAACCAACCCCGACTTCAAGATAAAATAAGTAGACGCCTTCGTGAAATTCAACTTCAATCTCAAATGAGGAATACCAAATGAACTTCGTGATCATCTTGTGCTGTTGACTAGCCAAAAAGAGAAGAAACATGCGCTAATTCTTAGCAGTGCCCATGACTCACAATCAGTCCTATCAAGTATGACTGTCTAACCCAGCTGCTTGGATGTCATCAGATGCAGTGCTTGGTATAGTTGTCATACTGTATATAGGATTTTACAGTTCTTGAGATTTAACTGAGAAATAAATTCAAGAACAAACTGCACAACAGTAAGTATCAAACCGCTGAAACCTTAGGCAACTCGCTAAGACCCAACCCGCTGAAAACTAAACCACTGAAACTGAAACCGCACATATTCAAACTGCTGGAGACTGAACCACTGAATCCTGAATCGATACGATCTGACCCGCTGTAACCGGAACCGCTAAGATTCACACCACTGGAGACTGAACCGCTAGGAAACACGCGCTAATTCTCCCCCTCAAAAAGGGCATGCAATGAACTTTTTGCCAAAGCAGAGAGTCCGTGATGGTTGTGAATTTGTCAGGCACAATACATGGAAAGAGGCCAATAAAACTACTACAAAGAGGATGGTGATGAAGACTGTCTTGTAGTAACCCTTTGTTTGTCTCCTCATCAATGGTTTAGCAGATTAAAAATTCCTTGAAGCTCATAACATGCCAAAACTGCATGATGAAATGTGTTTAACTTTAGAATGTGTAAAAGGTTAAAACACGTCTCTGAACTATCCACCTCCTGACTTTAAGTCTGACCGCCTCTTGAGAAGATCTTGTACTACAATCCCATTAGAAGCTTGAGAAACAACAATCTCTTAATGAAGTGTTGGTCCACGAATTGTATGTGGATCTCTAAGTAGCCTTGAATACTTAGTAGATGGTTGGGATAAATCCAAACCAGTCTAAGTGAGAAACCCTCAATGATTGTTAATGTTAATACGGAAACTTAACAAGAACAATGAAGAACACACACAGAGTTAACACTAACTTCGTATAATTCTATTAATCACAATTTTAAAACTCGTACAACTCTCTTATCAAACTAACAATCTTAGGGATCCTTTTATAACACCAAGGAAACCCTAATACTAACCGACTAATAAGATATTCACGAATCTTCTATAAATATACTTACACGTTTTGTATCTTTTCCTAACATATCTCTAACAAACTTTCCTTATATCACTACCAGACTTAACATAATAAGTCAACCAGACTTAATACAGACTACCAGACTTAACATGTATTACCAGACCTAATTACAAAGACAGACCTAACTCTAACATATTACCAGACCTAAGTTTGTCTTCTCTTGAATCGTATGATAATTCCCAACAATCCTCCCCTAACTTGATCTTCATGCTCCATGAACTTCAAGTTCTTCTGATTTAGCTTTCTGAGGATTGAATCTTGAACACTTTGAATTGTCTTTAGGTCTTGAACCTTTCTAGTAGCTTGAATCTTGATAAGCTCTTCTGATATGGTCTTTGTAGCAACATTGACTCTATGTACATCAAATTCATTTAAGTTTCAGACTATTCTCATCACTTCCAGATGTGTTACCATCTGTGAGAGGTGAATCATTGAAAATGTAATGGATTTGAAATCTCTTTACCAATAGCCATTACCATTGGAGTAGCCAATGTTTTGGTGTGTCAGACCATGGTACATTAATAACCATATGATTTTTAGCAAATCATCAGCTTATCAACGGATTTGTTAAGTCTTTACCAAAAGCCGTTTGCTTCTGGACTAGTCAATTCTTTGATGGAAAAGCACCTCATCATGGTGAATTGATTACCATTTATGGTTTTCCACAGCCTTTACCACAAGCCATAACCTTGTGGGCTAGCTAACTCTTCACTTATCTTAGATATGGTGAGTTGAATACCATACAATTTTTGGCAAATTGTCAGCCATAAACGGATTTGAGCTATCTTTACCTGTAGCCGTTTGCTCAGGATTAGCCAGTCCTTGTGTTGATGAGACAAGGTGGACTGATTACCTTTTTTTGTGTTAGTGCAAGGCACCTCCACCAAGTGAGAAGTTCCAATAGTCTCACTTAACAACTTATGAAAATTCTTTCAAACATCCTCAAGCTACATCCCTTAATGACTGCAATTTTATTAAGTCCAATATCTGCTCATATACTTCATCCTTCTTCACAGCAGACAACTTTCTGTTTATCATATCTTTGCAAACACTTGATGACAGAGGATATTCCACTTCTGCAAGCATATAAATATCACCATCTTTTACAGACAAACAATGTACCTTGCAGTTATAGAAGTAGGTCCAGCTGGTAATCTTCTGCTGTTCAGGGAGCTTCCACACTATATTTGACTCAGTTGGTGGCTCAAACATTACTTTCAAATTTCCCCAAAAGACTCTTGTAACATCATCGTCAGGTGGATTATCTCCAAATTTGATATTCACCACCTTGTATAGTTCCTTTAAATCCTCCCTGCTTATATCATGTAAAATAGCAGCAAAATTCATATACATTATATTAGAGTAATCTTCCCTAATAATCATATATGAAGCTCTTTCTCCAGCCATAACAATTTTATAGTTAACTATCTTAGCAGGTTTCTTTGAGCTTTCAATTGTTCCCATAGTGGCTCCTTCAGATGAAGGTTCTTCCTCAGATTCCTCTTCTTCAATCACTTTCTTGTATTTACTTTTTCTTTCTAAACCTTTTCTTCTTTGAAACACAATTGGCTTTACTACTTCAGCTTGCACTTCTCCAGATGACTTCTCAACTTCAGGTTGTATTTCAACCATTTTATCAGGTTCAATAACAAGTTTAGTCTCTTTAACCTTCCTACCCTGAAAACAATATTTCTGCACATCATCATAATCAATAGCTTTATAACCTTGATCTCTCTCAAATGCTTTGAGATATGCAATTTGAATCTCCTCATATGACTTCCCTTTCATCTTTTCCAAAGATAGATGCATTTGATTCTTTAGATACATCTTCATATCATGTTTCTTTTCTGCAATAGTCATCTTCTTGGGAATCTTTGATTTCTTCTGAAGCTTGAACTTTTCTAAGAATCCACCCAATGTATCATCATTATTTCTTGAATTTATGAAGTCAGCTAACTGTTTAGCTTGTTCATCAGCAGTTAAACCTTCAACAGCTAGAAGCTCCTCATATTTTGCTCTCACTTCATCATCAACATTGAGCAGCTTTGTAAATTCATCAGATTCTTCAGCCAATTGTCTTGTATAAACTGCATCTTGCCTCTTTTGTCTTTCTTCTTCAGCAATTTATTGTGCCTTAATCCTCTCAATTTCAGCCTCAGATGCTAGTTCTTCTCTTGTTTTTCTTTTAGACTTCTTTGGCTTTGAAGTTTCATCCACAACCTGCTTTCCTTCTCTTTGTGCAGAATGTTGCTCTTCATTACCAGAATTAAGTTCATTACCAGACTCTAAAGAACCAGACTTTCCTTCACCAGTATTAATTTCATTATCAGACTTTTCATCAGACACTGTGCCATACTTTGCAGTCTCTTCCTCAACAGATAAAATTAACCTTCTTTTCTTCCTATCTTGTTTAATCTTGCCCATGGATTGAGCCAAGGTTTCTGCTACTTCCAGTGTCTCTGGACTGATGGTGGTGACAAGTTCTTGAACTGGAGGTTCTTGAACTGGTGTTTGAAAAATGTTTTCTTGTTCTTGTTCCAAATTCCTCCCCTGTTTGGAAGAATTTTCAGCTTCTCCCTCCTCATCATCAAAAGGAACACCCTTTTTCTTCATTGCCATTCCCATTTTCTTTACTTTTTGCACCAAAGTCACATAAGCTCTTCTGAGTGCCTCATTAGACTTCTCCAAAATAGCTATCTTCTTTTTGCAGTTGAGGAACTAAAATGAGAAGATTTTCCACAGTTATTGGTGCATGTTCCTCCTCCCTTGCAGGACTTGGAACATTTGGTTGTGAAGGTGAAGATTGTGGGATAGGTGTAGGTATTCTTTCAGCAGATGGTGAGGGTGTAGCCGACCTAGATGATGCTTGGGCTTGTTCCTCATCAGGTTGCACTTGTGCAGCTCCAGATGTACCTGCATTGTTAGTACCAAGCATAGCAGCAAGCAAAGGTCTATGTGCCCCTTGAAAAGCCCTTTTTATATTTGCAAAAAGTTTTGGAGTAAAGGCCACACTGATGTAAGGCACTTTATCCTTAGTTTCATGGTTCAAGACCATTTGCAAAAATCGTGGATACATTAAAAATTTAGGGTCCTTAGCATTTTTCACCATTCCTTCAAAAATTAGTTTTGAAAAATTAAATTTCCTTCCAAGTGATAAACAGACCAATGCAGAAGCAATTCTGCTTCCAAATTGATCCCATCCACCACTCTTGGGACTTAAGCTTTGAAGTAAATGATGTAGTAAAAACCTCCACTGTGGTGTAAAATGACTTTTCCAAAAGGTAAAACTTCCATCAGTGGGGTACCCAATGTTATCCAATCCCTCCAAAATATCATTACCAGGCAAATCAAATTCTCCTAAAGCATCATCCAATTGGAGACTTCCCCTAATAGAGGCTTCAGTAATGGTAAAACCGTTATTGTCAATAATTGCCCTTAAACATGGTGTCCCATCATCAAGAGTCTTAGAGGTAACCGACCCCCAGAACTGCTTAACAAGGGACTGATAAATAGTAGGATTATGAAGTAAAGAATAACAAATGTAAGAACCTTTTAAGAAATCCACAATCTCCTCGAAACCTGCACTTTGATCTGGTTTCTTCAAGAAACCAACTTGATTATGCTTGTCAACAAACTTGAGGCTAGCCATGGATAAGTTAATGAATTAGGCCTGGTTGATTGGAAGGGTAGGATTTGAAAATATTTGCGTATAAACAGAGTCGTGAGTCTAAAATAAAGATGATTTATAATGGGAAGCAAATAAAGAATAAAAGGAGATAAAATATATCAAATTTTAGCCTTATATACTTCGTAAATATCTCTTTTTACCGAAAATAGTGCAACGGTAATATTTTAGATAAATCTTTATTACTCTGACCAGATCTAACGGTCATAAATTTAACACTACCCGACTTAAATTAGTCAACCAGGCCGAATCATAAACTTACCAGACCTAACCAAAAGAGTGGACTTACACACTGATTTTAGCGAATGCAAGGCTTTACATCATCGTCATTCGAATCTTTTCTGCAAAAATTAGTTCAACAACAAGAAAGGGAGACATAAACCAATATTTGCATGAAAAGGTCAGCACATAAGCTACCAGATTTAACACTTAAGATTACCCAATTTTAAAAACTTGTACATTTGCCTCCCCTTAAATGTACATTACCTCCCCTTAAGTGTAAACCTCTCTCTCTATTTTTTTTTTTTTTTTTTAACACTAAACTTAAGCTAACAAATGAAAACTAAATAATAAACATGGTCAACTTTCCATAAATTACAATTAATAACCCTTTGCCTGCAAGAATTAACCCATACACCAACCAAGCATTTAATAGCATTAAAACTTGATTTTCCCTATAAAATCACCCATTATATTATCACAAAACCATCAAAAATCAAAAGAAAAACCTTATTAGTATAATGGATCCTTCCCACTCAGAAATCATAGAGATTTCATCCGATTCTTCTTGGGATCCAAATGGCTCATCTTCTGATTCATCATCAGGAGGATGGGGTGGATATTTTCCACCAGGTTTTTCCTCAATAACAAAAAACAAAACAGCAAGGGAGACAATACTGAAACATTGGTTAGCAGCGTATGATCACACTGAGAAAGGGCCAGAGGAATCTTCTTCAGAGGATGAAGCAGAGGAGACTTCAGAAGATATAACTTCTTCAGAGGATTCTTCTATTGATTATGAAGCAGAGACCTCCAAGACTGTGACATCCAAGAGCACCAAGGTTGTGCCTCGTCCAACACCAAACAAGCAGGTTCTAGGACTCCTAAGTCCAAAGGTCAGAGACCTTATGGGTGAGAAGAAGACCAAGAATACCATGCCTGATGTGAAGGATAAAGGCAAAGGGAAGAAGAAGATGTAGGTGTTGGTGTTTGGCTTGCTAGGGTTTAGGCTTTTGTCTTTTGATGTGCTATGTTGGTGGTTGCCTTGTTTGTAACTTTGTTTATAATGAATAAAACTTTCAAGGTTCTTTAGTCAAAAACTGCAAAACAAAGTTATGCACAATATACCAAAAACTATGGAAAGTTGGAAACAAATTAACTACTGAAAATAAGAATAACCATGTAGAATAGCAAGACTAAAAACAAACAAGTATACAAACTATACAAAGTTAAGAAAGAAAAATCAGTTTTTCTTAACAACCCAGGCCTGAGTGGGCTTGAGTCCTCTTTGTGGAGCAACATACTTGAAGGTTTTGTATGAATCTGCTCCAGTGAAACTATGTTTGGACTTATAGGTATACTCATTTTTAAATGGATTCCAAGCCCAGCATTCTGAGAGGTTATCAGCAGAACCCCCATTTGAAATTGTTTGATTTACAACTGGTCTTCTCACAGGTGAAGATGATTTATAAAAAGTATTTCTTTGAATTTTTGCATTCACCTGTGGCTTTTGAAATGGTTGTCTGGGTCTCACAGAATTAACATAACCAGTATTCACATTAGGCCTCATAAAATTACCATTTTGCCTATTAAAGTTCCTAAAGCCAGACCTAAAATTTTGTCTACCAGTATTAACATAAGAGTTAGGTCGGGTAGAGTAAAACTGTTGGGCTGGTCTGGGATTAAAGTGGTTGGCATGATTAATTCTGTTAGCATTATTCCAAACTGGTTTATTTGAACCATGGCCAATATTAGCATTCATTCTCTTTTGCTCAGCCTCTCTCTTCATTCTCTTTTCATGGAAGTCACAATCTCTTATTAAATGACTCAAACTTCCACACACAAAACATCTTTTAGGAGCATAAGTATAACTACTCCTACTTTCTCTGTGAACACTATTGCTTCTAGGTGACTCATTAATATTAACGGATTCCCTAGGAGTTTTTATGTGCTGGGCACAACTAGGTTTGACTATCTCAGGCTTTGGTTTAGTCATTACAGGTTCAGTTACAACAGGTTCACACTTCTTAACAACCTTAGGTTCAGGATTCTCTTTTACCTTACTTTTTGACTCAGACTTAGAGTGATCAGAGGAACCATCAATAGATCCTTCAGAGTCATTAGATTGACAAGAAGAATACTTACTGGTTTTGTCCTCTGAGGTGATTGACTCAGGTGTTTGAGGACCTTTCTTACCATACACAAAAAGTGAATCATCCAACTCTTCTTTTTCAAGAGGAGTATAGTCATCACTCAATGGTGGTGGTACTCCCTTAAAGTCACCAGTCTTAACAAACCTATTATACAATGGTTTTCCCGCATAATCATCTTCTCTAGACTTAAGGATTTCCTTTTTCTCATCTTCCTCATATCCTAAGCCACATTTTTTATTGGACTTTATTTGAGAATCCCAACATTTGAACCGGTTATTCTTTGAATTGTTTCACTGATCTACCCATTTTCTCAACTCATCCCTCTCCTTTTGAATTCTAAGGCCCATTTGTCTATACCTTTTAAGCTTCTCATCTTGTTCATATATTTTATTAGCTTGAAAGTATAGTTTTTCATTTAAAGCAGCATGTTGGTTTTGAAGGGTGACCTTTTGTGCCTCTAGTGTTTTTACAGCATTTTTATGTGCTAAAAGATTTACTTCTAGGTCACCTATTTGTCCTAACTGCTCATCACACAAAGCCTTAATATGATTATATGAATCAGTGCATAATTTAGAGCATAATGATACCTCATTACCAATGGCCATGAGAGCATGATCAGACTCCTCATTCACTCTTGGATGCTCACCCCAATTGACTCCTCCAGCTTCCATTGTCAGCAAGATCATCTGATTCTTTTCCAGCTTCCCTTCTTCATCTCTTTTCCCATCAGCAGGCTTCTTCTCTGGACAATCTCTTGAAAAATGTCCATGCTTATGATAGTTGTAGCATTCAACTGTCCTCTTTGTGTATCCCACTGGTGATTTGTTGTTGAAGTTGATGGTCCTTCCATATTGCTTCTGAAATCGTTTGACCCCTATAGCAACCATGGCAATGTGCCACTTTATGTCCATCTCCTCAACTTCAGCATCATTAATCTGTTCTAAATCTTCACTAATAAAGCTTTCATCTTCCGTTTGGTTGGAAAAGAAAGAATGGATCACCTCATCAGTAAAATTTGAAGTAGATCTTTCACTTGAAGGAGTTTCATAGCTACCAGACCTAACACTACCAGGTTTAACCTTGTAAGTGCTGCTTTTGTTCTGTGATACAAAAGCAACATTTGATGACTGGTTGATGCCTGAGTGTTGTTACTGATGTCCCTTTCAAACATCCTAAGATTATTGTAAAGGTCATCAGGTGTCATTGAATCTACTTCCTCCTTTATCCTCATCGCCACAGATACATTACCCCATTCTGATGGTAAAGATCTAAGGAATTTGTGGTTTGCATCCTCATTCGAAATTGCTGCACCATGAACTTCCAGCTGTGTTAACAGATGTTGAAATCTGTCATAGCCCTTCTCCAATCCTTCAGTTTTTGAAACACTGAATGTCTCAAATTGCTGTTTAAGAACAGCCTTTTGCATCTTCTTGGAGTTTGCATTGCCTCCAAATCGTTTCTTGATAGCCTCCCACATCTCTTTAGCATCAACCATGCCATGGAACCTTTGCAGATGCTCCTTAGGAATAGCCATAAGGAGCAAGGTTATGGCCTTCTTTTCCTTCTCCACAGCCCTAATCTCCTCAGCAGATACTGGTGGCATAAACAATGATTGATCAATAGAGTTAAAAAGTTGGGCTTACAAGTGGCTTTGTGTTGTTTGCCTTTAAGACAATCAACGTAGGTTTGGTCATTTTCAAATCTTTTCTGAGGTAAACCTCTTACCAAACCATCTTTGACAATTTTATTTATGGTTTTGAAATTAATGTGACCAAGCCTCCTATGCTATAGTATATTCACTTAACTATAACACATGAAAGGTACAAGATCTATGGATCGAATAGAAGTATTTTAGAGAGAGGTAGGAGAGTTGGAACCTTAGTGAGAGAAATAGAAGTGAAGTATATTAGATTGTGAGAAAAGGTCCAACCCTCTCCTTTGGTGGAGAGGGCTTTATATACTACTACATAGGGTGCCCCTAGTGGGCTGTGGAGCAAGCTGACAGTGGGTAAAGACCCGACCCACTCCACAATATTAATAATAACTAAACTACTACTAATATTACTAATTATCCTACGAGCTATGATGTGCTAATAAGTACTCGGGGTGACCGAGTCTTCAACTGAATATTTATATTCCTAACAATCTCCCCCTAAGGGAGGTCACCCCGGAAGTAATGTTCTCAATTCTAGCACTTCATCCTTGAATCTTGACTTCATAGCTCGTAGACCTTTATTCTTCAACGTCAAGAATCTTTGTGCCTTCAGCAGTGAACTTGCGATGACTGTTCTTTGTTTTGGATGATCTTTGAGTATTCTTTGAAGTTATCATCCAACATATGTCTTCAAGTCATCTTGTGGCTTCGTCATCATGAGATGTTGTGATCTTGGAGCCTTCTTTGAGATCATCGGCCACCATAAATCTCTGAGCTCATCTATTGTAGTAATGCCTCCATGTGATATGTTGTGACCGTTGAACTCGCATGCTCACACTTTTTTGGATCATGATAATTATCATCAGAGTTGCGGAAGCTGTGTCGTAGGTCTTTCATCTATCATGATGTCTTTGATAATGAATTGGAAGTGTGAGCATGGAGTGTGGATTGACACGTCTCTGCTGGAATCAGGAACCACCATCGCCATCTTTATATGAATCTGAAATAAAACAGTTAGCAATAAGGTTGGAGAACGAATATGGCTTTGTCATTCGTTCGATGTGGTGGTTGGATTTAACCTTCGGTTCTGTGAAGACCGAACTGTGATCAGGTAGAATCCCCTTTTAAGAAGATTCTCCTTGACAGGAATTTCCTGCTTGTAGTAATGAGTCTTCCAACAAATTAATGTCAGAATCATCATACTAAGCATGTTCTCATACCGGAACGTCTTAAAGCAGACAGCACGGTAGAGTGAATCAGTGAATTAAATACCCACTGATTGACGAGAAATTGATTAGAAAAATCACTTGCGTGTCACTGGATAAACATTTTGTGCAACACGACAAGGGTTTTATAAATTGAATCACATTTCTGTCAAAAACACTTTTGTTTGAAGAATTTCACAATCAATGTTCTCGAAATTCAGTTGGTGAGCACATTGAAAGGTTTTCCAAAAGCGTCCGTCAATCCATTTCCTGGAACAAGTTTGATTCAAATGAGAATTGCCCCATCGTTTCTTTCCAGTTGTCACAAGTTTGATCCATGAAGGATCTCACATGTCACCCACCAAGAGCTTGTTTGATGTTGGCTCTAGAAGGATTCCCATCTTCATTGTGAATACTTTACGTATCACTCGGATGTTCTGGCAATACCACAAGGATAATGCGTAGGACTCTTCATATATATTTTCTTGCTTTTCACGGTGTATGAAACAACAAGCATATTGGAAATGTGTCCTATTGAGATTTATTGATGATCTCTGGGCTCTAGACTCAATAGTGCGTTTTGATTTAGTGATCGGAGGCTGGAGAGGACTGCCACCTTTTCAATATCATCTAACTCGGAGTGAGAAAGATGATGGCAATGTATTGATCTCCGTGACAAGTGAAACAAGAGTCCTTTGAGGGACCTTGAGTGGCTAGGGAGGGTTGTGCAAGTATCACTGGGTCCATGATACTTTGTCTTCAATGTCAGTAATCAACTACGTGATTCTGACAGCATATGTATTGACCCGGTTTCTGCCTAAGATGTAAGGAGGGCTTCTTTCTTTTCACCCTTTATCTTTACATTTCTTTTTCATTCTTCAACCCCTTCAGCGCTTATCGAGACTTCATTACTAGCACCTTGTTGGGTTTGTTCCAGCACTAGCTCCATCTCAGTCGGCACTCTTCCCTTATTCACTTTTTCTCCTTTTTTGTAATCATACCTAAGGACTTCTACACTAACTAGTGGATTGTCCCTGGGTAGATCCCTCCGGTTCTGGCTAGATCATGGGAACTGATACCTAACCTTACCATCCTTATAACTCCAATACATAAAGTAAAATGGTCGGTCTTTGGTATTCTTTCACAATTGCCATCACAAATCATTTGCTCCCCCTCAATATGTGCATCGATATACGAAAAGGTTTGGCACATATGGGAGAGCCTACACTTGAGTTTCAAAAGATCACATTTTTTATCAGAATTCCATATTTAAATCACATCTCTCCCCCGATCAAAAATTTCAAACCACTTGAGATTTGTGATCCCAATTGATTTAAATAAGTGAGAAATTTTGGGAGAAAATGTGGTCAGGTTATACTGTGTTCTGATTATGGAGCATACTATGGCTCCCCCTTAAACCACGAGAGAGTGTCACTGATGATGTTGCACAAATATGGCAAGGTGTCAGAAATTTGAACAAATATTCTCCCCCTCAATTAACGACCCGTTTTCTATTTAAAGAGTTGTAGTCATTCAATTGAGCGACGAGTATTTGTGAAAATTTAATTCAAGTTACCACCTTGTGTAACATCAAAACTCTCTTGAAGAATCAAAGAAGATAAAGAGTCTGATGTAAAGACGACTTCTCTTCTTATACACGTAATAACGCACTGAAACGTACATCAGATCGGAAGAAAAACATGGATATAAAGTAATCCATGCCCAGGTGAACATCACCCGGTTGAGGGAACAACCATCTTTTTGGTGACATGTTTTCCCCAGTGTATAGCGCGGGTTGGAGTATGAAGTAACTACAAGCCATTAAGACATGTTTTAACCAATTAGTGTAACTTCTGCTCGAGCTTCATTTAAAGACCCGTGTCATTATTGAATGACATTTCTAGGTCCATAAATGTTATCGATAAACAGAAGACATGTCTAGGTGAAACTATTTTTGGTATTTGCTGATTTTTTGATTTTTATGGTTTTTATAGGTTTTATATTTTTCTATTTTCTTTTTGATTTAAGATATAGACAACTATATACAAAAGGATATGGGAAGTCAATCCTTTACTCCTCCTTTTCTTCTTGAAGACACTTGAGGGTTTCAGGTGTCAAGCTCTTCATTCCAAGACGTGGGAGAATAAACTTAAACCTTTCTCTCGGGAGAGCCTTTGTGAAGATGTCTGCTAACTGAAACTCTGTCCATACGAAGTATAGCTCCACAATTCCTTTCTCAACTTGTTCCCTAATGAAGTGATGCCTGATGTCGATGTGTTTTGACCGGGAGTGTTGGACATTGTTACAATAAAGAGCTATAGCGCTCTTGTTGTCACAATATAGAGGAATCTTGTTGTATGAAAAGCCATAGTCTGAAAGCTGTGATCTCATCCATAGAATTTGTGCACAGCAACCAGACATAGCGATGTATTCAGCCTCTGTAGAAGATATCGACGTACTCATTTTCTTCTTAGAAGACCAACTCACCAACTTTTCCCCTAAAAACTGAGCTCCCCCCGTAGTACTTTGACGAGTGTCTTGACATCCCGCGTGATCAGCATCAGCGTACGCAGTTAACTCCATTGCTGTGTCCTTCGGATACCAGAGACCCATATGAACTGTGCCTTGAAGATATCTGAATACCCTTTTTACTGCTTCTAGATGTTTCTTAGTAGGCTTGGATTGATACCGAGCACACATGCATACGGCGAGCAGAAGATCTGGTCTACTAGCAGTGATATACATCAAGGATCCAATCATGCTTCTATACTTTGTTTGGTCGACTGGAATCCCTGAAGGATCTTCATCTAGTCTTGATCTATCAACCATGGGAGTGTCAACAGGCTCACTCGAATCAAATCCAAACTTTTTCAAGATCTCATGGGCATATTTGGATTGATTTATGAAAATGCCTCCGGGAATTTGTGAGATTTGTAATCCTAGGAAGAATGACATTTGTCCCATCATTGACATTTGAAACTTGGAACTCATCTCCTTTGAAAATCTATCACATTGACTAGGATCAGATGAAGCAAAAATAATATCATCTACGTACATCTGAACATGAAGCAGTTGTTTGCCCGACTTCCTAGTGAATAATGTGGGATCAACAACACCCTTCGAGAACCCGTTTGCTAGAAGGAACTTGGACAATGTATCATACCATGCCCTTGGTGCCTGCTTTAAACCGTAGAGAGCCTTCTTCAAGCGGTAGACATGAGTAGGATGTTCAGCATCCACAAATCCTTCTGGTTTGCTCACATAGACTTCTTCCTTTAAATCTCCATTCAGGAATGCTGTTTTGACATCCATCTAGTAGACTATCATATTCCGACTAGCAGCATTGGCAAGGAAGATTCTAATGGCTTCAATTCTAGCAACCGAAGCAAACGATTCTTCAAAATCTATGCCCTCTTCTTGTCTGTATCCTTTTGCAACTAACCGTGCCTTGTTCTTTAGAACATCACCATGCTCATCTAGTTTCACCTTGAAAATCCACTTGAGAGCAATAATCATAGCACACTCTGGAGGAGGCACCAATTCCCATACTTCAAGTCGATCAAATTCATGGATTTCGTCTTGCATAGCCTCGAACCAGCAATCTTTAGTCATTGCTTCTTTGGCATCTTTTGGTTCGACTTTGGATAGTACGGAATTGAAGAAGCACCACAGTGCATCAGTGGCCAGTTGTTTACGTGTGGATACAGGACGGGCGGGATTGCCAATGATGTTGTCAATTGGATGATCGTTGGTCCATTTTCTGAGATGATCATGAGGTTGAGGGTTTTGAACTGATGTTGCCGTGCTGTGTTCTTCGAAAGAGGATGTGTGGGTTGAAGATTCAGGAGCAAATATATTCTCAAAAGGAACATCATCTATAGGAGCAAACGGATTAACTTCCAAAGAATGGTCATCTGCAGATTCTTGTTTCACCGGAGAGGATTGAGTATTTGATGATGAGGGTGATTGACTGGCAGCTGGTGCATTGAAGCTGATTGAGACAGATGCTGATGGGCCTTCAGAGCCTTGCGGAACTTGAGCATCAGCATTAGGAAGAACAGCTGCAGCATTTGAGGTCGTTTCATTTGTTGGCTCAAAATATTCGTCAAACATAGGATCAAATAACTTCTTCAACTCCTCACTAGTTGGTGGTAGATAAGACTCTGCAGGCGTGGGATTCTGTACAAGCCCTGAACTAATTGGTCCAGGTTTCAAAAGTTTAAGATCGGGTCCAGAACTGGTTTGTCCTGAAGCAGGTTGCTCACTCAGCTCGTCGAACGTGACATGGATGGATTCCATGATTTGTCGGGTTCTCTTGTTGTAGATTCTGTACCCCTTGCGATCTGGTGAGTAACCAACAAAAATACCTACGTCTGCTTTAGCTCTTAACTTTCCCAAGTCTTGACTATCATTAGTCGGATAGCAAAGTGCGCCAAACACACGAAGAAAGGAAAGATCTGGTTTCTTGTTATGAATTAACTCATAGGGAGTCTTATCACGAATAGGATGAATCAGAGATCGGTTTTGGGTGTAGCATGTTGTTGCAATAGCCTCTGCCCAGAGAAACATCAGTGCCTCTGAAAATATAAGCATGGTTCTCGCAGCTTCCACCAGAGTACGGTTCCTTCGTTCAACAACTCCGTTCTGCTGAGGAGTGCGAGGGATACTTTTATGATGCGTGATGCCAATATTTTCATAGAAATTTCTGAGTTGATGATTAACAAACTCAGTTCCATTGTCAGTGCGGATTCTTTTGACAGTTTTGTCGAGCCTTACTTGCAGCTGTTTTATCAGTTTGATGATAACCTCTGGAGTTTCATCCTTTGTTCTCAAAAACTTTACCCATGTCAACCGAGAGTAATCATCTACTATCACAAGAACATATTTCTTTCCATTTATGGTTTGTACTCTCATTGGGCCGCACAGATCCATGTGAAGGGTGTGAAGAACTTCCAAGTTGGTGTTGACGGTTTTGGGTTTGTGGGTTTGTTTCTTGCGTTTGCCCAGTTGACATGCGGAGCAGAGATGATCTTTCTCCAATTTCAGTCTGGGCATGCCTCGTACAAGATCTTTGCGGGAAAGATTATTTATGGTACCGAAGTTTAGATGGTTCAGACGACGATGCCACAGCCATGATTTTGTCTTGGAGGCTTTAGAAAGTAAGCAAATGGGAGAGGACCTCAACATTTCTTCAATTGATATGGTGTATAGATTTGTGCCCCGACTGCCTTTTAGAAGGTCTACACCATCCAATTCCCTGACGAAACATGTGTGTTTTCTGAAAGCCACTTCTAGATCTGAATCACAAAATTGACCAACAAAAATCAAATTATGCCCTAATCCTTCCACATAATATACCCGTGAGATTACACTGTCACCGAACACATAATCTCCATAACCCATAATCGCACCAAAATGGTCGTTCCCGAATCTAACTGTCCCGATAAACTTTTTCACGAAGTTCTTAAGCCGTGAGCAATCCCCAGTCATATGTTTTGAGTAGCCTGAATCCAAATACCAAAGTATGATTTGTACGACCTGCATTTGAAGACAGACAAAGATGGATAACTGAAATATGTGGATCCCCACGTATAGCTGGGGTCCATTTGGTTAGCATTCACAAATTCAGGAGCAACAGAGTTTGCTAATACTGAAGTCTCTACAGTGGGAACAATCCTAGAGTCAGCGGATGGCCTATTTGGAAGGCATTGGGTTCCTAGAGACAAAATTCGACCTGTTGGCCTCCATTCTTTAACTTTCACAAACCTATGATCATTCAACTTAGGCAATGGACTTTTATTTCCTAAAATGAATTTTCTTCCAGTGGGTCTCCATTGATACCCAACAGTAGCAAAAGTTTTTCCTGTTGCCTTCCAAACTTTCTTACTTCTTTCAGTTTTCCTAACATACTTAACTTGGGGTGGTGCATGAGATATCAGAAATGACACAACACAATCATCATGATTAGCTGAAATTAAGCATTTGTCACATGTTTTACAGACCGCATTAGAATTCGAATTAATTACAGTACTTTTGATACTAGAATCAACACGATTCAATCTAGTCATTACAAACTTATTGTTCCTAGGTTGGGCTTCTACACTCTTCTTGTGATCACTATTAGCTGGCGCAGTCCTATTTTTCCTTGCATTGCCTCTAGGCTTTGACTCGCTAGCTTGGGTGTCACATTTCACTCCTGTAGAAGTAATGATAGGAACATTAGTTTGTTTCACTGTCACATGCTTTCCTGATTTTGATGTGCTGGGTTCTGATGTTCTTGATGGAAAATCAAAGGTTACATGCTTGTTTTTAATAGTGGATGATGATGCACCTAATCTATCTCTTTGGTTGCTAGACTTGGGACCCGTGCCAATGGCATATTCTAACTGTTCCTGGATCCTTTTTGTGAGGACGCAGGCATAACCTACTGCCTTATCAAGTGGTTTTTCTATTTTGTCCTCTTCCACAACTTCACGAAGAGTGTCAAGTCCATCCCTAAGGTGACAGAGATACATTTGATGGACAGGTCTGTTGTTTCTCATGGGAAATGGAATAGGCCCCACATCAACATCGTACATTTTACAAGCAAAGACCTTTGATGCAACACAATTACAAGAGGTGCATGGCATTTTTCCTTTCACCTGAGTCTTAAGATTCTCAATTTCATTTATCAAAGAAGTTATCTTTTCATTATGACTATTTCTTGTAACTTTAATTGAGTCATATAACTCTTTGTAATGCTGTTTAATCTTAGAATTTTCTTCTCGAAAACACTCATTTTCATAATGTAACTTATTGATGGTGTCTTGATATTGAAAATTCTGAGAATCTGAAGACGAAGGTTTATTGGTGCCATACACATCACACTTGTTGGATTTCAATTCGGCAATTTGGGCCCTCAACAGTCGAATCGTGTTTGTGTGAGCTTGAATCTTTTCATCTCGTTTGCTTAATTCAAAATATGTATCAAACTCAGGAGCATCCAAGGATGTCTTTTCATTTGATATTTTGCATTTTTCTTCTAAATGTTGATATTTTAGTTGCAGATTTAGATAATCAACCTCTAGTTTTGAAAAACGTTTAACCATGTTATCATGGTCATCATTTTGAATTTTGTCAAGTAATTTCACATTCTCCCCCTCAAGCTCAACAACACGATTCTGGGTAACATTTAAAGCAGTAGCATACTCATGAAATTGACAAGCAGATAAAGCAGAATCAGTAGCAGTATAAAATACATCTTGCGCAATACATCTAGCAATCAAGTTGACATTGGTGATGAGTATGTTTTTCCTTTCAATTTCACGACTCTTAAGTTCTATTGCACATTGAGTTACCTCATTTTCCATATCTTTAAACACTACTTTCATTTCATTTATTTCGGTATTAAGGGCAGTTTGCATCCCTTCAAAATGTTCTTTAAGTAGTTTAAAGAATGGCATGACCTCAGTCAAGTAACACTTTTTTGCGTGCTCAAAACACCTTTCCCCCTCAGTAATTCCGGTTGGTGTGATTCTCTTCTTACATGTTTAATCAAAATCAGCAAATAGTTGCCAAAGCACGTATAAGCTAATTAAGGTTTTGCATTCAGTGGGAAGAGACAAAGGAACCAAATTCCTAGGTGTATTGGGAGGATACACCGTTATGGACGCAACTTTTCTAAGGGATAGGGTGTTGGCTTTAAGTTTATCTTCCTTTAGCTTTTCTATATCTTGTGACCAAAATATTTGTTCAGGTGTTAACTTCTTTTGAGGAGCAAACACAGTCAAACGATTCTCCTCATAATAATCATGGGGCTTGACTATTACTCGTTTGGCTATGCACTTGGGATCCCTCATTTTCTCATTCATCTTTTCTCTTTTTCTCACTTCTATTTCATTACTCTCTTCTGACGATGAGTGGTCAGGTGGGGCATGATCAGGCATAATCATCACATTAGCATCGTACAATGCGGGTTGGGCTAATTTAGCAATCCTAAGGTACGCAGACTTTGGTTCACCTATGTTTTTCTCAATATGCTTATCACTCAGCTTTCTGTGCTTATAAATCATTTGAGCTGTCTGTCTGGTTTGATCTTGCGTGTACAACTTATCTTCAAGTTTATTCTTTAATGTTTTGAGTCTAGAGAAATCATCTAAGATTTTAGATTCTTTTTCTTTGAATTCTAGCTTAAGCCTATTCACACAATTCTGTACTTCCTGTTTTTGTTTAACAGACATATCTAGCTTGGTTTTCAAAGAATTCAACTCTTGTTTTAATGTTTTTTCTCTCACTCTAGAGTTTTTTATAAGTGTACGCAACTGACCTTCCATTTTCTGCTCACGTTCAGTTAGTTCAAACATAGCATGATGTTCATACATAGCTACTTGTTCCTTATAGATGTTTAGTCTAGTGATCAAGTTATCATTAGGAGCAAGTACAGTGTTTTCATGCCACTCACATGCATTATCAACGTCACATGTATTTCCTAAGGCACACACGTTATTAACAACACAAGCATTATTATCAACAGAAGATTCTCCATCTTGTACATCAGGCACGTTGTTGTGAGTCAAATATTGTTCATATGGAATCATATCGCTATTTTCCATGTCAACATTATTTGAGTCAGAAACATCTCCCTGTTGTACTTCGTTAGGAATCTTTTGTTCCTCAACTACTTCATACGTGTCATAAAGTTTTAGTACCTCAGAAATCACAGATGCATTTGAAGAACCAGCTTGTCGAGGTGATGAAGCCAAAGATGACAAGTTAGCCATAAAGACTGTTTGAGCCGTTGGTTCATCATCCACATCAGAGTAAAATGCATCACAATCATCAGCTTTGAAGATGTTGGGATCGTTGAGTGCTAGACCCTGAACTGGGTGCTCATCCACATCTTCATCAAAGGTATTTCCCCCATCACCAGCCAAAAACAACAATTCTTCCTCATCCAATACAGCTCCATTCTCTTGAGCCTGCATCAACAACATCTTGTCCTTGAAGTAATCTGAGTTCTGACGACGTTTTGGTTTATTGCAATTCCTGGCAATGTGTCCCAATCCTCCACAATTATAACACTTGAGTTGTTTCCCCTGCCCCTGATTGGCATTCCCCGCTCTGTTCTGCACATTACCTCGACCCATGTTTCTTCCTGCTCTCCCTTGCACATTCTGAACCATAATTTTCCCATCCTCCACCATTGCTAGATTGTGTGGGTTGGATTAGTTTCTTAACTGATTGTTGGTCTGAGGGGGAGATGCTTTAAATTGTTGAACCAGTAATGATACTTGGTTGGTGAGGTTATCAATCATTTTGTCGGTCTGAGAATAGCTTGAGTCGAGTTGTGAGCTCATAGCACAATATGGTGAGTGAAGTTGATGATAACCTTGGTTAGGTGATGGTTGGGTGTTTGGTAGAGCACTTACCATAAATGCCAGTGGGTCATTAGGAGTTGAAGGATTGAGCTTTTCTCTCAGCACCCGATTGTAGGTAGCATGCTTCTCATGTTGTTGTAGGTAGGCATACAACTGTTCATAGTTAGTATCTCTCAGACCTTTGTTGAGTTTGACAGCAGTAACAAATCTGTCCCATTCTTGAGTCATGTTGTTCACAAACTTTGAGTTAAGTTGGATGTTGGGCATAGTCATTCTTATCATCCTTATGTCATTCACCAACTTATTCTCTCCTGGGTTCATTTTGAAGTGTTCAAACTCATCATACAATTATGATTCACGGTCTTCTTTTGTGAGTTCTGACGCAGCTAGCAACATCTTTACATTGTCCCACACTGCTTTAGCTTCAGTGTTGAAATTGATGAGTTTGTAGACATCCTTTGGCAAACCTTGAATAACAATGTTTGAAGCCCTAATGTCAGCATCATACCTCTTCTTTTCCTCCTCATTAAGGTCATTGTAAGTGCGTGGTCTGTCAATTCCAAACGTGACTGTGCCATATTCACCAGTATTAACAGCATCTCTGGTGGTACCCATCTGAAATGGTCCTTCATCAATGGACTTAAGGATGTTTGAACCATTCTCTTTTCCCAAGCAGTAAAGCCGTATTCGTTGTGCCCACGACTCATAGTCCGTCCTATCTAGCATAGGCGGACGGGTATCGGACCCTGCTGCTTGAATGTCATCGGATGCGGTGCTTGTAATGCTGGCCATAATGTATACGGGATTTTATAGTTCTTGTGATTTAACCGAGAAATTGACTCTTTCGCGGGACTTTCTAAAATCACCAAGACACAAACCATAAACTAATGAGTATCTTGCAAAATAGAATTTTAAGTCCTAACTCAAGGAAACACAAATCTCAATTGATCAAATCGCAAAGATTCAAGACACAGCTTGACAAATCGCAACAAGACAAATCGCAAGCTTATCAAATCACAATAAGTCAAGTCACAAGTGTTAGCTTGCAACGTCAAATCGCAATAGATCAACTCGCAACTATCAAATCGCAATAAGTCAAGTAGCAACTTGTCAAATCGCAGACAATCAAATCGCAATTTGGTAACAATGAGTCAAAACGCAAAGTTCAACTCGCAAGTGCTCAAGTCGCAACTCACCAAAATCAAGTCGCAACAGACAAATCGCAACCCTGAATCTACAGACCGCAACAAGCAAATCGCAACTCTAACAAGTCGCAACCCCTACAGATACAAATCGCAATCCACAAATCGCAAGTCACTAGAAAACAGAACTGTCGCTATCTTTGTCAAAACGCAACACACAAAACGCCAAACACGTCCCTTTCTTAGCAATTTGTCGTCTTTTACCAAAAACGGTAATAAGCCAAATCGTAACTTCGAGAAACCTCAAAACGCAACTTGCACTTACCCAACATTACACAAGTCGCTACTATGAAACTTTCACAGAGGGACAAAATGCTACTATGAACACCTTTTTACAAACCCACGAATCGAACAAAAACCACCACACAAAGCCGAAAATGATGATTCCAAACACCAAACACAACTTCTACACTAACCCTAAGCAAGAAAGTACAAGATCTAACTACTTCAAGCTACAAAACGAAGCGCAAAAGAGATATTTAAGAAACTTTCTATTCGAACCACAAGTGCCCCAAATCTACACAAATCCGTGAATATAACCATACATGAACCTAACCATGGCTCTTGATACCAATTGTAGTATATTCACTTAACTATAACACATGAAAGGTACAAGATCTATGGATCGAATAGAAGTATTTTAGAGAGAGGTAGGAGAGTTGGAACCTTAGTGAGAGAAATAGAAGTGAAGTATATTAGATTGTGAGAAAAGGTCCAACCCTCTCCTTTGGTGGAGTGGGCTTTATATACTACTACATAGGGTGCCCCTAGTGGGCTTTGGAGCAAGCTGACAGTGGGTAAAGACCCGACCCACTCCACAATATTAATAATAACTAAACTACTACTAATATTACTAATTATCCTACGAGCTATGATGTGCTAATAAGTACTCGGGGTGACCGAGTCTTCAACTGAATATTTATATTCCTAACATATGCCATTTCATAGATTCATCAAATGTGGCCCTTGCAACAAGACAAGTAAGGGCCTCTTTAGGAACAATCTTCTTCATATCAACACTGTACATGATGCCCTTTCTTGGAATTTTAAGAAGTACTTGACTTTCATCAGGCATCTTAAAATCAAAAGAAAGCACAAGACATTCAGTGTCAGTAAAAAGAACTTTGTTCTTTTTGTCACACATTTGTGAAACACTAAACAGGTTATACTTAAGCTCTTGCACATAGTACACATCTTCAAAATCCAATTTACCAGTTTTAAGAGTACCTTTACCAGTAATTCTTCCTCCTATTCCTCCCCAAAAGGTAACATATCCTCCATCCAATGATTGAAAGTCTGAAAGATAAGACATGTTGCCTGTCATGTGCCTTGAACACCCACTATTTGAATATCCTTGATCTTCATCATTTGCTTGTGAATGTCCCTGCACATAAATAAGGAAATTAGTTTCCTTGGGGAACCCAAGACATTACTGAATTGAGTTTTCCTCGTGCATCAATGTAATTAAATCTTTTGAGAACAGTTGATGCACCATTGGATTTAAGAGGTCTCCAAATCTAACATGATGAGGCCTTAACAGCATTAGCCCACTTTTCCCTAGCAGCAGTATGAACTGCTAGCTTTGCAGTTGTCCCCTTTGGTTTCCAAATTTGTTTCAGTACCACTGCTTTAGTATGAAAAGGCCTTTTAGCAGTTGTTGGTGCATGTTTGTACGTTGTTTGTGCACCTTTAACAGCTTGTTTTGGGTAAACAATCTTAAATGGTCTAGCAGTACTAATTGCTTGTCTAGCAGTAGAAACTTGTTTTGGGCCAGACTTTAATGAAACTGCTCTGGGTGTTGTTCTAGTAAAATTTGAGTGACTTTTAGTTGTATGCCTTTTTAAATTCACCCTATGGTTTGAATACCCAGTTACCCATTGGTTGCATAAAGCTGCAAGATGGTCAAAACTTCCATAAGTGAAACAAGCTTTGTTATAAAAGACAAAGTCATCACCTAGTTGGTGAAACTTGAGTTCATTCCAATTCTTTTGGTTACCTCTGGGCTTGTTTGTGGTTCTATATTGCTCACAATATCTTACTGGTTGCCTAATATGTTTAACATTTGTTTTAGGTCTAACAGTATCATTCTGGACCAACTTAGGAACACTTGTTCCTGCTATCTTAACAACATCAAGTTTAGACATAACCTGTTCTTCCTTATCATCATTAGATGTCCAGTCCTCAATGATTGGACCATCTGATTTCCTACCAGATGACACCTTGTCCTCAGGAAGTGAATTATCACTTACACTCTCACTTACTGTTAGGATCTCTGGGAAATAAGAGTTTCATTGTTGCTGCCGATAGTGTAAAGCTGGTTCCTGCCGATAGCTTTGGTTCCTGCTGAAAGCTCATTGCTGCCGATAGTGTTATCTTGTTTCTGCCGATAGTATTGTTCCTGCGGGATAGTGTTAGTTGTTATCCGTTTATTTAGAATGTTTGTTAGGATTTATTTTTAGAAGAGATTGTTGTTTATCTCTTCACACGTTTACTTGTAGAACGGATTAGGGTTAGGACATCTTGTTAGTATAAAAGATATATCCGTCTATGAGTTTAGGCACGCCTTCAACGCCTTTAACATTATCAATATTCAATATCACAATTCTTAGTTCATAGCTTGATCCATAGAGGATCATTGTTCTTTAGAGTTTTCTTCTTTATAATACTTGCTGTTTAGTTTCCGCATAAACACTTGTATTGCAGAGGTTCTTGTTTATACCAAGCTCAATCAAGCTCGAAGTACTCAATCCTACAAGTGGTATCAGAGCCTGGTAAGGATCTCTGATAAAGAAGAAAAAGGTCGATCTCATATCTCTTGACCCTCTCTCAATGGCAGACGATAACCCAGAAACCAATGTCATTAACCAGGAAGATCAACAACCCAAAACTGAAACATCCCAAGTCCAAACGCAAATCGTCACCGCGGTGTCCACCAACAATGCAAAATTCCCATATCTAAAGAAAGATGAGTATGAAGTCTGGGCCATGAGAATGGAATATTGGATCACAAACAGTGATTACAATCTGTGGAATGTCATTCTCAAGGGAAATAGCAAGAAGAATATAGGAAGGGACGAGGATGGCAATATTTATATAGAGCCACCTGTTACTGCAGAAGAGCACATGGCTGTGCAAAGGGAAACCAAAGCAAGAACCCTTCTGCTTCAAGCTATTCCAGAGGATCATATGAGTGATTTCCATCACTTGGATGATGCTAGAAAGATCTGGCATGCTGTAAAAGCCAGATTTGGAGGGAATGATGAATCCAGAAAAATGAGAAAGTCTATGCTTAAGCAAGAGTTTCAGGAATTCAAGATCTCTGAGGCTGAGGGGATTCACAAAGGATATGACAGATTCCACAAGATCCTGAGTCAACTCAACCAGTTGAAAGCTAGGCCGGATGATGAAGATTGCAACACCAAATTTCTGAGGGCTTTACCACCATCGTGGTCGCAGGTTTCCATAACCCTCAAGGCCAAAGGAGGACTGGATTTTATGAGCTTTGATGATCTGTACAACAAGTTGAAAACCCTTGAACTTGATATCAAAGGGTATTCCACCTATACACCTCATACTCCAACCCATACTGCTTTTGTTAGTAACTCTGGTGCTAACAAAACATCATATGGAAACAGTCCAACTCCATCAACATCATCAATCTCTTACTCACCTGTCACACCAAAAGCTCAAACCAGTTCTGAGAATCTTGTAGTGGATCTGCTTCATTCATTTGTTGCTGATAGTACACCACAACAGAAGATTCTGTATGATGATTTCAATCAGGTTGATGAATTGGATATGGAAGAGATGGATTTAAGATGGCAGATGGCTATGATATCGTTGAAGTTGGATAGGTTTGAAAAGAAGGCAGGAAGGAGGGTCAATTTTAATGGACAGGAGCCTGCCAGGTTTGATAGAAGGAAGGTGAGGTGTTATAAATGTTCTCAAACAGGACATTTTGCTAGGGAATGTACAGACAAGAAGGTGGATGATAAAGCACGGTATTCTGCTTTCAGAATTCAAGAGTTGGAGTCAGATGACCCCAAGGCTTTGGTATCTGTGGATTCGATGGTGGACTGGGAGCAACATGAGAAGTCTCTTGCAAGTGGAGCAGATAAGGTCTATGGGATGGTAGCTGGATATGGTGAAAAGAAACAAGTGGCTGGTCAGTTTGGAATGATGGGTCATCCATCTCAGGATTTTCCTTTTAGAAGCAAAGATGTTGGAATTGTTGATAGTGGATGTTCCAGGAGTATGACAGGGAATTTGGATAGATTGCATGACTTTGTACCTTTGAATGGAGGTACTGTGACATTTGGAGGAGGAGAAGGAATAATTTCTGGAAAGGGAACTATCAAGACTGCTAAGCTGGACTTTGAAGATGTACTTTATGTGAAGGAACTTCAAGACTTCAATTTGTTCTCTGTCTCCCAAATCTGTGACAAGAAGAACAGTGTTCTCTTCACTGAGAATGATTGCTTTGTGTTGTCCAAAGACTTCAAGCTGCCTGATGAAAGTCAGGTTGAACTTAAAGTTCCTAGGACTTACAATCTGTATAGCTTCAATCTAAGTGAGGTTCAGCCTGAAGGATCTCTTGCCTGTTTGGTTGCAAAAGCTTCTGTGGATGAGTCTAAGAAGTGGCACAGAAGAATGGCCCATGTGAATTTCAAGACCATTAACAAGTTGGCTAAGAATGGGTTGGTGAAAGGACTTCCTATGAAGATCTTCTCTAATGAGCATGATTGTGTTGCCTGCAACAAAGGAAAGCAGCACAAAGCATCATACAAGGCCATAACTGCTGTGAGCAACATCTCTGAGCCTTTGCAGCTTCTTCATATGGATCTTTTTGGTCCTACTTCTATCAGAAGTATTGACCATAAGAACTACTGCCTGGTGGTTACAGATGATTTTAGCAGGTTTTCATGGACTTTCTTTTTGGGTACTAAAGATGAAACTTATCCAGTTCTTAGGGATTTTATTGCCTTAATTGAAAATCAGCTAAGTAAAAAGGTTAAGTCTATAAGGTGTGATAATGGCACAGAATTTAAGAACTCTAATCTTATTGACCTCTGTGGGACTAAGGGGATAAAAAGGGACTATAGTAATGCTAGAACTCCACAGCAAAATGGGGTAGCAGAAAGGAAAAATAGGACCCTGATAGAAGCAGCTAGGACTATGTTAGCTGAATCTAAGATGCCTACTATGTTTTGGACTGAAGCAGTTTGCACTGCTTGTTATGTGTTGAATAGGGTATCTATTACTAGTCCTCATAATAAAACACCTTATGAACTTTTGTCTGGGAAGGTTCCAAACATTAGTTACCTTAAGCCTTTTGGATGTCATGTCACTATTTTGAACACTAGTGATTACCTAGGCAAGTTTGATGGGAAGGCTGATGAAGGGTTTATTGTTGGATATTCTGCTCATGGTAAAGCCTATAGGGTTTATAATCTGTCCTCTAAGAAAATAGAAGAGACTCTCAACTTAAGATATCTTGAAGATAAACCTAATTTGCAGGGTGCTGGTCCAGAGTGGTACTTTGATCTGGATTATCTTTCTGACACCTTAGGTTATAATAGATTCAAATCAAATCAATCTGCTGGTACAAATGTTTCTCAAACTAACAATGCAGGTACCTCAGATGATGATTCTGATGTAGAGAGTGATGAACGACCTATAGTTGTTCCTTCTTTTCCCTCTAACAACATTTCAGGTTCAAAGCTCAAGGATTCTTTTGATATGGCTGGAGGTGATTCTAGTTATGCAGAAGATCTTGCTAGGCTGCAAAGACAAGAGTTTAATGCCAAAAGAGCTGCTGAGATGTTTGATTCTGGATTTTCTAAAGAGACAGAGGAGATTCTGAGAAAGGCTGAAGCTGAAGTTAGAAGACAATTGAATTCAACTGATGGTATTCATGTTCCTGCTGATCCCATTCCTGCTGAAAGTGGATCTGTTCCTGCCGAACCTTCTAGGGTTTCTGCTGATGTTCCTGTGTCTTCTCCATCTGTGGACACTCTGGGTGCTGTTAACTCCCCTGAAAGATTTCCAATTCCTTCTGATCTTGGAAACTCAGTCTCTACAAAAGATAAGATGAATGATCCTCATCATCAGTCCAGAACTGGAATTTTCACTTCTTCTTCATATGATGATGACTTCAATCCCTCCATAACTAATCAGGCATCCTCCATTGAAGTTAATCCAATTGCTACCAAGAGGATCAATACAGTTCATCCTCAGTCTTTGATTCTTGGAGATATAAATTCCCCTGTGCAGACAAGAAGCAAGCTACATCAACCCAAGTTTGGAGAATCTGCTTTTCTTAGTTATATACAGGATCAGTTGAGGAACAATCATACTGATTACCTACATTGTCTGTATGCTTGTTTCTTATCTCAAGTTGAACCAACTAGCATAGCTCAGGCTCTTGCTAATGATGATTGGGTTGAGGCTATGCAAGAGGAGATGCAGCAGTTTCCAGAATCAGAAAGTATGGATGTTGGTGCCTTTACCTGCAGGCAAGCATGCTATTGGACTAAATGGATTCTAAAGAATAAAAGGGATGCTAGGGGTATTGTGGTTCGAAATAAGGCTAGATTGGTAGCTCAAGGTCATAGACAAGAAGAAGGGATTGATTATGATGAGGTGTTTGCACCAGTGGCAAGAGTTGAAGCTATCCGATTGTTTTTAGCTTTTGCTTCCTTTATGGGGTTTGTAGTATATCAGATGGATGTGAAGAGTGCATTTTTGTATGGTAGGATTGAGGAAGAGGTTTATGTTACTCAACCACAGGGATTTGTGGATCCTCAGAATCCTAATTTGGTTTACAAAGTAGTTAAAGCACTTTATGGTCTTCATCAAGCACCAAGGGCTTGGTATGCACGGTTATCAGCCTTTTTGCTTAAACATGGTTACAGAAGAGGGACTATTGATAAAACTCTTTTTATCAGAAAGAATTTCAAAGATATCATCCTGGTACAAGTTTATGTAGATGATATCATCTTTGGTTCCACTAATGAAGCCTGGTGCAGAGAGTTTGAAGAATTGATGAAGAGTGAATTTGAGATGAGTGCTATGGGTGAAATGACTTTCTTTTTGGGTCTTCAGGTTAAGCAGAAACCAGATGGAATCTTTATTTGCCAGGAGAAGTATGTTTATGACATGCTTAAGAAATTTGATATGGAAAATGTGAAGGTTGCTACAACTCCTTTTGAACGACCAAAGCCTAAGTCCACTAATGAACCTGATGCTGCTGTTAATGTTCATCTTTATAGGTCCATGATTGGATCACTCATGTATTTGACAGCTTCAAGACCTGATATCATGTTTGCTGTTGGTGCGTGTGCTAGACATCAGGTTACACCCTTGACTTCTAACCTAAATGCAGTTAAGAGAATCTTCAAGTATTTAAGAGGACAGCCAAAGATGGGACTTTGGTATCCTAAAGATTCTCCTTTTGTGTTGGAAGCATATAGTGACAGTGATTATGCTGGGGCTAACTTTGATAGGAAGTCTACAACAGGAGGTTGTCAGTTTCTGGGTAGGAGGTTGGTTTCTTGGCAATGCAAAAAGCAAACTATAGTGGCTACATCTTCTACTGAGGCAGAGTATGTTGCTGCTGCTAGTTGCTGTGGACAGGTACTTTGGATGCAAAATCAGTTGTTGGATTATGGATTCAACTACATGAACACTAAGATTTTTATTGATAATCAAAGTACTATGTGTATTGTTAAGAATCCTGTTTATCATCAGAGGACAAAGCATATTGAGATTCGACATCATTTCATAAGAGATGCTTATGAGAAGCATCTTATTCAGGTGGTTAAGATTCACACAGATGATAATGTTGCTGATCTGCTGACCAAGGCTTTTGATGGACCAAGGTTTAAACATTTGGTGGTCCATATTGGGATGGTAAATCCTTAGTTGCTGAGATTAAGGGGAGGATAAAGCTCAAGGGGAGGATTGATTCTTGTTGTTGTTGTATATTTTCTTTCTTTCTTTCTTTTGTTTCTTTTCTTATTTTCTTTTATTTTGGTGTGTTTCTTAGTTCAAAAAAAAATTTGTATATTTTGTGTGCTAATAAGTGGTTTTGAGCAACACCTTGCAGGTACAGTGTTGGTGTTTACACCTGCACAATAAATGGTGCTCAACTCACCATGTCTTGCAGACAAGAAAGAGTTGACTCACCATGAGGGTACGGCTCTGGTGTGATTATCAAATCCGTTGATAGCTGTAATAGCTTGCTCAAAGCTATAGGGTACTTCAACTCACCCATGATTTGTTTCTGAGAGTTGAAAATGGTTCTCAATTCACCATGGATGTAACCCTTATGGGATCCAAAGGATTGGCTAGTCCACAAAAGTATGGTTTGTGGTAAAGACAATTGGTATCCATATTTGGTATTCAATTCACCAAGGTTCAGTTGAAACCAAAGAATTGACTAGTCCTGAGCAAACGGCTACAGGTAAAGACAAGTCAAATCCGTTTATAGTTGCTGATTTGCTACTAAATCATATGGTTATCAATGTACCATGGTCTAACACACCTAAACATTGGCTACTCCAGTAGTGATGGCTATTGGTAAAGAGACATCAAATCCATTAATTTTCAATGATTCACCTCTCACAGGAGTTAACACACCTGGAAGTGATGAGAATAGTATGAAACTTAAAGTGATTTGATGTACATATTGTCATAGTAGCAGCCAAGTTCAAGTGAAGTAATGGTGACCAGTATACATGTTTTGGAGAAGATTTCTAATTCCTGCTGAACTATTGAAGTTGCTGCTGGATGCTATAGAAGTTGGAATCTTGCAAGTTATGGATGTTGCTGCTGGTTACTTACAATTGTTGCTGCTAAGTCGCAGTCCTCAAGCCTGAGAAGTTACAAGCTCTATCACAGTGGAATCTTGCAGGTTAACCTAGTCAACCTCAAGATTAGGGGAGGATTGTTAGGATCTCTGGGAAATAAGAGTTTCATTGTTGCTGCCGATAGTGTAAAGCTGGTTCCTGCCGATAGCTTTGGTTCCTGCTGAAAGCTCATTGCTGCCGATAGTGTTATCTTGTTTCTGCCGATAGTATTGTTCCTGCGGATAGTGTTAGTTGTTATCCATTTATTTAGAATGTTTGTTAGGATTTATTTTTAGAAGAGATTGTTGTTTATCTCTTCACACGTTTACTTGTAGAACGGATTAGGGTTAGGACATCTTGTTAGTATAAAAGATATATCCGTCTATGAGTTTAGGCACGCCTTCAACGCCTTTAACATTATCAATATTCAATATCACAATTCTTAGTTCATAGCTTGATCCATAGAGGATCATTGTTCTTTAGAGTTTTCTTCTTTATAATACTTGCTGTTTAGTTTCCGCATAAACACTTGTATTGCAGAGGTTCTTGTTTATACCAAGCTCAATCAAGCTCGAAGTACTCAATCCTACACTTACTTTTATAGGTTCATCAACAACTACATTTGCTTTTGGCTGAACACCATATTCTAATATAGGTTGTTGAAATTCAGACAAGCCTGTGTGTTCTAGGTCTATCCCTGGGGGTGCAGGGATTCCTCTATAAAGAGGTGGAACATTCTTATATCCTAACCCAGACTTAGCTTTGTTGATCACTTGACATTCAATTATTTTACTTACACCCTTAGATGCATAGTCTAATATTTCTACACTTAATTGAATGTTTTCACTTTTCATTTTAAGCCTATCATACTCCAGTTCTTAAAAAGCTAATTTCAGAATCTTTAAAAAATAAGTCTTTTTTAAGAAGACCTTTATCATTAGAAAAAGTATCTTCATTGTTCTTATAGTGTATGATCTGCTTCTCTAGGGTAGCTAAACCTATCTTATGATCTGTTAAGTTTTGATGAGTTTTTTTTAGCTCTAACCTTTGATCATCATAATGTTTTCTTAAAGTTTCAAGTTCTTTAAGAGCAGGGCAAGTGTTTGAACAAACTTTATCAGATTGTACCTCAGTAGAGAAGGCCATGAGTGCCATCTGAGTAGAAGCTTCTTCTTCATCTGCCATGAAACCCCAATCAAACCCTAATCCATCAATAACTACCATAGCTTTTGAATTTGGCTTAGTGGTCTCCACAGCTTTGGACTTGCTTCCAAAACCTTTGCTCTTGCCATCTTGATGCCTTGGTCTTCTACATTCCCTTGAGAAGTGCCCCATCATGTGGCAGTTGTAGCATTCAATCTTTGATTTATCAAAACCAGCAGTATCATTGCTGTTGATAGTGATTTTCTTCCCTGTTCTTTGATAGAATTTCTTAGCCCTCATGCTAAGAAGAGAAATTTGCCATTTGAGGTCCATCTCCTCCAAATCATCATCATTGATCTCCTGGAGGTCTTCATGAGTAAGCATAGACCCATCATTCTGGCTTGTTAAAAAGGCACAACATGTTTGCTCATCCAGAATACCAATAGTATGCTTGATGAACTAGCAGTACCAATTCCCACATCAATCTCCAACTGGATTTGAGTTACTAGGAGATGACACAAAGGCCATGTTCCCAGTTCTTGAACTAGATCCTCCAGTCTTCTTCACATCTTGTTCCACAATTTTGAAGTTGCTATACAAGTACATTAGGTTCATGGTGTCTATGTCTGGCTTGTTCTTCCAGACAACAACATGCATATCCCATTCTTCAGGTAAGCTTATCAGAAATTTGGAGTTTAGATCTTCTTGAGGTATATCCACCCCAAGAATAGCAAGTTGGCTCACTATCTTCTGAAGCCTGTTAAACATGTGATCTAGTGATTCATTGCTTGTTGAAGAGAAGTTTTCAAAGTTCTGCTTGAGAGAATTCTTCTGGGTCTTCTTGGTGGCTTCATTCCCACCATACCTAGCAACAATGGCCTCAAATAATGACTTAGCATCTTTAAACTTGCTGAAATTTAAAAGTTGATCATTTGGAATAGTCATCATCAGCATACTTTTGGCCTTGAGGTCATTCTTCTTCTTTATCCTATCTTCTCCAGTTGTTGGGTTGGTCTGCACAGTTGTCACTACCTTATCATCAACTATTGATGTAGTGGTTGTAGGCTTGAAATAGTTTCCTTCTTCAATAATTTCCCAAAGTGTATAGTCTTGCACTTGGAAATACTGCTCTATCCTTAACCTCCACATATCAAACTCATTCTGCTTGAGCATTGGCAGCTTAGCAGCCACATTAGTTTGAGATGTTTCCATGTCAATTTCTTCTTCTAAATCAAAGATATCAACCTGGGAGCTCTGATACCAATTGAGAGGATCAATCAGCCCTTTACCACTTGTGAGGATTGATTAATAATACACTTAGGATGTTAGTCCTTTTAACGTGTATATGATACTTTGAGTGAATATGATTAAGTATGCGGAATCTACTTAACCACACTTAGAAGAATATTGGTTTGTGAATAATGGAACAGTGATGCTTGTTATTGGAGAATGAACACAGAAAGTATAACACCAAACGATTCAATATTATTGAGAATAATACGAGTGATCTTCACTATCACTAGGGTTACAAAACCTTGAATCTCTATGTTTCTATGACTTTATGACTGATTGAGGATATTTGTGTTTCCACTTGTTCTTAACAGATATTGGTTTGTGAATAATGGAACAGTGATGCTTGTTATTGGAGAATGAACACAGAAAGTATAACACCAAACGATTCAATATTATTGAGAATAATACGAGTGATATTCACTATCACTAGGGTTAAAAAACCTTGAATCTCTATGTTTCTATGACTTTATGACTGATTGAGGATATTTGTGTTTCTACTTGTTCATAACAGATATCTATTTTCTAAGCACATGCATTCCACTAGTCACTTTTAATATCTAGGCTAAGATCTCCCTTTTATACAACAAAGGAGATCTTTACAATATTGTTAAGTCTTGTCAACTACTTGCTTGTTGAGTGTGTCAGTAGTAAAGATACAACTTGTTCTGTGTATACAACTTGTAGACTGATTACTTATCAAAGATATTATCTACCGTATATAATTGACTTTTATACACAAAATATCTTTTTCATACTTATCTAATCAGCAGTAGTATACGTCAAGAGTTATCCACTCAGCAGTAGTATGAGTCACTCCAACAGCAGTATTCAAGCAGCAGTACCTTTGTTTGTACTAGCAGTACTAACTTATCAGTTAGTACTGTTAGTTATAACTTGAACAGACTTCAAATATACACTAGCAGTTAGTACTGTTAGTGTATTCTTCTCAGCAGTACTAACTTTTAGAACATTTAGTTTCCAAACGCTAATCTTCAGAACATTTAATTCCCAACACAACAAAACCCTAAATATGAGATGATAAAATTAGCAGCAACCACAATTAAATAAACCAAAACCGTAAATCAACCAATAACAACAACAAAACCCTAAATCTAACATCCAAAAATTAACAATAGTTAGAACCCTTAAATAATAGCAGTTATCTACTTGCATACACCACCACAACAATAACAACCACAATTAAATGAAGCAAGACCCTAAATCTGAGATGAGAGCATTACCAATAACAACAACAAAACATGAAAAAATATAATAAGAATTTATAGCCTACAACGTAGTGTTTCATAGTGTTAGGAATATAAATATACACATGAAAGACTCGGTCACCCTGAGTATCTATTAGCATTAAGTAGCTCGTAGGATTAATCATATTAGTTTAGACTTCGTAACACAATGGAGTCGGGTCGGGTCTTTACCCACTGTCAGCCCGGTCCATAGCCTACTAGAGGCATTTTTGTAACCACTATGTAAGCCCTCTCCCACCAAAGGAGAGGGTTGGAACTTTATTTGCAATCTAATATCTCTTAAACTTTCTCTCACTAAAGTTCCCATTCTTCTCTCTCTCTCTCTAAAACATACGACCCAAAAATCAATTTTGAAGGTGTGTTATGTTTATGATTATCTTAAAATTGGTATCAAGAGCCATGGTTTGATCACTTAGATTGTGGGTACTCGGATATTTAGATTGGTTTTGTGATTTTTCATTTGGTTCGACTTGTTGTTATTGAAAACACCTTGGTTTGATCTTGTTTGTGGTTAGATTTGTGATATGTTTGTACTTTCATGATTAGGGCTGTTGTATGAGCTTAGTTTAGTGTTTGGATAGATTGTTTCATCCATTTATTGGTGTGTTTGAGTCAATTCGAGTGGTATATTGAAGGTGTTCTAGGTTGCGATTTGAGCTTCGGTATATTTTTCTAGGTTGCGATTTGAGTTGGTTAGGGAAAGGCAGTGGTGCGATTTAGGTTTGTTCGGATCTGCGATTGGGTTTATTAACAAAAAGGGAAAAAGACAAAATCGCAAGAAAGTGACGTGTTTGTCTACTTGTGAGTTGCGATTTGGCATTGCGATTTGGCATTGTGATTTGAGCTTGCGACTTGAGCCTGCGATTTGAATCAGTTTCGATTTGAGTCTCTGCGATTTGAGTTTCTGCGATTTGACTTTATGCGATTTGAGGCGTCTGCGATTTTCTCATTGAGATTTGCTCAAACCAATACGTTAACTCAATCACAACTTAGCTAAACAACAATTCAAGCAATCAAATCACGGTTCATTCTTGATTTTTGTAAAATCCCGTGAAAGAATCTATTTCTCGGTTTAAACCATAGAATTGTAAAATCACGTGCAAGTTTACATCATGGCAAGCACTCCTTCTGATGACATTCAAGCTGCCGGGTCCGATACCCGCCCTCCTATGCTTAATAGGACGGATTATGAATCATGGGCACAAAGAATACGACTTTATTGCTTGGGAAAAGAGAATGGTGTTAACATTCTTAAATCCATTGAGGAAGGACCTTTTCAAATGGGCACCACTAGAGATGCTGTCACTACCGCTGAGGATGGAACTGTCACTCTTGGAATCGACAAGCCACGTAATTACAACGATATTAATGAGGAGGAGAAGAAGCGTTATGATGCCGACATTAAAGCTTCTAACATTGTGATTCAAGGGCTTCCCAAAGACGTTTACAAGCTTATAAACTTCAACACTGAAGCCAAAGCTATTTGGGACAATGTTAAAATGCTTCTGGCTGGATCTGAACTGACCAAAGAAGATCGTGAATCTCGGTTTTATGATGAGTTTAAGCACGTCAAGATGAATCCTGGAGAAAACATCACTAACTATTATGTGAGATTTCACAAGCTTGTAAATGACATGAGGATCATCAGGATGACAATGCCAAACATCCAACTCAACTCTAAGTTTGTAAACAACATGTCACCCGAGTGGGACAGATTTGTCACTGCCGTGAAGCTCAACAAAGGATTGAGAGAGACTAATTATGAACAGTTGTATGCCTACTTACAACAACATGAAAAGCATGTTGTCTATGATCGTCAATTGAGGGAAAAAATCAATCCAACAACATTTAATGATCCTCTTGCATTTGTCTCAAATGTTCAGCCGTTCAATCAGTCCTCACTTGATCAAGTTTATCACCATCCTTTTTCATCACAGAATCAGACATCATTTGCCCAATCATCGTTGCACCCACCATCTGCTGTGAACAACCAACTGGATTCAGGATATTCTCAAACTGACAAGATGATTGATAATCTTTCCAACCAAGTTTCTTTACTTGTCCAACAGTTCAGAGCAACACTCCCTCAAACCAACAACCAACTTCGAACTTCATCAAATCCACGTAATCAAGCAACAGTGGAAGATGGAAGGGTTATGGTTCAGAATGTTCAAGGAAGGAAAAATGTGAATCAAAGGAACATTGGTCGGGGTAACATATAGAACAGAGTTAGGAATGCTAATCAGGGACAGGGAAGGCAAATTAAATGTTACCACTGTGGTGGACTAGGACACATAGCAAGGAACTACACTCAACCAAAGCTTCCACAGAACTCTAACTACTTCAAAGATAAGATGCTGTTGATGGAAGCTCAAGAGAATGGAGCAGCTTTGGACGAAGAGGAGTTATTGTTTCTTGCTGGTGATGAGGGGAACACGTTTGATGCTGATGTGGATGATCAACCAGTTCAGGACTTGGCACTAAATGATCCCAACATCTTCCAAGCTGATGACTGTGATGCTTTTGACTCAGACGTTGATGATGAACCCACTGCTCAAACCATCTTCATGGCTAATCTGTCTTCTACAGCCTCATCATCACAACAAGCTGGTCCTTCCAACGCATCTGTCATATCTGAGGTACTAAAGCTGTATGACATGTATAACATGGTCGATGAACAGAAGATTCCCAACAAAGTACAACAGACAGATGTTGTTGAATCAGATACTGCTGATATGGGAAATAGTAATGTTATCCCATATGAACAATATGTGAATCACAACGACGTGTCTGTTGTGCCAAGTAGTGCATCTTCTGTTGTCGATAATATTTATGAATTGCATGAGAACACCGTGTTTATCCCTAATGACACCTTGACCACTAGACTTAACATCTATAAAGATCAGGTGGCCATAAATGAACAACGTGCAAAATTTGAGCTAACTGAACGTAAGCAGAAAATGGATAGTCAAATGCGTACATTCATAACAGAACGTAATTTAAGGGAAGAAACATTGAAAAAGGAGTTATATTCTTTACGAAAACAACTTGATCAAAATGTTAAACAAAAACAGGAGATCCAAGAAAGTGTCATTACACTAAAACATGATTTCAAAGAAAAAGAAACAAAACTCTTAAATGATTTTTCCAGACTTAAAACGTTAAAGAATAAGATTGAAAACAAGTTGTACGCACAAGACCATACCAGACAAACTGCTCAAATGATTCAAAAGCATAAAAGGTTGTGTGATGAACATAGTGAAAAGAATGTAGGTGAAGCTAAATCAGCTTTCCTTAGGAGTGCTAAAGTGGCCCAACCTTCCTTATATGATGGAAATGAACTGCTTAAGCCTGGTCATGCCCCTCCTGATGTGTCATCATTTGAAGAGACTAATGAGATAGAAGTAATAAATAGAGAAAAATTGGCTGAAAAAATGAAGGATCCCAAATGTATAGCAAATCGAGTCATAATCAAACCCCATGATTACTATGAGGAGAACCAATTAGCTATTTTTGTGCTTCAAACTAAGTTGACCCCAGAACAAATATTTTGGTCCTTAGACTTAGAAAAAAGGAAAGACGAAGAACTTCAAGCCAAAACTCCACCCTTTAGAAAGATAGCTGCAGCAACGGTGTACCCACCCAATACACCCATGCACTTAGTTCCGTTAACTCTTCCCACAGAATGTAAAACTCTAATTAGCATATATGTTCTTTGTCAACTATTTGCTGATTTCGATAAAACATGTAAGAAGAGAATTACACCAACGGGAATTACTGAAGGGGAAAGGGGCTTTGAACAAACAAAACGGTGCTACTTAACTGAGGTCATTCCATTTTTTAAACTTCTCAAAGAACATTTTGAGGGCATGCAAAAAACCCTTGAAATTAAATTAAAAGAGATGAAAGAAGTGTTTAAAGATATGGAAAACATAGGGAAACAAAATGCTATTGATCTTAAATGCAGTGAGGTTGAAAGAAAGAATATTCTCATCACTAATGAGAATTTGATTGCAAGATGTATTGCACAGGATGTATTTTATACTGCTACGGATTCTGCATTAACTGCTTGCCAATTTCATGAGTTGTCTATTGCATTGAATGTTTCCCAGAATCGTGTTGTTGAGCTTGAGGGGGAGAATTTAAAATTGCATGAGAAAATCCAAAATGATGACCATGATAACATGGTCAGGAATTTTTCAAAACTAGAGGTTGATAATCTTAATTTGCAATTAAAATATCAACATTTAGAAGAAAGAACCAAAATCTCAAATGCCAAGACGTCTTTGGATGCTCCTGAATTTGATGCATATTTTGAATTAATTAAATGAGATGAAAAAATTCAAGCTCACACTAACACGATTCGAAAATTGAGGGCCCAAATTGCCTAATTAAAATCGAATAAGAGTGATGTGATTGGCACTGATTGCGTGGTTTTGTAACCTTACAACAGGTTTTACCTCTCGAGGGATCTCAAGAGGCTTACAACCCCACCAGGCAGTGTACCTGACCGATGTAGTATAGTGTAGTGGTAAGTACGGGGGATTGATCGTTCTCCACAGGGAATAGTGTTCGTTAGGTATGAAAGGCTACTCTAATTAGGTCTAAGGGTTGAGGAAGATTCTTTTTATGTTTTTATATTTTTATGAAAGCAAGTAAAATCTCGGTTTTGAAGGAGTGGGCGGAATTAGTTGCTAGTCAACTAACCCAATTTACTACGAATGCAAATAAAATAAAATAACAAAAATGAAATGTGGTGAGAAACTTATGTGTAGAGAAATGTGTTTACTTAGATTTCCTTACTCCCTAACTATCTTTTACCGGTTAATTAGTGTGTATTAGTCGCGTGGATGACGGGTGTATTCCTTAATACCATTCTTGGGGTGGCGTACTTACTTTCCCAAACTCTACAAGCTCCTACTTCACTCCTATGTCGAGCCGGCTAGGAAGCTCCTAACATGGGATCACTAGAATTCGCTTGTGCATTAAATACAACCATAAAAACCTTTAGTACGCATTTGGTTCATGTTTCTTAAGACGTTCAAGCAAGTTACCGAATAGGAAGTTAGCCAGTTTTCTTAAGCCTAACATAGATAAACAATCATCCAATACAACTAACAACACACTAACAACCAATAATCAATAGCTAAGTTTCATTAGATCTAAGCAAACACAAGATAAATTTAGCCTAACATGTTAAACAAAAGACAAGAATAAGATAGAATCAAACAACACATAGACATATTGAATGATTAATTGATAACTTATCTTTCAATGAAACATGGAAGATCTCAAGGCAAAAAGCCCTGAAAAAGTAGCTAAAATCGTCTTAGGGTTTTATCCCAAAATTCCACACTCTAAGCTCTCCTTAATGACAAAAGATTAGAAAACTATATATAGATTTTTGGATCTGACGGCGTCACCTTATGCATTGTGACGCCGTCACCTCGCCGCTTTTAGGGTTCCCGGGTGACCTTCTTGACGCCGTCCCTCTTTAGCTCTTCAAAAATCCATTCTGGCCTATCAAGGCTTGACGCCGTCGGATCATGAACGTGACGCCGTCCCCTTATGATTTAAGCCGTGACGCCCTTGATTTAGTTAAAGCGTGACGCCGTCAGAATTCACATGCTAACTCACTGGCCCGTCATGAGTAAATTTCACATCCCACTTTTCTTGCCAAAGCATGACGCCGTCCAGAGTAAATTGTGACGCCGTCAAGAGTAAATTTCAGCCGATTTTGAGACTTTGCCGTTTTCTTCACTTTAATGCTCCAAAAACGTCCAAAATGCCTCCTTTTCCAGATTTCTCCTCAAAAGTACCTAAAATGACAAAAGGAACGATTTAGGGCAATATTTGATCAAATAAATACGATTTCGGGCCTAAATGACCCCTTAAAAGCGGTACACTTTTCGCCTCATCAAATACCCTTACACTTGAGATTTGCTTGTCCTCAAGCAAATGCGCTTTTATTCTAATCAAAATACAAGTTAGGGGTCATTTAATGCAAACATAAAAGTAATTACAACAAATAATCGTTCCACTTCAATCATAATAAGCACGGAGATTATATACTAGCACCTCACAAATAGTGTTTAGATACTCACATCTCTCAAGTGTCATCAAAATAAATCTCATAAATGAAAACGGAAAATATCTCTCACTACCTGTCATAGCAAATAGATTACCATAGGCTTGGGAAAGGATCGAAAAACCTCCTCCACTAGGCGTAAGCACCTAAGATAAACTATCAAAGAGGGCTTTTAAATGGGTTATAATGTTAGGTGTAGGGAAAAGGAAAACACGGTTTTGTTGGATACGGGATATTTTACTGGTGGCGAGTTAAAGATCTTGATCAATTACATGTACTATACAATGTTGCTAAGCTAAGACTAGACTCGATCTTAAGCTAAAAACGAAATAACAAAATAACAAAAATATAAAACAAACATAAAATGAAACGGGATGGTAGTCCGTATGTTTTTTTCTATTTTTCATTTTCTCATTTTTTTGTGTTTTTCTTGATTTTTTTTTTTTTTTTTTTTTTTTTTTTTTTTTTTTTTTTTTTTTGCATACACTTTTGCCCTACCATCCAAAATAATACATCATAGAGGCGTTGCATCCCCCTTACACTTGAATTTTTACATAACTTTACAAATACTAATCTAATGACTCGAATTAAGATAATTGAAAAACTTGGAGTACTTTTAAAACATTTAGCACATATGGGGGTAATAAATGATGTTCTTCCCCATTACTCCACTATACTAGTACTTTACCCATGAGTCCCAATCGTCCCAAAACAATATGTACAAGGATATGACTCAACTTAGCAACCATGTAATCAACTAGATAATTAACTTGGGTTTAAACAAATGTTGTAACAATAATGCACTAAAGATGAGTGCATACAAGGTAGGCTAAGGCGATTTGGGTGTACATTTTAGTGGGGTGTAACAAATTCTTCCTTTAAGTAAAATGCTTAAAGGTCGAAACGAAAAGATAGGCTCTGAGGGGTGTACTAGGGGTATCGTGTACTAAAAATGAGTACAACGCAAAGGGTGTGGGAGAATTACTTGACCAATGTAGCCAAAATAATTATAACAAAAACACAGGTGTAAAACAATGGGTTAATCCTAATGCCTCTTATCATGTAGTAAATCTAACTACACGAATGTAGTCTCACTTGTGGCCTCGGGATGGTCCTAACGCAAGTTCTAGAATCTAAGTGCTACCGGTACACACATCATAGCATAAATGCTTTTCCTACCAATTCTAGGGGCGAACCTCACATATTTGGGGTGGAAAATTTTTTAGTGGTACGGTTTTTGTGCTAGTCATATAACTCCTATCCGTGAGACGCTCATTAGAACTAAAGTTTCACTCCTATATGTTGTAAAAAAAATTTAAATTTGGCACTAAAATTACCTTAACAGGTATTTATCTCAGTTTTATTACACATCTATTATTAAACAAACAAAAATCAAGCGCAATTGTATTCTCTAAAATCGTACTTTTACCCTCCCCTTACACTTAAGATGAACATTGTCCCCAATGTTCAAATAATAAGATGTAAAAGCAAAAAGTAAAAGAATGAAATCAAATACTCCCCTGATTCGCTCGTTGGATAGTGAAATCACACGGTTAAATCTTCCTCCAAAGAGAATGTTGAAGCTCCATGACTAATGCATCGCCATAAGCTTGATTCCAAAAACATTTCCTTGTCCAAAATAACCTGTTAAACCTGAGAAAACAAACACGAAAACCTGCATAACATCGGCGGGAAAAAATCTATATATAAGGATATAATGCTTGTGGAATGATAATTTTGCAGATTCCTGGAGATTATAAGTTGGAGATTTAATAAAAACTTTTTATGAAAACAAAACTTTCAAAAATTTCTGGAAATTAAATCTGACGCCGTCAGGTTATAAACCCTGACGCCGTCAGAAATGACCTGACAAAAATTTTCATTTTAAGTTTCCGGAAAATTTCTGGAAAAACCTTTACCTTACTTCCTGGAAATCCTGCAAAACATCATTATGACTCGATACAAGCATTTGACTCAAACAAACAAGAATATGTAGGCTAATTTATTATTATTATGATTCATGTTAATTTGTGTTCTAGTAAACCGATTTAGATTTCCCTTACACTTATCTTTTGCAAAATACCTTTATATGTAGTTAAGACGAAGTTAAAAACAACATAAAGCATTTTCACAAATTACTTTTGAACATGAATCAATAATAATAAAATTTAAACACACATACGGAAACAAATAAAAAAAAAAACAAATAAACAAACACACAAAGCAAATAAAACAAATAAAGCTTGGGTTGCCTCCCAAGAAGCGCTTTTCTTTATTAACGAGTCTTGTAGCTAGACTCAAAGTCACGCTACCCTATGTAAGTAAGCTCGTCATCGAGGACGTCTTTAGGGTTAAGCTTGGATTGAAGTTTCCTATTGGTTCGCTTAGTACGATATATCTTTTCAAACTTCTCTCCATCCGGGTCATACAATGTCATCTTGATATGCCATGACCCATCTCCATCTTTGGGTGGTTTATCCCAATTCCACTCATGATCATCTTCCTCACAAATCCACTTATTCATTCCTAGGTTAATTGGCAGAACTCCTAGGAAATCAATCATCTTTCTAAAAACTAGAGGGTCTTCAAATGGATCCAATTCGGTGTCCCTAGCCAAGAGTTGCTCCACCGAATGCATTCGGTTAACAAAGTCCTCTTCTAGGTAAAATGGGCGTTGGGGTCCTATGAAGTCTCTATCAATCCAAGGTCCATATCTAGATGGTCTCCTATTTGATTCTAGCCAATGTGGTGTTGGTTCCTCACTAGTATCATAGGCATGTTTCTTAACATCATAGATAGACCAAGTATCTCCTTCTCCTACCGCTATCTTGGATTCCTTACAATCAATCATAGCACTAGCGGTCGCCAAAAATCCTCTACCTATCAACAAGGGGCATGTAGGGTCGCTAACCATATCAAGGACGTGGAAATCGGCTAAAATGGTTAGTTTTCCAATGTGCACTAACACGTCCTTAACTACTCCAACCGGGTAAGCAACACTTCCATCCGCTAAGCCTATTATTACCTCGGTTTCTTCAAGTTTTCCAAGTTTTAGAGAGGTGTAGAGAGGTAACGGAAGTAGGTTAAGGCTTGATCCAAGATCGGCTAATGTGTCATAAGCCTCCGAATTACCGATCTTGCAAGGTAGAACAAATAAGCCCGGATCATCTAATTTCTTAGGTAGCTTGTTTTGAACAAAGGCGGTCCCTCTTTCGCCTAACTTGAGCTTCTTTTCATCCAACTCATCAACAACCGGACTTTCAAGGTGGAGCTCCTTGAATTCTTCGTCAAGGTTTTGAGTGGGAGGTGTTTCAACTATGTTGTTGACCAATTTGGATGTCATAACTTCTTGGTCATTTGGAACGACTTGGGTTTGTTTGAAACACGTGCTCATGGAATTGACCGAATAATATTGTGGACAAGAACTAGGGGACGAAACCGATGAAATAGCGTTGACATTTAGTTTCGGGTTCTTGACCGTGTTGCTAGGGAGTGCTCCCATTTCTCGGTCATTGAGGGCTTTCAACAAGGTGTCAATCTTATCGGTCATCTCGCTTTGTTTTTGTTTGAAATCGGCTTCAAACTTGGCTAAACGAGCTTCTTGAGATGCCATAAATTGAGACATCAATCCTTCAAAGTTATTGGTACCACCATTGCCGGAAGGATTGTTGTTGAAAGTACGGTTCGAGTTGAACCGCTTGATTGGAAACGATTAGGTGGGTTGGAAGAATTGGTTTGTTGTGAGTTTTGGTTTTGTCTCCACCTAAGGTTCGGGTGATTTTTCCATGAGGGGTTGTATGAATCACCATAATGGTTTGGCTCGGGTTTGAAAGTGTACCACTTGTCTCCCGCTCCGTCGGTACGCGAGGATGCGTAGTCCACAAAAGCTTGTTCGGGGAGTTCCATGCAATCACGAGTGTCGTGGGGACCACTACATAATTCACATGAAGAAGTGATTTTGTTCACTTGGCTTGAAGGTTTAGGAGCCTCGTAGGATTTCATGAGAAACTTGACTTGGTCTTCAAGTTCTATGATCCTACGGTCGGAAGTGCTTGAATTGTTAGAAGGCAAAGATATTGCCTTGACCGTTTTATTCAAATCACGGGGATCACTCCAACTTTCGTTGTCATAAAGAGCAAGATCCTCTAGGAGAGCCATGATTGTTCCGCACTTAGATCACGTAGCTTGCCACCGGCCGCTTGGTCAATGGTTTGCCTCGTGGAGAGATTGATATGGTCATAGAAGATTTGGACTTGGAGCCAAAGTTCTATGCCATGGTGAGGGACTTTTTGGAGTAAGTCCTTGAATCGAGTCCATGCCTCGTAGAGAGTTTCGCCTTGACGTTGTTGGAACATCAAGATATCATTCCTTAGCTTGGTAGTTCTTCCCGGTGGGAAAAACTGAGCAAGGAAACGAGTGGTGAGATCATCCCAAGAGGTAATGGATCCTGCGGGTTGACGTTCTAGCCACTGACTAGCTTGGTCCCGCAAAGAGAATTGGAAGAGACGCAATCGGGTCGTCTCTCGAGTGGCAACATCAAGGTCTATAGAATCAACGATTTTAAGAAAGTCCTTGAGATGTTGATTAGGATCTTCAGAACGAAGTCCATGGAATGCGCATCCACTTTGGCACCAACCGGATGGTGTCGGATCGCAAGGGTGTGATATTGGCTCCTTGAGTGAGCTCAATGGTGTTTCGATAGCCATGGTGGCTAGGACGGGAATACTCTCCTAAAGTACGGGCTCTAGGAGGTGGTGGTGGTTGTTGTGGTGGTGGGTTGTGTGGGTTAAGGATATTACCATCTTCCATGATGTCGGACGGTATGGTTACGAACAAAGACACGAAGAAAATAGATAGACTAAAGAAATCCTAGAAAAATAAAATAAAAATCTCACTAGAAAGGAATCTAGTGAGTAGACCTAATAGAAATAAAAATTCAACCTAAACAATAACTATTCCCCGGCAGCGGCGCCAAAAACTTGATTGCGTGGTTTTGTAACCTTACAACAGGTTTTACCTCTCGAGGGATCTCAAGAGGCTTACAACCCCACCAGGCAGTGTACCTGACCGATGTAGTATAGTGTAGTGGTAAGTACGGGGGATTGATCGTTCTCCACAGGGAATAGTGTTCGTTAGGTATGAAAGGCTACTCTAATTAGGTCTAAGGGTTGAGGAAGATTCTTTTTATGTTTTTATATTTTTATGAAAGCAAGTAAAATCTCGGTTTTGAAGGAGTGGGCGGAATTAGTTGCTAGTCAACTAACCCAATTTACTACGAATGCAAATAAAATAAAATAACAAAAATGAAATGTGGTGAGAAACTTATGTGTAGAGAAATGTGTTTACTTAGATTTCCTTACTCCCTAACTATCTTTTACCGGTTAATTAGTGTGTATTAGTCGCGTGGATGACGGGTGTATTCCTTAATACCATTCGTGGGGTGGCGTACTTACTTCCCCAAACTCTACAAGCTCCTACTTCACTCCTATGTCGAGCCGGCTAGGAAGCTCCTAACATGGGATCACTAGAATTCGCTTGTGCATTAAATACAACCATAAAAACCTTTAGTACGCATTTGGTTCATGTTTCTTAAGACGTTCAAGCAAGTTACCGAATAGGAAGTTAGCCAGTTTTCTTAAGCCTAACATAGATAAACAATCATCCAATACAACTAACAACACACTAACAACCAATAATCAATAGCTAAGTTTCATTAGATCTAAGCAAACACAAGATAAATTTAGCCTAACATGTTAAACAAAAGACAAGAATAAGATAGAATCAAACAACACATAGACATATTGAATGATTAATTGATAACTTATCTTTCAATGAAACATGGAAGATCTCAAGGCAAAAAGCCCTGAAAAAGTAGCTAAAATCGTCTTAGGGTTTTATCCCAAAATTCCACACACTAAGCTCTCCTTAATGACAAAAGATTAGAAAACTATATATAGATTTTTGGATCTGACGGCGTCACCTTATGCATTGTGACGCCGTCACCTCGCCGCTTTTAGGGTTCCCGGGTGACCTTCTTGACGCCGTCCCTCTTTAGCTCTTCAAAAATCCATTCTGGCCTATCAAGGCTTGACGCCGTCGGATCATGAACGTGACGCCGTCCCCTTATGATTTAAGCCGTGACGCCCTTGATTTAGTTAAAGCGTGACGCCGTCAGAATTCACATGCTAACTCACTGGCCCGTCATGAGTAAATTTCACATCCCACTTTTCTTGCCAAAGCATGACGCCGTCCAGAGTAAATTGTGACGCCGTCAAGAGTAACTTTCAGCCGATTTTGAGACTTTGCCGTTTTCTTCACTTTAATGCTCCAAAAACGTCCAAAATGCCTCCTTTTCCAGATTTCTCCTCAAAAGTACCTAAAATGACAAAAGGAACGATTTAGGGCAATATTTGATCAAATAAATACGATTTCGGGCTTAAAAGACCCCTTAAAAGCGGTACACTTTTCGCCTCATGTGACAGGCACCCATAAACCATTGTCTTTAGATTCTCAAAATTTTCACTATCAAGACACCTTCATTAAATTACAACATGAAAATGATTGTTTTCAAGCTGAAAATTCAAAAATCAAACAGCATTACAAAGAGTTATATGATTCGATTAAGATCACGCGTGATAATAACAATGAAAAGATAACTTCTTTGCTTAATGAGATCAAGAATCTAAAGACTTAGGTGAAAGGGAAAATGCCAAGTATCACTAGTGATAATGTTGTTCCAAAGGTTTCTTCTTGTAGCAAGTATGCAATTGATGTCGTGCCTATTCTGTTTCCCCTTAGGAACAATAGGTCTGCTCATCATGTATATCTCACTCACCTTAAGGATAGCCTTGATACCCTTCGTGAAATCGTAAAAGAGGATAAGATAGATAAACCACTTGATAGTTCAGTTGTAGATGCCTGCTTCCTCACTAAACGATCTCAGGAACTCTTAGAATACGTCATTGGCACAGGTCCTAAGATTGATAACAAGCGAGATAGGTTTATTGCATCTTCCTCAATGACTAAGAACAAGCATGTTACCTTTGATGTACCATTGACGACATCTGAACCCAGCACATCAAGACCTGAAAAACAAATAGCAGTAAAACAAGCTAATGTTCCCATCATCACTTCTACAGGAGTAAACAGTGACACTAAAGCCAGCGGGTCAAAGCCTAGTCGCAATACAAAGAAAGATATGACTGCGCCAGCTAAGAGTGCTCATCAGGAGAAAGTAGAAGACCATCTTAGGAACAATAAACTTGATTTGATCAAAAGTAATCGTGTTGATTCTAGTATTAGCTATAAGCATACTGTAATTAATTCGAATTCTAATGCTATTTGTAAGACATGTAATGAATGTTTAATTTCTGGTAATTATGATGAATGTGTTGGGTCATTCTTGATGTCTTCTCAACGATCCCCAGTTAAGAATGTTAGGAAACCTAAACTGAGTAAGCAAATTTGGAAAGAAACAGGAAAAATGTTTGCTCATGTTGGTTATCAATGGAGACCCACTGGAAGAAAATTCACTTTCGGAGATCAGTGCCCCTTAACAAGAATGACTAATCATAAAGTAGTGACTGTTAAGGAATGGAAGCCAACTGGTCGAATTTTCCTTTCAGAGACACAATGCCCTGTAACTAGGTCAATTGCTGCTACTAGTGAAGTTTCCACTGGTAATACCATAGCATCTATGAATCCTGTAGTTCCAGAGTTTGTTTGTGCTAACCAAACAGACCCCAGTTGCACGTGGGGATCCACTTTTTTCAGTTATCCATCGTTGTCTGTTTTCAAATACAGGTCGTACAAATCGTCCTTTGGTATTTGGACTCAGGCTGATCAAATCATATGACTGGGGATCGCTCACGGCTCAAGAATTTCGTGAATAAGTTTATCGGTACAGTTAGATTCGGGAACGACCATTTTGGGGCGATTATGGGTTATGGAGATTGTGTGTTTGGTGATAGTGTAATTTCCAGGGTATACTACGTGGAAGGACTTGGGTACAATTTTTTCTCTGTTGGTAAATTTTGTGATTCCGATCTTGAAGTTGCTTTCAGAAAACACACATGTTTCATCATAGAATTAGATGGTATTGATCTCCTTAAAGGCAGTCGTAGCACTAATCTATACACTATCTCTATTGAAGACATGATGCGGTCCTCTCCTATTTGCTTGCTGTCAAAGGCCTCAAAGAACAAATCATGGCTTTGGCACCGTCGTTTAAATCACTTAAACTTCGGCACCATAAATGAACTTACTCGAAAGGATCTTGTACGAGATATACCCAGACTGAAGTTTGAAAAGGATCATCTTTGTTCTGTTTATCAACTGGGCAAAAGCAAAAAGCATACTCACAAACCCAAAACTGTCAACACCATTATGGAAGCTCTTCACACCCTTCACATGGATCTGTGCGGACCAATGAGAGTGCAAAATATAAATGGGAAGAAATATATTCTTGTGGTGGTCGAAGACTACTCTCGGTTTACAAGGGTGAAGTTTTTGAGAACCAAGGATGAGACTCCAGCGGTTATCATCAAACTTATCAAACAGCTACAAATGAGACTCAACAAAACCATCATAATCATCCGCACAGACAATGGAACTGAGTTTGTTAACAAACAACTCATTCGATTTTATGAAAGTATTGGCGTAACTCACTAGAAAAGTGTTCCACGTACTCCTCAGAAGAATGGGGTTGTTGAAAGACGAAATCGTACTCTTGTGGAAGCTGCACGAACCATGCTGATATTTTCCAAGGCACCGATGTTTCTTTGGGCGGAAGCAATTGCTACAGCTTGTTACACCCAAAATCGATCCTTGATACATACTCTTCACAACCAAACTCCATATGAGCTGATACATGGCAAGAAACCAGATCTTTCTTTTTTGCGAATGTTCGGTGCTCTATGCTACCCGACAAATGACAGTCAGGATCAGGGAAAACTAAAGGCTAAAGCAGACATTGGATTCTTCGTTAGGTATGCACCAGATCGCAAGGGATACCGAATCTACAACAAACGAACCCGACAAATTATAGAAACCATTCGCGTAACATTCGATGAGCTAACTGAGCAAACGGCTCCTGGACACAAAAGTCCTGGACCCGCACCTAATCTTTTGTCTCCTAGACCTATTAGTTCAGGTCTTGTACAACATCCCACTCCTGCAGTTCCTTATGTACCCCCTACGAGTGAGGAGTTGAAGAATTTGTTTGATCCGATGTTTAATGAATACTTTGAGCCACCAATTATTGATACTACAACTGAAGCTCCACCTTTACCTCCAGTTGCTGATGCTCCAATTCCACACAACTCGGATGGTCCATCTGTATCTGTCTCAATTAGTCAAGATGCACCATCTGCCAGTCACTCACCATTATCATCGAATATTCAATCTCCTTTGGTACAACAAAGCTCTGCAGTTGATAATTCTTTAGATGTGAATCCTTTTGCTCCTGCTGATGATGCTCCGTTCGTGAACATATTTGCTCCTGAATCATCTAATTATGCATCTTCTTCAGGGGATCCTAACACGGCTACATCAGTTCCCTGTCCTCAACCACATGAACATCTCAGAAAATGGACAAATGATCATCCGATTGACAACATTATTGGGAATCCTTCTCGTCCGGTATCCACACGAAAGCAACTTGCTACTGATGCCTTGTGGTGTTTCTTTAATTCCGTACTATCCAAAGTCGAACCCAAAGACTTCAAAGATGCTATGTCCAAAGACAGTTGGTTTAATGCAATGCAAGAAGAAATTCATGAATTTGATCGACTTGAAGTATGGGAATTAGTACCACCTCCTGATTGTGCAACGATTATTGCTCTAAAGTAGATCTTCAAAGTGAAACTCGATGAGCATGGTGATGTTCTGAAAAATAAGGCACGACTTGTTGCAAAGGGGTATCGTCAAGAAGAGGGCATAGACTTTGAAGAATCATTTGCACCGGTTGCTCGAATTGAGGCCATCAGAATCTTTCTCGCTAATGTTGCCAGTCAAAATATGACAGTCTACCAAATGGATGTAAAGACAACATGCTTAAATGGTGATTTGAAAGAGGTAGTCTATGTCAGTCAACCTGAAGGATTTGTGGACCCTGATCATCCTACTCACGTCTGTAACACCCCAAAATCGGATCAGCGGAAGCATACAAGTTGTGGGGTGTTATTCGATAGTTGTCACAATCACAAGGTATAAAGAACGGTTTTATTCAAACCGTTTTGGAAGAAATTTCATAATAATAAATATTTAAATTACATCATGTAAAAAAAAATAGTGCGGAAGATATAGATTTAAAAAGGATTTTAACCGGTCCCAAACAAGTTTAGAGTCTTCTATGACCATGCCATGCCCTTCACCAAGCTCCTCCAAAAGTAAGATATGCAACGGAAAAAGATCTAACACCTGAGAATAACATGCTAAAAGTCAACACAAAGGTTGAGTGAATTCATAGGTTTATAATTAAAGCAGTTGATCATAATATTTCAAGTTTCCAAGAAAGTGAGCTACGTTGGTATACGCCCGTAAGTTACTACCACTGCACTAAGCTCATGACACACAAAGCGTTAACCGGCACCAGTAACTCTGGCGTAAGTCGACAGTAACCGCGGAATTTCATAATCATAATAGTTGCCCCCAAAGCCAGGTATCTTGCCAAATACCTAGTTAACTCAATTATAGCACACCCATATTGCCTACCTGGTCAACAGGGGTGGGATGGTCAAATCCTATAGGCCTATAAACTATAATCGCGCTCACCCGCAGGTGATTAATGGTTCATGATCGAGGGACTTGCTGTTGGCAAGGAAGGTACTTAGTGCTCATCAGGTGGTCAGCAAAGTTTCCATTTCAAATAACAGTTCGTAAACAATTGTGATCATAGTAAAAACAGTAGCATGTATCTCACCCCAAGTAGTTTATAAAACAGTTAAGCAAGTAGAAAGTGGGGCTATGAACTCACCTTAGCAACAGAAATGCAAGATCACAACTGACACGATTGGCATCTAGAGTGTATCACAACGGTTTCAAAACATGCGGCACGACGGTACATGGAGGTACAAGCACGGCGGTACACAACGGTCGAGGATCGGCACTACCTAATACGCATACGATTATCTCAAAACACGTCTCGCAAAATAATAAAGTCTATAAAAGACAGCGTGTCGTAGTTTTCGTGGATTACTCAGTTTTCAAAACTCATCAAAAGTTTAGTATAAACGTTTCGTGTGGTGTGGTAAGAAGACATAGACTCGACAGATAACTCACACTAAAGAGAAGAGACATCGACATAGTCGAGAGAGTACTAACGAGAACTCAACTCAAACCAAGGAAGACAACCTAGAAGTTAAAGACAAACAAGCACCACAAATCAAATAACTCAGTTTGTACGTTTCAACGTTTACCCCGTTATCCCCAAATAACTTGTATAAAACATAAACGTTTTACAATAAAAATGAGTTTAATTAATAAAACTAGTTTTTCTCGAGTTGTCGAGACTTGGATTAATCAAAACTAAAATTACAATATTTAATAAGTTTGTGTCTCGATATTTTTCTTGTAAATATTAGTTTTAGTTTTATTGAAGATTTTGTGTCCGGTCCGAGTTTAATATATTAAAGTCTTTTCGAGTTTAATATATTATACCGTCTCAAGTCTCAAAATGTTCAATGAATCCAATATCTAATATTGTAAGTCAAATAACGATCCATGAATTTTCCAAACGCCCAAATATATTCAAATCCAATTGTTGCAACGATCCTCTTAACTATATCAAACTCGTTTTATTGTTTCATAATTATTATTTCAAGTTTATATTATTCGTTAAGTTTCCCATTTCAAAATATTATTGCCGAAACCGTATTAAAAACATGACTAAACAAACAAAAGTAACCAAAATAATAAACGTCTCCGCCGTGACTCGAGACGAGTCACGGCTCGAACCCGAGACCAATTTAACAATCCGCAAACACAACACAACACCCACCTCAACGAAAATAACCAAATCCATCAAAACCCGAGTCCCAAACTCTCGGCTTAACCAAAATCAGCCCAAACACAACCCAAATCTAACCAATCCTAAATCCTAACCACAATATCAACAAGGACAACACCAATAACCTCACCCACACCACCACACGAGTGTCGGTGGTGTGGTGAGCCACTGCCTAGAGCAACAAAGCCAAACGGACCCTCGAATAACAATATCTAACACAAAAACATATAACCCCTCGTCATCAAGGGTCAAAACCACAACAATAATATTTATAGCAAAATCGTATACCAACTGATTTTGACCCGATATCCACCGGGTCTGACCCGAATCAACAGAAAGTTTTCAACCGATTCTTACCACACGATTATACATATCAAAATGTTTTAAATCCTCATTTTATAGTCCAAAGTTAAGCCAAAATGATTTTTGCTTGTTTTGAATCCACGAACACAAAGACAAAACCAAAAGTAAATCGGTAATAAAAATAAAAATATAATGACGGGCTTCTCGGTTTTACCATGACGAGAAAGAGATAAGGAGGAGGAGGAAGATAGCGGCTGTGGTGGCTGTGGTGGTAACTCGAACCCAAACGAACCAAACAAACACCCGAAAAGTACATACACATTCGATCTATACTCGTTACAGCAACAACTTGGGTCACCGGAAATTTCGCCGGAAAAACCATGGTTACCGAGAGAGAGGGATTCTAGGCGCGTGGGGTATATGGAAATGATGAGGATGATGAGATAAACAAGGTGGTGGTGGCGGTGAGAGGTGGTGATTGGCGGTGGAGCGCCGGTGACTGGTTTTAGTTGCCGGAAAAAATAAGAGAGGAGAGAGGTGAGGGAGATGATGTTGTCGGCTGGGAATATGAAGGAATGAAATATACACTAAATTTTATTATGTCAAGGTTTATATAGTGGTTAGTTAGGGAAAAATACTCCAGGGACCAAAGGGTAAATATCAAAAGCATAGGGTGGAGATGGAACTTTAGTCCAAGGACCATAGTTGTAGTTTTTACAATCTTTCATTAAATGAGGCTCGGGGCTCGTTTTAGGTAGCAAACGATCAGTTCAAAACGCGAGAATTTCACCATTGCTCTCAGAATAATTTTTCCAATAAAAACGGCTATTCATACGTCTCGTTTCTCACGAATAATAAAATAATCAAAACAAATCGTTGGTTGTGCCAGTACGCGTTGTGTACGAATTTCACGTTTCACGAGAAATCTTCCACGTTTTCGAACCAAATAAGTTCAGAAAAGATCCGTTTATGAGAAACAAGAAAAGTCTCGTTATAAAAATATATTCGGAAAATTACGGGTGGTTACAACACATACATCATATTTGGAAATCCGTCCTGGATTTCAGTTTAACTTATTAGTTTTGTTTTCGAAGGGGTTTACAAACTAAGGAAAAATCAAAATGATTGTTTTGGCTTGTAAAACAAGTTTACGAAATTTGTCGGTTGTTACAATGTCTATCGCTTGAAAAAGGCCCTCTATGGCCTAAAGCAGGCACCTAGGGCGTGGTATGACACTTTGTCTAAGTTTCTTTTAGTAAACAGATTCTCCAAAGGTGTTGTTGATCCGACATTATTCACTAGGAAAATGGGAAAATATCTACTTCACGTTCAGATCTACGTAGATGACATTATTTTTGCCTCCTCTGATTCTAGTGAATGTGATCGATTTTCTAACGAGATGAGTTCTAAGTTCCAAATGTATATGATGGGACAAATGTCGTTCTTATTAGGTTTACAAATCTCTCAAAGTCCCGGAGGCATCTTCATTAATCAATCCAAATATGCAAATGAAATATTGATGAAATTTGGATTTGATTCAAGTGATCCTGTTGACACTCCTATGGTTGAGAGATTGAAGTTGGATGAAGACCTCTCTAGGATCCCTGTTGATCAAACCAAGTTTTGAAGTATGATTGGATCCCTAATGTATCTCACCGCTAGTAGGCCAGATCTCTTGTTCGCAGTATGCATGTGTGCTCGGTACCAATCTAAGCCCACCAAAAGGCATCTGGAAGCGGTAAAGCGGGTCTTTCGATACCTTCAAGGGACTATTCACATGGGTCTCTGGTATCCTAAGGACACCGCCATGGCACTCACGGCCTATGCAGATGCAGATCATGCGGGGTGCCAAGATATTCGTCGAAGTATGTCGGGAGGTGCTCAGTTTCGGGGAGAAAAGTTAGTAAGCTGGTCATCTAAGAGGCAAATGAGTACATCTATATCTTCCACAAAGGCTGAATACATTGCCATGTCGGTGTGCTATGCTCAAATCCTATGGATGAGATCTCAACTATCGGACTATGGCTTTGCATACAACAAGATTCCTCTGTATTGTGATAACAAAAGTGCTATAGCTCTTTGCTGCAACAATGTCCAACACTCTCGATCAAAGCACATCGATATCCGTCATCACTTTATAAGGGAACAGGTTGAGAAAGGGGTTGTTGAACTTTACTTCGTGAGGACCGAGTTTCAGTTGGCTGATATCTTCACTAAGGCACTCCCGAGAGAACAGTTCCAATTTATTCTCCTGCGACTTGGCATGAAGAGTTTGACGCCAGAAACCCTCCAGTTTCTTCAAGAAGAAAATGAGGAGTAAGGTATTTACTTCATATATCCTTGTATATATTTTAAACCAAAAAGAAAATAGAAAAATATAAAACCTATAAAAACCATTAAAAAAAAAAAGAAAAACACAAAAATACCAAAAAATAGTTCCTCTAGGCATGTCTTCTGTTTATCGATAACATTTACGTTCCTAGAAATGTCATTCAATAATGACACGGGTCTTTAAATGAAGCTCGAGCAGCAGTTAAAATGAATTGTTAAAACATGTCATGTCGGCTTGCAGTTACTTCAGAGTGTAACCCGTTCTTCATTATGGGGAAAGCACGTCGCCAAAAAGACGGCTGTTCCTCCCACTGGGTGAAGTTCACCCGGGCATGGATTACTTTATATCCATGTTTCTTCGATTTGATGTATGTTTCAGTGCATCATTTCTCGTATAAGAAGAGAAGTCTTTTTTACATTGCAAATACTTTTCTATATATGATTCTTCAGCAAAGTATTTGTGCTAAACTTGGTGGTATCATGAATTTTTTGGAAATCAATCAGACTTGAAGTTTTTCATAAAATTTGTCACTCAATCAATGACTACAACTCCTTAAATAGAAAACGGGTCATCGATTGAGGGGGAGAGTGATTTCAAAAATTTTATATCATCAAAAAAAGTCACTTTGTACATAATAAGCAGTGAATTTAATGAAACTTGTTGTTATGTGTCAGTGTATGATTTTTTTAAAGTCAAATATCTTTCAAACTTATCATACCTGACACTAACATTCTCCCTAACTGATTGAGGGGGAGCATTAGTATGTTCCATTATCAGCACATATTAAACCTGACCACATTTTCTCCCATATTTTCTAAACTTATTTAAATCAATTGGGATCACAAAATCTCAAAAGGTTTGAAATTTCTGATCGAGTGAGAGAATGTGATTTAAATATGTAATCTGATAAAAATGTGATGTTTTGGACTTAAATGTAAGCTCTCCCATATGTGCTAAACTCTTTTTTATATCAATGCACATATTGAGGCGGAGCAAATGGTTTGTGGGGACAAAAAGGATATGGCATCTCATGTGAGCGCGACTCAGACTTCACCAATGAATTGACGAAACAAAAACTGTCATTAATCGAAAGGACTTGTCTTGGCCGGGTAATAATTTCAAGCTGGTCTAACCAGTGATGTAAGCGTGTCTCGAAGAGGATTTGTCTGAGTAGAGTGTACCATTTTGAGAAACTTTCTGTGGACTTGACCAGGCCGGGTAATAATTTCAAGCTAGTCTAACTAGTGATGTAAGCGTGTCTCGAATCGATCATGTTCATTGAAAGTGGATCAATTCAAAAAGTGCGAACTCCACCCAACATGTGCAAATTTATAATAAAATCATCCGAGCACATGTTAAGGGGGAGCATTTGAAAAGTATAAAACTCTCAAAGTGTTAGCAAAATGTGTTTCCTAATCATAAACACTTTGAGAGATTTTTCAAGGATTTGGTTAACGGCAACATAGGATAGTCATGAAGTTATAAGGTGGCTAAGGTTAGGAAAACCGTCCTATGATCCGCCAGAGCCGGAGGGATCTACCCAAGGACAATACCGAATAGTTAGTATTAGAAAGTCCTTAGGTATGATTATGAAAAAAGGAGTAATGTGAGAAAGGAGAAAGAAGGGGTTGAAGAATTAAAAAGAAAAGTAATGTGAAAGGGTGAAAAGAAATAGCCCTCCAATTATTCAAGCTTAGGGCAGAAACCGGGTTCAACTCATATGCTACTGCTTGTTACTAAGGTACCGCCGGTATTGAAGACAAGACGTCATGGACCCAGTGACGCACTGAACTAAACCTTCGAGCCACTCAAGTTCTCTTAAAAGGACTTGTTTCATTCTCACGGGGAACCCTGCATAATCTATCGACCGCTCATTACGAGTTATGTTGATATTGAAACATGAGACACCGCTCAAGTCTCCGACTACCAAAAATTGCACTTATCGAGTCTAGAGCCGCAAGATACATCAAAAGATCTCATAGGAACACATGTTATTTCTACACTGGTTGTTCAACATTAAGGACACCAGTTGTAAACTTATGAGTCCTACGCAGATCTTAGCAATCTGCCGGAACATTTATGAGGGAATTTACAAATGTAATTCTCATTGATTGAATGGAAATTCCTGCTAGGGTCAACATTAAACAGCCCTGAAAGCAGGTCACTTCGGTAATTCCTTGTGGATTACGCTTAGTGGTCGCGGCGGTTTCAAACGGTCTACAGTTGTGGAGTGAACTCCAGCGACTCACCTAATCGTTGATGTACTTCGGTAGATCTTGTAAGCCCTCTCGGGGGTATCCGATTCAGGAATGGCCTTGGCAAGGATTAGAGAAAGTTTTCACACTATGCTGTTTACGATCTCGAAGTCCGAACCTATAAGCGCTGGATGATTTGTTGCTAACTGTTTGCGTGCAAGAATCTTTGGCGATTGCAGCTGATTGCCAAAAAGATGCAAATTCATCACCCCATGCTCACACTTCACAATCATAATCAAAGAAATCATGTTAATTGAAAGGCTCTCAACAATGCTTTCGCAACTCTGATGCTGAAAATCATGATCCAGAAGAGTGCGAGCATGTCGGTCCAAAGATCACAACATCATATAGAGACGATACTACAAAAAGGGATGACTTGGAGACGTACGTTGGATGTCGTGAGTACAAAGATTAATGACTTAGAAGAATCAAAGACTACGAGCTAGGGATTCAAAGTCATGTAATAGAATGCTAGAATTCAAAATGTAATTTCCGGGGTGACCTCCCTTTGGGGGAGATTGTTAGGAATATAAATATACACATGAAAGACTCGGTCACCCCGAGTATCTATTAGCATTAAGTAGCTCGTAGGATTAATCATATTAGTTTGGACTTCGTAACACCATGGAGTCGGGTCGAGTCTTTACCCACTGTTAGCCCAGTCCATAGCCTACTAGAGGCATTTTTGTAACCACTATATAAGCCCTCTCCCACCAAAGGAGAGGGTTGGAACTTCATTTGCAATCTAATATCTCTTACACTTTCTCTCACTAAAGTTCCCATTCTACTCTTTCTCTCTCTCTAAAACATACGACCCAAAACTCAATTTTGAAGGTGTGTTATGTTTATGATTATCTTACAGTAACTAATCGGATACTGTATCAATAACATATGGCGCAACAATCACCACAAAAGGATTAAAAAAATATTTTCACTATTGCTTTTCCTGTTCACCCCCTCACAGGCAACTGTAGCTGCAAAAGGTCGGATCGGAGAAACTTGAATGGGCATCGGGTTTTGGTCCTGGAGCAGCACCTTTCGGATCTAAAAGACAAACGATGGCTGTGAGTGAGGATGAACAGGGTGGGGCACCAACTTATTAGTCGGGTTATGGATGGAGCGGGTGGGGACAAAAAAAGGGGTTAAGTGATCCCACTAAATATAATATATATATAATTTCAAGTTGTCCCTCCGTTTTTACACCTAGAATTTCGACCAAACGAGCAAGTACACAAATCAATTTTAATTACTATAAATCAAAGGCCTTGTGTCTCAATGGTACCCCATGTTGTGTGAGAAGCTCCTCAACCACATGGTTGTGGGTTCAAGTCCTGTTTAAAACATGTGAGATAATTAAGATATATAATTTTGAGATAATTAGTTGTCGTTCTAAAAAAAATTACTGTAATATTTAATTAATAGTATGTAATATGTGCACTTTAGAACTAAAAGTCAAGGTACAATAAGTTAAGTATTTTTTCTTGAGCTTTGCTACATCTACAAAACATTCACAAAAAAATATTTGCAAAAATGTGTTTTCATGTTTTGATTAAGTAAATCACACATAAAAAACACATTTTTTGGAATAGTTTGTGGACGTAGCAAAGCTCTTCTTAAAATAATGTTGTTACCGATTACGAAGATTTTTATAAACTTTTAAATTACGAAAATTTTTATAGACTTTTTTTGGTTTTTTATTAAATTACGAAACTTTTTATATATTTTTTTTGGTTTTCTTTTTTAATTTCCGGAAATTTTTGTAAACTTTTGTTTTATAAACGTTTTTTAATTTAAACTATTTTATTAAATTTTAAAATAGGCGTTATTTTAAACGTTTGTTTTTTACTTTTAAATATTTTATAAAACTTTTAAACTATTTTAGTATTTTAACTTTTTTTATACAACTTTTAAACTATTTGAGTGGGTGTGTCACCCTAAAGATAATTGTCACTTTTGAATTTTACTTTAAGCAAACGGAAATGTATAAAAACGGACGAAAATGTATTAAAATGGATGAAAACGTATACAAACGGACGAAACATATAAAAACAGATAAAACATAAGAAAACGTATTAAAACGGACGAAACATATAAAAACGGGTGAAAGCCTATTAAAACGGATAAAAACGAAAGAAAACGTATAAAAACAGGTAAAAACGTATGAAAGACGTATAAAAACGGACGAAAACGTATAAAAACGAATGAAAACCTATAAAAACGGATAAAAGCGTGAGAAAACGTATAAAAACGGGTAAAAACGTATGAAAACTTAAGAAAGACGTATAAAAACGGACGAAAACATATAAAAACGGATGAAAACCTATAAAAACGGATAAAAACGTAAAAAAACGTATGAAAACGTAAGAAAGACGTATAAAAACGGACGAAAACGTATAAAAACAAACGAAAACGGATAAAAACGGATAACAACGTAAGAAAACATATAGAACGCATAAAAACGGACGAAAACGTATAACAAAGGAAGAAAACGTATTAGGGACGAAAGTTGCAACGTTTGACAAACCACAGGGACCATCCATGTAATTTACTTTATTATTTAATTTATTTTTGTTAGTGAAAATCGGACGTGACATGCACATATGGCAGTAGTGATTATGGTTTCGGTAAAACAAGTTTAGCCGTGCAAAATGGAACAAAAGATGAAAGTACACTACATAAAATGGAACGAAAAAAGTACACGTATCAAAACGGTATATTTAAAAAATTACGTAGCTATTTAGCAGACAAAACCTTTTTTTTATATTCATAACCAACTTTGTACACTATTTTAATGGAACATCAATGAAGGCTAATGAATAAGGTTAACTAATATATGAACGAAACAATAAACATCATTAATAAAGTAAACCATATGTTCTAACCAACTTTTTATGAGTATCCTACATAAGTTTGCTTTTTTTTTTTTGAAGTCAGATAATCAAGAGTAACATGGTCCCTTTTCGTCATTGGTTACCCGAAAATGGCTGCACCACCTATCTCCATTCTCATTATGGTGTATTCGGCATTTCATGAGTCCGCGGCACTACTACAAAAATTGGCATAGAGCCCCCTTAATAGAGCCCGGTTTTTGTAAAAAACGGGCTCTAAAGGGATTCCGGGTTGTGGAAAAGAGTATAGAGCCGTGTTTTTTCTCAAATAACCGGGCTCTATGCTAAAAAATATTAGAGCCGTGTTTTTTGCTTAAAAACCGGGCTCTATTCCTCGTATAGAGCCATGTTCTCTTTTATAAAACCGGGCTTTATGACTAAAACCATTAGAGCCCGTTTTTCTTCCACGAAACCGGGCTCTATTACATTTCCCACCAACGTCTAGTAACAAAACCAGCATACTCAACGGGTGAAAACTATATGAAGCATATTTATTACCTTTTTTTGCCTCTTTTTTTCCAAACCTTTGCATATATAAGCTGTAAATGAACAAATTTTAATTGTCTCCATATATAAGCTTTAAATGATCAAATTTTGTTCAATCTCAAATCATAATTAAAGGTAACTTCTTATATTTAATTATTGTTATATACTATTCTAGCTTATTTTCATACATACACATGTTCAATTTCAAAGCTAAGCACATCTTTATTGTTAATTCTTGATCAATATGTCACTCTCTATAAAACTACTTGTGCTATTTCTTGACTTCTGCAAAGAATATATTAGTAGTCTTTTTGTTAACTGAATTGCAACTAGTGTACATGAATTGCAACTAAGTAATATACATTATTTTGTAGGGAGTAATAATAATTCACGATACTATAGATATGTTTAGATATATGAATATTTGTTTCTTAACTTGTAACTTATTTGTATTTGTAGGACCGTTTTCGGAAATAATTTGGCACGCGAAACTTGCTACTAGCTTGATTGACCCGTGCAAGTAAGGTGTCTTTTTATGATTTTTCGAACCACTAATAGCGTTGTTATGACATTCATTTAGTACAAATAAGGTATAAATTATTCTCTTTTAGTATAATACTTAGCTTATATTAATAGAGATTAATTTTGGATTGCCCCCATTAGGATTGCCTTTTAAATAATTTATCCCATTTAGGATGCGAATGTTATTAACAAATTGAGTATTTAAGGAAAATTCGGTATGATTTCTCTTACTTCTACAAATTTGTGTTTTATGCACATATTTGGGGATTTGAGGGAATGTACTAGATAGGTCGAAATTCTAGATGGATCGAAGTAGATGGATGTACAAGATAGATCGAAATTCAGAGGAATATTTGACCAAGCTGTCTGAATTTATTAGAGTTGCCGAGGATGATCGGGAAAAGAAAGGAAAATTAAGAATATCTTGTCCGTGTAAAGATTGTAACCATATACAATTTTATACTGACTCTAATGTAATAAAAGGACACCTCATATCAACTGGGTTTACAGAACGGTATACTTGTTGGTCATGGCATGGTGAATTATTGCAAGAGCGTGACACGGTTGATTCTGATCATAGCGAGGATGATGACGATGATTCGTACGACAGCGGTCCTGATAACTTAGATGACATGTTACATGATTTGGAGGGTGACATAGATGACAATAATCATGCCAAATTTCAAGAATTGTTTGAGCATGCGGAAAAGCCATTATATGCTGGGTGTAAAAAACACACTAGACTAAGTGCAGTGTTGAGATTGTTTGACGTAAAGGCAGCTAATGGTTGGAGTGATAAAGGTTTTACAGATTTGTTAGAGGCAGTGAATGAATTGCTCCCCGAAGATAATGAGTTGCCCGTTTCTGTATACAAAGCAAAAAAATTGATTTGTCCAATGGGATTGCAAATCAAAAGAATACACGCATGTCCCAATGATTGTGTATTGTATACGAAGGAAAAAAAGGACTTGCATAAATGTCCTGTCTGTAATTCGTCAAGGTATAAGGAAAAAACTGAAAAAGAAATTAATAGTGATGTGACGAAGAATGGCCCCCCAGCTAAAGTATTATGGTATTTGCCCATTATACCTAGGCTGAAACGATTATTTGCTAATCCAAAAGATGCAAAGTTGTTCCGTTGGCATGCCGAAGAGCGTAAAAAAGATGGAAAAATAAGACATGTGGCTGATTCACCTCAATGGAGAAATATTGATAATATTGAGATTAGAAATGTACGGGTTGGAGATGAGGTTAGAGATATACGGTTTGGTGATGAGATTAGGAATATACGGTTTGGACTTAGCTCAGACGGAATAAACCCTTTTGGAAATATGAGTAGTCGTCACAGCACTTGGCCAGTTCTTTTATGCGTCTACAATCTTCCACCTTGGTTATGCATGAAACGAAAGTACATCATGATGTCATTGTTAATTCAAGGTCCAAAACAACCAGGAAATGACATCGATGTGTATTTGGAACCGTTAATTGATGACATGAGAGAACTGTGGGGTACAGGCGTTGAAGTGTATGATGCGTACATGAAGGAAACTTTTCAATTGCGGGCCATGATTTTTTGTACCATAAGTGATTTTCCTGCATACGGTAACTTGTCTGGATACGGTACAAAAGGATATAAGGCGTGTCCTGTTTGTGAAGATGATACCCACTCAAAGTGGTTGCCAAATTGTAAGAAGATGGTATATATGGGACATCGAAGATCGCTTCGAAAGGATCACCCATTCCGTAGACGAAAAAAGTTGTTTGACGGCAACCCTGAGCCAGGAGTCTTACGACAACCATTGGATGGAGAAGCTGTATTATCCCGAGTTCAAGAAGTAAACAATGTGTTTGGAAAACGAAAGAGAACCCCTCCAACCAACATATGGAAAAAAAAGTCTATCTTTTTTGATTTGCCATACTGGAAGCATTTGCAAGTCCGACATTGTCTTGATGTTATGCACATCGAGAAAAATGTGTGTGACAGTTTAATAGGATTATTGTTAAATATTCCGGGAAAAACAAAAGATGGGGTTAATGTTCGAAAGGATATGGTTGAAATGGGAATAAGACAAGAGCTTGCTCCAGTTGAAAAAGAAGGAAGTCGTATATATCTCCCGGCAGCTTGTTATACCATGTCAAAGGCCGAGAAAACCAAATTTTGTCAATGCTTACATGGTGTTAAGGTTCCATCCGGATATTCTTCAAATGTTAAGAAGTTGGTGTCGATGAATGACTTGAAATTGCTTGGTATGAAGTCGCACGATTGTCATATTTTAATTACACAACTTATCCCAATTGCAATTCGTGGAATATTGCCAAACCGCATTCGACACACGATCACAAAGCTTTGCCTATTTTTCAACCTGATTCATTCAAAAGTGATCGATCCAGAAGTGTTAGATGAATGGCAGAGTGATATTATCCTCACCCTTTGCCAACTCGAGATGTATTTTCCTCCTTCCTTTTTCGATGTCATGGTTCATTTGGTATCTCATATTGTAGGAGAAATAAAGGCTTGTGGTCCTGTGTTTCTACGGTACATGTATCCATTCGAGAGATACATGGGTTTCTTAAAAGGATATGTTAGGAACCGATATCGACCAGAGGCGAGTATTATTCAGGGATATGCTACCGAGGAGGTAATTGAGTTTTGTACAGACTATATGAAAGATGTCCCCAATATTGGCATCCCACAATCTCGCCACGAGGGTAGACTTCAAGGGGTTGGGACTATTGGGAGGAATTTGGAAGTGCCAAATCAAGATGATTTATATCGGGCACATTTTACCGTTTTAGAACACATGACTTGTGTTGCTCCGCACATCCATGAACACAAAAGAATGTTAATAGCAAAATATCGTAATAAGACACAAGCATGGTTGGCTACCGAGCATTATAGAACATTTCCGGATTGGTTGAAAAACAAGGTGAGAAGTAACATGCTACAAAATGTAGATAGGACGGTGGAACGGTTGGGGTTCGGTCCGCAATTTGTGACAAGATACCAAGGCTATGACATCAATGGGTATACATTTTACACTAAGCAACAAGATGAAAAGAGTACATTGCAGAACAGCGGAGTGATGGTAATAGCCGCTACACCTGATTTCTCAATGGATGATCATGAAGCAAGGTCGGCGATTGCCAAAAAATCATATTATGGTGTCATTCAAGAAATCTGGGAATTGGATTATCTTTCGTTCACTATACCTATGTTAAAGTGTAAGTGGGTCAATAACGTAGGAGGTGTTAGAGTTGACGATTACGGTTTTACAAGTGTCAATCTTTCCACAAATGGCTATGTATCCGAACCGTTTATCCTAGCAAAACAAGCGAATCAAATATTCTTTGTTGAGGACCCGAATGATTCTAGATGGCACATCGTTCTACACGGTAAACGACGTATAGTTGGTGTTGAGAATGTTGTCGACGAGGATGAATATGACCAGTTTGATGAGCTACCTCCGTTTTCTATCAGTGCTTCATCTTCAAATGACGTTATTGATGATACCACTTACTTAAGATCCGACCACGATGAAGGTATTCTTTGTTGAAGACCTGCACTTGATTAAGGTAAATAAAATATCTTTTTAATATGAAATAAAACGTAATTTTTATATTTCATTATAATTTACATACTAATAAATTTATTTTGTTTTGCAGGCACATAGCTTATCTAGTTTATTTAGACATGTTTTTGTATAAAGTTTCAATAAATTTTAATTTTAGATTGTAAGACTATTGAAAAAAAAAAAAAAAAAAAAAAAAAAAAACCTTTGAACAATTTTATTTTCTTAAAAAAAAATACTTTCATTTTCTTTTCTTTTTTTCTTTTAATCATATATTGGTTTATAAAATTTAGTTAGGCGGTTCTCAAAATTTTAGCCTAAAATCTAAAATCAAAAGGGCGCGTCATTTCCCTCCCCCAAATTTCATTACACACCAAACCCTAATCTCTTTTCCCCCTTCACTTTCACAACCTTCAGCACACACCACTTAACCAATACCACTTAACCACTTTCGCACACCACCACCACCACCACCGTCGCACACCATTGGCGTCACAGGCCACCTTCATCACAGATCCAAGCCACCAACAGACTTATTCGAATTAGGAGGTACCAATTTGCTAAAGTTGATATTGTTCTTCAATTAATCTTTATAATATCTCATTAATGTTGTTAAATTTGATTTTGGAATTGCTTATGTCTTAATGTTAGGCTGATATGGAAGAGCATATGGATGAGCAGCATATGGTTGAGAATGATATGAATGAGCAAGATATGAGTGAGCAACCCGAACCACAACCTCCAAGGAAAAAGAGAGGAATCTACACCATAAATAAGAAGAATAGGAAACAATTAAATGGTGTTACTTTCGATGAGTATGGCCTTGCTATTGGAGATGACCAGTCTCCTTTTGGGCTTTACGTAGGAGCTGTAACTAGGGCAAATATCTCTATCCTCAAAGATGATTGGAGGAAAGTGAAAAAAAGTGATAAAGATCAGTTATGGTTGGAAATCAAGGTATATTATCTAACAAATTCAATCTAATTTTTTGCTTGGATATTTTACTAATTTATGTTCTTGTTAATAAACTCTGAATTTTACTTGGAACATATGGAATTGAATTTCTAAGTTCCTTCTTACATTGATTTCTATTTCAAAAAGGATGAATCTTAATCATTTAAATCTTAGTTTTTGCCTAATATCATCTGTTCATATTCGATAATCATCTCGTTATTTATCATCTTAGTATTTATTTATAACTGAATAGCTTCTATTCGCAATATATGTATGATAAAGAGTTTGAATTTTAACTTGATTATAGATTTTGGAGATTTGTTTTAGTTTTTCAAGCTGATCTTGGGTAACGAATAGCAATAATATAGAAATTTTCTGAAGGTGATAAGAGTGTATAAAATATCACCAGAATTATTTGAGGGATTAAGCACGAATGCCCTCAAGGGCATATGAAGTGCGACGAATTCAAGTTAAGGTTATTAGTGTGCTAAATACCCTTTTGATTAGAGATTGAGACTCTTTCAATTAAATGCAGCAAGGCATATATAAGACTTGTAGATCTAGGGTAAGTGATCACAATACAACATTTAATTACCGACTAATCTAGCGTAGGTACATTAATGAAGACCGTTCGTAGTGTCACATGGTGCTGATTTAATTATATCAGTTAATCTAGTGTCAATATGCTGATATAAAATCCCTTTATATTGCAGCGCTCGTGAATGATTGATCTAGGGCAAATATACAATATACAGACCTTTGTTAGTGCAAATACTTGTCCGTCTAGGGTGAGTGTCTAGAAACCCTTTCAGTAGAATATGCGGATTTAACACCGGCTGATTTTCTACGCTTAATTAACACTACTACAAAAATCAGTTAGGATGTCACTTAATTACTATGTTTATTAACGTCTTATGAGCTTCATTTTTACATTGCAGGAGCATTGTAGGCTTAAGGATAATGGCTGCAAAAAACAAGTGCTCAAACAGTGCAACCATTCTTGGAAAAGTTTCAAGAAGCATCTTCGTACAGATTACATGTATAAGGAAAGAAGTCCTTGTGATAAGTGGACGTTTATTGAACCCGGTACATGGGAAGAGTTTGTGAAGATGGAAAGTACCCCTGATAAAATGGTATGACTTACTTTAAAATGTATTTTTATATATTGTATAATGCTGCAATGTTTCTAATTCTCTATTATTCCTATGTCAAGGCGAAACATGAAAAAGGGAAGAAATGGGCTAAACTCAAGAAAAATCCTCCACGGGTGGGCCCAAAAGGATATCGTGGAAATGTAGATCGATGGGAAAAAGAGAGAGCTTCTGAAGAGCTTTGCACAGATGTCCATAAGATACCTGATCGTCGTGGGAGACATTATTGTTTGGCAAGGAGAGTACACGATAAAGTAAAAGGATTGATGTTATCGCCTGAAATGCAAGTTATTGCGGACCAATTGGTAAGGCATTGCTAGCTACCCATATCCCATTTCCTTAGGTGCTAATATAAAAAGATTATACTTTTAAATGCAAAGTTATTTTTACCATAATAGTGCAATATGCAGACTATAAGTTTGATAACAGTGAGAAATAAAAATAGAAATGCAAGCACATAATTGATCAACGCATCACTTTCTCGTGAATGTATTGTACCTTGTAAGGATATAGGTTTTGTATAATGGATGCTGGAATATAAAATGTAGTAATTGCCATCCAGGTTGTAATTGTAATTGGCTAAAGAAACAAGTATTTGAATGTACTTTTTGAAAGTGATTATTCAGACCTGAAATAATAACTTATTACTTACATAATCAGTATTCGATCAACACATCACGCATATTAATAGTTTCTGATTATTGTATTACTTGTATAAATTACAGATTGAGGCACACACACAATTATCTAACAGTTCAGAAGTTGAAGATGGTGTAGATCCATTAATTATGGTGGTAGGACCGGAGCACGGTGGTCGTACTAGGGGGGTAGGACACCTTGTGGGCTTTAAACGGGGGATAGAGGGATATGTTTCAAAGAAGAGAAAGTATCGCGAAAGACAAGAAATAATGGCGATTGTAAAGGAAAAAATAGCAGAAGCACGTGTAGAATTGAAGGCCGAGTATGATAAGGATCTTGCAAGAGCAATAAAGGAGATGAATTCTAGGCAAGAGAATGAAAACCCCGAGAGCCCGCCAATGAGGAAAAGTAGTTGTGACTCGGCGTCAAACTTTGATGTATTGGACAATATACAGGTACATGTAGGGGTGTTATCGGGTCGGGTTATCGGGTTAGTCGGGTCGGGTTGAGTCGGGTTTGGATTTTTTAAAAACTCACCCGACACCCGACCCGATAAGGAATCGGGTTATCGGGTTCGGGTGGTAGTCGGGTCGGGTTATGTCGGGTCGGGTGATTCGGGTTATCGGGTGACCCGATAGTAAATGTCATAAACTTAGCTTTTACAGCACTCCTTTGATTACATAAGTTCGGTGAGCCCTTTTTCTTGACGTCCAAGGACCAGTTGAGTATGCTGCACTGACCAGTGACCACATGATGGGCCCATTACTTAGCATTTGGATCTATAATAATTATTTTTTCTTTGTATAATCCGGATGCCAACTAACTAGTTATTATAGTATTATGTTTTATGCAAATCAATGTTCAGCCCAATTCACAGAAGTCACTGCAATTTCTGCCTAAGAAATTAACATCTTATACAAAATGGCTTTAAATAACTTGGTGTGTTATGTACTTATGTGACTCACTCAATGTTTAGGTTGATAGAGCAGATATTCTATGCCCATTAACATTTTGGTAAAAGAATATATAAGTTGGCTAAAGGATTGTCCCAAACATTTTTCAAATAAGACTGTACAGCTTTTCACTTATTTGTGTAACATTTTCGCTGTCCTTTTTAAAATAAACTACTGCTTATTTGTGCAACATTTTCGCTGTCTTATTAATAATGCAACTACTACTTATCCATCCAATAAATGTTTAGGTTGGATAACAGATATTCTATGACCATATATGATTTGGTTCAGTCACTTATTTGTCCCAGACATATTTCAATCATGACTATGCGGCATTCACTTATTTGTGTAACATTTTCACTGTGTTTTTAATAATTCATAGATACAACTATTATACCACTTAATGCAGCTTCTATTATCATGCGTTATAATATGTCTTCTCCAACTTGGTGTCATCTTTACAGATTATCAGAACTTCCTTTCACCCCCTTGAACTGTTCTATCCTGGTTTTCTAGTCTGTTTGTTTAGTCTTTTGGCCTAGTCCGAACATGTGCGCTATATGTTAAAGCAACCTATCACAAACAAAGATATACGATTGTAACTTATACTATAGGATATATTGATCATATTTTGACAAACAGGACAACTCAGAGAACTCTCTTTTCTTGTGTTGCAGGACAACTCTGAGATTAAAAAAAGTGCACAACACATTAACATAACTACATAAGCACACAACACATTAACGGATCTTGTTTGCTACTGATCTTGTATGCTTATTTGCACATGTTCTACGGATCTTGTTTGCTACTGATCTTGTTTATCAAATATGCTACTGATCTTGTTTGCAACATAGATGTTAAAATAGATTTAAACATAGTAGTCTATTGATTTTGTTTGCAAAATAATTTGCACATGCTGGTTAAAATTTAAGTTAGTTAGTACAACTGACATTTTGAATGATATTCATGTTTTTATTTAGATTTAGAGCTATAATAAAGCATGTACTCAATTGCTTGTTAATTTTTTTGCATTATAAGTGTATTATATATTTTCTGATAATATATGTTTTATAGGAGGCTAGCAAATGCCAGTTGTTTCTCCCCTACGGGACCAAGAAGGTTCTTGTTGCTATAGGGATGGTGTATCCGGCTAAGCAAGTACATGGAAAGTCAGTGCTACAGGGGCATGCGAAGGTGCATGTAGACAATGTTGAAGCTAAGTACAAGGACTACATTCTTCCAGTCGAAACCGAAGAGTTTAGTACATTAGGACAAACCGTGCTTAGTTTTATTCAATGGCCCAAGAAGTATATTGAACTCACAAAGGTAAATTGATCTACACAAGATTCACTTATAATATTGTAGTTACATGTTGTCACTATAATAACTGTACTTTGTTATCAGGCCTCCAACCAAATAGGAAACGAGAAAAGTGTGGCAGCAAATACCTCCACCCAAACTGCAACCAAGCAAATTATGGCAGCAACTACATCCACCCAAATTGCAACCAAGCAAATTTTGGAAACAAACAAAGAACCTTCCATCCAAAAACAAACATCGTCAACTTTGAATAGACAAGGACCATCCAACCATATAGCAGCAGCTGCGCTGACCAAGAGTGCAACCAAGAGTGCACGTCCCCTCAATTCGGTACGTACATTCATGTGTGTGTATGCTTCACATGTTCATGTTCTGGTTCGAGTCTAAATGGTCTTTGTATTTATGGGTTCAACATAACTTTTAGCCTTTAATTAATACTTCACATGTTTTGTTAGTGTTAGAAAATCACCATTACTAGTGTACTTGTTGTGCAGGCTAGCAAGGAAAAAGAAGATCTAATCAAGAAAATGAACAGCTATCGTGGTCAGATACATAAAAGAGCGTGTGTTCGAAGTGCTTATGAACGTTTGATGCGTAGCCCAGATCCTACTCGTTCTATACTTGTTAATGTTGAGCCTCGTGTTTTTGGACAATCAGAGTCCTTTCAAATTTCGGTTCCTCCCCAGGATCTTATGATGCTTTTTACGAATGGATGGCTTAACTCTTCCATTATAACTTTGTTTGCAACGTAAGTACACAGGGGCTTAACATATCTTATTTAAACATAGTTGGGATATTTTGTTATTTTCATTTTATATATTGTCATGTTTCCAGGTCCATACATAAGATTTTGCAAAAGGTGAAATCGCAATCGAACAAATGCGGTTTCCTGAACCCGTATACGATTCAAGATTCTGTATGCATGTTTGACAGTTTACTTGTCGAAAACTACTTGTTGCAAGCGATGGACTCAAGCCAACATAAATCGTTTTTTCTTGCTCCATACGTTGAAAGGTATGATATGCAACACTATCCTTCATTGCTTCATGACTTATGTAAATTGTTTATACTAAAAGATCACATATCAATGTGTTTTAGTAAACACTGGAATCTGTTCATAATTGTACCTCAACAAAACGTCGGGTTCATTTTGGATTCTGATATGGAAGGAAAGAACGAGGAGAGCTACAAATTTACCAATGTAGTGCAGAAGTAAGAATTTTTTGCATTAACGTATTATTCACATTTATATCTATAAAGGTTAACATAACTATACCATTCTTTAATTTCTTGTAGGGCGTTTGGTAGTATGAAATGGAATCTTGTTGAGGTAAATAATCTCATTCTATAAATGTATATTATTATTTTTTTATTTCTTTTGTTTAATGCTTATAAAATGGCTTCTATTTTTAGTGCAACCAACAACGTCACTATTGGGAATGCGGGTACTTTGTGATGAAGTGGATGCATCAGTTTGTAACCCATCAACAACACTCATTCCCCAAAACAGTAAGTAACTTTTAAAAGCCATTCTTATTGTTGAATATATTCTGTGACTATCTTGTTTGCCATATAGTTTGGTTCGAAATGTTGGAAATTAAGTCTGTTTGAAAAGTTGCCATATAGTTTTGTTTGCAAATGTGATAGGATTTGGTTTTCATGTGTTTTGTTAGTTTTTAGTTGTCGCATCCAACATGTTATCCTTGCTGCAATATGTACAACATTAGGGCAAACACTAGTCTAACGTATCATAGGGCTGGTTATGGTCAATACATAGGGCTGATTCTAATTGGTTATTTAAGCAGTTTGGGAGTTGTTGATAGGCATAACAATCAAAACTGCTAGGGGGTTTTAGGCATTGCTTACTTTAAATAAGCAAATAAGCGATGTTATGCCTATCAACATCACTTTTGTAGAAATGTTGATAGGCATAACATCACTTCTTTAAAACAGCCCCCTATAAAAATAGTTTCTGATAAGTTTTTTATTGACATGTTGCAAGTGTCTTTAAACAAGTAGCTTTGTATAATAATATATGCGGCACTAGTAATTGTCTTGATATAAGTATATAATATTTTCATTCATAGCCACTTTGGTCTAACAAACTTCAGTCTTATTTGGTCAAGCTCAAGGAAACAAATACACCTAAAACAGAATCTCAAGACTTCTATACTAACGGGTGATTTTCAGGTTTTGTGTTATAGGAAAATAAACATAATCACTATTCATATATAAAGATTGAACAAGTTATCGGACACATGATGTGCATAAATCTTATGGATGTTTTTTACACAGGTGCCTTGGAATGACAAGAAGCCATTTACTGCCAAGGAGCTGGACGACATCATGAGCTCGTGCATTTCAGTGTGTGGCATTTGATCATCAGTCATGGTAGTTTTTAGGAAAGGTTGGCATGTACTCATGTCTTTTTGTATATCTCCTTTCCCTTAGCCCAACGAAACACTTATTGTGAAACTGTTGTGATGTTTAATTAGTGGTATAAAGTATGTTCGGTAGTCCATAGGACCCGTATTACATTGTTGTAAACTGATCTTGGATCTTAAATCCATTGGTTTTGGTATAGACCTTCAAGGTTATGGTTTTGTTACAGTTTTATTTTGTTACAGTTCTGTTTTGTTTTTCTGCTGTGGAAATACATATGTAAACAGGTGGAATTTAATAAAATTAAAAAAAGCAATTTTTTTTTTCATAGAGCCATGTTTTGTAAGGAAAAAACAGGGCTCTATACTTATTAAAAATGGATTTTTTAAGTCAGATAGAGCCATGTTCTCTTTTATAAAACCGGGCTCTATTAAACAACATAAAGCCCGTTTTTGAAACCGGGCTCTATGGCACTTCCTAATAGAGTCCCCCCCCTTTTGTGCCCTCATGAAAAACCGGGCTCTATTAGCATTTCTAACCGGGCTCTATGCCAATTTTTGTAGTAGTGTGAGTCCCCTCCAACTGCGGCACGGTGCTTTGATATCTGCAAGACATTAAAAATTCAGCATAACTATAAATCAATAAACCAAAAAAAAAAAAAAAAAAAAAAAATGCTATCATATACGTATAAGTGGAAGAAGAAAAAAGACGTACTCTTTATTTGCAACAATCTCACAATCACACAACGTATTTTTTACCATAAATATAACACAATCAAATGGCTCTTGTTTTGAGAGAAAACAAACATCGCATTTAAAACACGTTTTAAGTCACGACCTAGCTAAATAAGTAATCCCTCCGTCTCAAAATAGGAAAGTCAAACTAGTTCAACTTTGACTCTAAATATTTTTTTTGTGTTATATAATAATTGATGAAAATTATACCATTGAAAAATACACTTAAAACTCAATTCATTCATATATTTTACATCAAATATTATATAACACCCACAAAAATAGTTAAGGTCAAAGTTGAAACAGTTTGACTCTGAAAAATCAAACTGAACACTTATTTTGGGACGGAGGTAGTATATTAAAAAGGAAATTGTAATGCTCGCATGCATACTTAATCTTATTCTTGACAATAGCTACTCTAACTAATGGGAGGTAAAGTGCGCTCCTACTGGGCAAGGAAAATCCCTTCAAGTGGTCATGTATTATGTAATAACAAGTTAATACAAAAGTTTTTTTTAGGGCTAATAGCTTCTAAATGTATCATAGTTGTCATCATTTTCTTCTATATGTATCGAATAATTGTTTTTGCTATTATATGTACTAAACTTGATTTTTTGGGCATTTTTTTGTACTTTATGACCATTTTGCCATTCTCATGTTAATAAAACGAGGATATAAGCCCGCGCGTTACCGCGGGGTGTTTGTATACGTTAGTCGCAATATATGGTGGATGTTATAAATATATATTCCTTGAGTGTTGAAACAACACAACGGCAAAGAAAACAAAAAGGAACAGTACACTACAAAGTATATGACATATAAATATTAGTGTATATTGTACTCCCTCCGTTCCTAAATAAATGTCCACTTTGATTTTTTGCGGTCTTTATTATTCAACTTTGACCATAAATATTTTTGTTTGTGTTATATAATACTTGATGTAAAATATATGAATGGATTGGGTTTTAAAAGTATTTTCATTGGTATAATTTTCATCAAGTATTATATAACACAAACAAAAACATTTATGGTCAAAGTTGAATAATAAAGACCACAAAAAGTCCAAGTGGACATTTATTTAGGGACGGAGGGAGTATTGAACATTTTCAGTTCATTTGGTCCACTACCTTAAGCTATCCCGCTGATACTATCAAGTGTCAGAATGTGTAGATACAACTTTCATCAAGTGTTACAAAGAACGACCCAGCCATACCTTTGTGCTCCCCTTTTTGCCTACAATAAACAGGTCATTGTTAGCCGCCACGCTTTATGATAGATTCATATCGGAAAAAATGAAATAAATCTTCAAGTTCAGAGTGGGTGCGCTAATTGCAACCAAAGAAGTTTCCGCTTTATACTACATCAAAAAAGAACTTGTACAGATCTTACATAGTTGCTTCTTAATTTCCCATTGCTTAATCAATGCAGCCCTTTTTAATAAACAATCTCAGCATGAACTTGTAAATCCTACTTATAAATTGCTTAAAGAAACCCGGTACAAATAGCATTCCCAACTCCTAACTTTAAATGTTATCTCAAGAGGTTACCTCATTAGGCATTGGCATTCCTTAGCCAATTGGTGAAACCCCTTTTTCATATCAAACTTCTTTGGCTGTGGACATCAGTTATGCTCCTTCATAGAACCCGCATTTACAGCCATTCTTATGTCTGACCAGCCGGTTTTGCTTTCTTAAAGTCTTCTTCGGTCATCCCTTGCACTGCAAAAAGGTCAAAACAATTAAAAACAATATACATGGGTTAAAATTACGTCGTTGATGGGAAAAGTATCGTAGTTTGCTGCAAATCAATAGCTCGAAGCGAAACATAGAATCCCATAGCGACACTGCCATTAATAATAACAAAAAACTATCGATAACAATTCCATAATGGAGGTATGATCTCCATATACATACATACACAGAGCTAAGCATACATGTACCCCTCGGGGTTTGATACCAGATTCTATTATGGAAGAGAATAGCTTTGTTCTTGAGTGTCAATATACTAACTTACAACAAGTGATCCACAAACAAAAGTTAAGCCAATGAATGTTACCTGATCAGGTTTAATTCCGTGATGCAGAATTTAGTCAGTCATTCTTTCAAATTGTTTTGAAGACATAATGATGATACTGAATTATACTCCATAAGCGCATCTCGCACTCGAACACCATCCATCTTCACTGACCTAAATACATAAAAAAAAAAATGAGTTTGACTAAAGAATGAGGGAGATATATTGAAAGCAACTATTTAAAACAACTATCAAAACCAACTATAAAGTTTATCTTTAAAACAACTATTTAATTATGATTCATAATATCGCCACAGTCACTCCATCAGTTTGGAAACATACTTCCAAACATCGAATGAACAAAATTAACTAAGAGGGTGTTACGGTATTGGTATTAAAACTACTTATAACAGTCCCAAATAGGTTACTTAAAAAAAAAAGTACTTTTTTTTCTAAATCAGATGATCCTAAATGCGGTTTAGATAAGCGATGCCAAACAACCCAAAACAGCCTAATTAAAGTGCAAATAATCACCAGCAATCAGAAAGACCTTGGAAGTGCTTCTATGTTATATCAAAACTGTTTTTAGGGGTGTTTGGGACTGCATATTACTACTGCTTATATCTTATGTTGAGCTGTTTGAAGCAAGCAATTCTAAACCAGATTATATAAAACTACTTATGCATATGCAAATGATGAGATAAGCAGCCTGGAGACAGCTTTTCACGTGTGACCACTTTGAAATCAGGTTATACACCTTTAAACATGTTTTGTGATAACACATTTTAAGACATTTTGTACATGTGTTCGCACTTTATTCCAAACCTTAGTTTGGCCAAACCATCAAAATTTTCCTTAAAACTAAATATATACTTTATAATGAAAAGGTTTTGACACTTTCTAAGTCCATTAACGCATTACCTGTCCATGTCCTCTTGTTCCCACTTATCCAAATATAAAGCATATATTTAGTTTTAAGGGCAATTTTGAGGGCAAAACTATATTACACTGCAACTATATTACACACCAGCTTCAGTACTCATAACATCATGTGTCACACAGTCAAATATAGTTTAATACTCACATATTTTTGCTTTGCTGCAAATGTTGCTGAGAAACCCCATCCGATCCAGTTTAATTAACCGTAGACTGTCTTTTTTGGGCAACTTCTAATATCTAATTCTCCTAAAAAGCATAAAAAAAAAAGCTGTTTAAACAACAAAAATAATAAATTCATATTTATGTTCAATAAAAAAAGAACGGTATTTACCTGAGGAACAATCAATCGCCAAGGAAGAAGCTCCTCATGGTGCTTTGAGCAGAATTCCCAACTTTGACTTTTTCCAAAAGTGAACAGGTAAGCCAATAAAATCCATATCTCGGGTCCTAAGCAACTCATTCCATTCACACACTTCAACAACTCCAAAATCTAGATGTAAAATTACAAAGTTACTCGAAGAAAGCCGTTTTTTTGGGGTAGGTTGTTCTTCTTCACTCCTACATAACCGAGCCGAACGGCTCAAAATCCCTCGGGCAACTTCTGGAGCAGAAGGCGTGTGTGACCTCATCCTAAGAAGGAATTCCTTCAATTCTTGCACCTTGTTTAATCATTTTCGTTACAAATCCTGCAAACAACGATATACCTTTAATCATTTGGATTATGATTAAGCTGTAGTTAATCAAAATCAGTAAGATAAGGTGAAAGAAATATCAGCAATGGAAGTTTATTCAGCCGAAGGAATGCAATTATCGAAAAAATAAAAGCGATATAAAAAAATATAACCTAGTAAAAGAACCACCTAAATAAACACCTCTACTACCATAAAGTCACACAAATATTTTGTTGATTACTCGAAAGCGCCTTCCTGCATCATACCATCTTGATTGTATCACTGGTTACCTGTTACACACTAATAGGATTCAATTAAGTATCATTATTGGATTACAATGGTTGGGCAATCAAGAATTAGAAATAGATCACCAAAACTGAATTGTATTAACAAAGTGTAAAGTTGTTACAATTGATAACCGTAATGAGTTGAGAGAAAAGAGAGATACAATTTTCTAGCTAAAAATGTAAATGAAATGTAATCAACTATTTAAACTCAGTTTTGGCGGGAAATGCTGTTAGTAGCAGTTGAGGAGAGAATCACGTGCACCTCACGTGTCTAGTCCAGGACTATTCACGTGCACCTCACGTGCCATCAACTTATCTAACAACTTATTCCTTTAAGCACTTATCAATCCATCCCCCTGAAATTGATCTTATCCTCAAGAACAAATATTGAAACTAGGGAATTTCTTTTGAATTTCCTCAATGGGTTCCCAAGTTGCATCCTCTTTGGACCCATTTGACCATTGTACCAAGCCAAAAACAGTAGCAGAGTTGCCCTTCTTAGCCAATCTTCTGTCTAAAATGGCTATAGGCTCCACCAACATTACCCCATTATCATCACAAGCTAGTAACTCTCCATTGTGAATCACTGTTCCCCTGCACTTCTTAAGCTGTGAAATGCGGAAAACATTGTGAATTTGAGCTGAAGCAGGCAACCTTAGCCTATATACCACTTGTCCAACTCTATCCATCACTTGGAAGGGACCATAATACTTTGGTGACAGCTTGTTTTGTTTGCCCTTTCTAATGGTAACCTGCCTGTGTGGCTGCAGCTTTAAGTACACCCAGTCACCAACCACAAATTCCCTATTAGTCCTATGCTTATCATCTTGAGATTTCATTCTATTATGAGCTTTTTTCAAGTGAAATTGACAAGTTACAATAGCTTCTTCCCTAGCTGTCAAGGTCCTATCCACTGATTCCACCCTACTTTCTCCCCCTACATAAGGTATGTGCACAGGTGGTGGTTGTCCATAGACAACCTCATATGGAGTAGAATTTATAGTAGAATGATGATTAGTATTGTACCACCATTCAACCAAGGATAGCCACTTCATCCAGTGTTTGGGTTGCTGCACCTTAAGCAGCATTCAAGTGACCTATTCACCACTTCAGATTGGCCATCTGTTTGTGGGTGATAGGAAGTAGACATGTGGAGCTTAACTTGCAAAAGTTTGAACAACTTCTTCCAAAAAGTACTGAGGAACTCCTTATCTCTGTCTGAAACAATAGTGTTTGGCAACCCATGGAGCTTATAGATATTGTCTAAGAACACTTGAGCAACATCTATAGCAGTGAAAGGGTGAGATAAAGGAATAAAGTGGGCATACTTACTCAACCTATCCACCACCACCAGTATGATTGTCTTGCCTTGTGACTTAGGCAAGCTCTCAATGAAATCCATAGAAATATGAGACCAAATGGTAGTAGGTAAGGGCAAGGGTTGTAACAAACTTGGATAAGCAGCCAAATCAGGTTTTTTTTTTTGGCAAAAAACACATTCCCTCACTATTTGTTTCACATGTTTCCTCATTTTTCTCCAATAGAACACACTGCAGAGTTTGGTTGTTGTTGTTCTGACCCCTGAATGACCACCAACTGACCCTTCATGAAATAGTTTAAGCAATTCTGTTCTCAAAGGTTGATCACTTCCCACCACAAGTCTTCATTTTCTCCTTAGTTCCTGATTAGCCCAAGTGTAAGATCCCATCACAGCTTGATCTTGTTGCAGTTTGTCAATTACTTTCTTTATTTTTGCATCAGACTGCCAACTAGCTACAATTTTCTTGTTCACATCAGTAGTGAGAGAAGAAGAAATCAAGCTATCCAACTCACTGGAAGACAGCAATCTTGATAAAGCATCAGCTATGACATTTTCTACCCCTTTCTTATACTGGATCTCATAATCAAACCCCATTAACTTTGGAAGCCACTTCAACTGTGTTGGTGTAGACATCCTTTGATCCAACATATATTTGAGGCTAAAGTGGTCTGTTTTGATCTTAAAATGTCTGTCTAGTAAATAGCCTCTCAACTTTTTCAAAGCATATACAATGGCCAATAATTCCTTTTCATATGTGGACATAAGTTGGTATTTGGCAGATAGTATTTTGCTAAGAAAAGCTACTGGATGGCCTTCTTGCAACAACACAGCACCTAACCCAATACCACTAGCATCTGTTTCCAAGGTAAATTCCTTTGTAAAATCAGGTAATCTTAGTACTGGAGCACTAACCATGGCTTGTTCGAGCTTGTCAAAAGCTACTTGTGCATCTGCAGTCCACCCAAAGCTGTTTTTCTTGAGCAATTGAGTCAATGGCCTACTAATTGTAGCATAACCTTGTATAAATCTTCTATAGTAGCCTGTTAAGCCCAAGAAACCTCAGAATTGCTTCACATTAGTAGGCACTGGCCATTGAGACATAGCTGTAATCTTATCTGGATCTGTAGCAACTCCCATAGCAGAAATCACATCACCCAAGTACTCTAGCTTGTCTGTACCAAACACACATTTACTTTTCTTTGCATACAGCTTGTTTTGCCTCATTACCTCTAACACCATTCTTACATGTCGTTCATGATCCTCAACTGTTTGACTGTAAATGAGGATGTCATCAAAAATTACTAGCACAAATTTCCTTAAGAATTGCCTAAAAACTTCATTCATTAATGATTGAAAGGTTGATGGAGCATTGGTCAATCCAAATGGCATGACCAAGAACTCATAATGCCCCTTATGAGTTCTGAATGCAGTCTTAGCTATGTCTTCATCATCCATTCTTATCTGATGGTACCCAGACCTTAGATCCAGCTTAGTAAACAATTGTGACCCATGTAGCTCATCAATCAACTCTTCTATGATAGGGATAGGGAATTTATCTTTGATTGTTTACTTATTGAGCTATCTATAATCCACACACATTCTTCATGAGCTGTCTTTCTTCTCAACCATGACAATGGGAGAGGAGAAAGGGTTGTTACTCCTTTTGACCACACCAGCTTCCAACAGTTCTGCAACCATCTTTTCTATGGCATCCTTTTGGGTAGGAGGGTGTCTATAGGGCCTGATGTTTACTGTATGAGCTCCTTCAACCAAGGGAATCTTGTGGTCATGGTCCCTTTTTGGTGGTAGCTCAGTAGGAATGGCAAATACATCTTTATAGTCTTGTACCACTTGTTGCAAAGCAGGGTGAACAGGTATAGTTGTGGCTTCTATTTGCATACATGTAGCTGCAGAATTATGAAACACACATAGGGCCATAGAGTGCAATTCTGCTTGTCTCATTGTTTTGTTAAAAGTTTTGGTCTTCAACCACTCCATATTAGACTTGTGAGTTCCTCTGAGCAAAACCCTTTGATTATTATACTTGAAAATCATCCTTAGCTCTTTAAAATTCACCCTTATATCCCCCAATGTAGCTAACCAATGAATTCCAAGTACCATGTCATACCCCCCCAAAGGTAATAACATAACATCTGTAGTAAAAGGAGTAGAACCAAAATGCCACTTAAATCCTTTACACTCTGCATCAGTAACCATTTTGTTGCCATCTGCAACTGTGACTGGTAATGGGCATGTGCTTCTAGTGGGACAGCCTATCTGTTTGGCCATGTTTTTATCCAAAAATTTGTGTGTAGACCCACAATCAATCAAAATGTGCAGAGTATGCTTACCAACTATTCCAATAACAATCATGGTTTGAAAATTGGTAGTACCAGTGAGAGCATTTAGTGAAATCAATGGTTGTGGCTGCAAATCTATCAAATCCTCTTTCCCCACAGTTTCATCTATTTCCAAAAATGAAACTTCTTCATTTTCCAAATCAGACACTAATACCAAGGAGTACAACTGACCACTACACTTATGTCCAAGGGTATATTTTTTATCACAGTAAAAATATAGATTGTTGGCTCTTTTCTCTACATACTCCTTGTGTGTCAACCTCCAATTGTTACAAGCAAAAGGGGTGTTTGGTTTAACAAGCACAGTGTTACTAGCAGTGTTTGGGGTTGGAAACATGGGCTTATTAAAAGTGCTATTAGAAGCCTGACCATATCTGTTATTACTAGGAACAAAAGTTGTCCTATTTTTCTTCTTAACTGCATTCAGAGTGGCCTCTTTCAAGTTTGTCAAACAATAAGTGTCAGCCAGTGTTTTTGGCTTGAACATTATGACACTCATAGCTAGTTCAGTTGGCAACCCACCTATAAACAAACTCATAGCATGTGCCTCACTTATCTCTACCCTGCTCAAAAGATTATCAAAGGCATCCTCATAATCCCTAGCAGTGGTCTCATACTTCAACTTCTTTAGTTCAGCCATGGGGTCATCATAAACAATACCAAATCTGTCTAAAATTGCTTGTTTGTACACTTCCCAATCCACAAAACCCCCATGAATCTTAGTAAACTGTGTATGCCATAACAAAGCCTTATCATAAAGATGAATAGAGACAAGATTTACCTTCTCAATCTCAGCCACTTGATCAATCAAGAACAACTGTTCACATCTGAATAGCCATCCTCTGACATCTTCACCATTGAACTTAGGGAAATCAATCTTGGCTACTCTTGTGTGTTGCATTGGACCACCACCATTAGTACCACCCACTTGATTGTTTTGCAAACTCAAGCTTCTGATCTCACCAGACATTTGTTCCAACCTTGTGTTCATAGCTTGTATAGCCCCACCCACCATTTGAGCTATTTGATTTGCTATGTATCTTCTTGTTTCATCATCAAAGACCAATGAAGAACCAGTAGCATGACCAGATGAAGTACCAAAAACTCTTGTAGCAACCACCATTGTTAACTGCTTCAGGATTCTTTAACAAACTGCCACGTGTACTATTTCTTGATTATGCTTGAACTGTTAATAGTTATCACTCCTTCTTCTTCAATTGAGCAATAACTACCAACTCTAACCGTTTCTTGGCTACCCTCAAGTCAACCAAAACTGACCATTCATCTAAGAGTAGAAGATTTAAGCACTTATGCGCTGCTCTTGTGGTCGCGATTTGTTAGTGCAAATATTACGATATTTAAACTAAACGATTTCTTTGGTTTTAATAATGACAAACATGTAACTTGTAATACATAATGTAAAATGTGCAAGTTACTTGTAAACACAAATCATCAATGCATACTTACATCAACACCTCCCGACGTCTCAAGTATGCTTCAACGAAGTCGTAGATTTCCATCCCGACATAAATCACTCAAGGTATGGACAAACAAATCTACTACTTGACAAATGATCAAAGGATTTTATTTTTCTAAACTTCACATTTTTAATGTGACAAAACATTTTTTCAAAAATATATTTCACAAATTATTTTTGAATTAAAAAGAAATGTTTTATTTTGAAAAATATGTTTGAAAATCCCAACAGCCAAATTTCCCCCCAAAACAGCTCCTAACTTCCCCAAATAAACCTTCCCCACTAAAGACAAAAAAGGGAGCGTCCACGGCACCGTTAAGTATGGACGGCTCCACTAAATTTAGTGGAGCCGTCGGGTATTTAGTGGAGCCGTAGGTCTGTAACGGTCAGATTTTCCCTTGCCTATAAATAGTGGACCATTCCACACTTCCAACTTGATTTTTCCAGTCCTTTTTCTCTGGTCTTATCCCTCTTCACTTAGATAACTTTCTTTGATCATTTGGAGAGTCTTAGGTTGTTTAAGAGTGATCCAATCATCCACTCAAGTGATCCTCTTCATTCCTCTTGATTAGCAAGAGAAGAACACAAAGTATCCAAGTAGATACAAAGTGTTGTCATCCCTCTTGATTAGCAAGAGAAGAACACAAAGTATCCAAGTAGATACAAAGTGTTGGAGTTGTTAGGTCTTGTAACATTTGTTACACTCTTGATTGTATCATAGCATACATCAAGATTATTTTTCTTTTGTGAGAGAGTGAGTCAAGATCATTGTGATCTTAAGAGATAGTGAAGATCTCTTGAAGCCATTGGGCTTGTGTGATTGATCATGTGGATCAAGGGTAGATCGGGTAGATCGTGGTAGATTGGTGCTAGCTAAGATTAGCACTCGACATCTAGCTTAGTGTCGGAAATAGGATAAGCGACGTGTAAGGTGTAGATCGGGTAGATCGTGGTAGATTGGTGCTAGCTAAGATTAGCACTCGACATCTAGCTTAGTGTCGGAAAACAAGTTAAGCGACGTGTAACGGTTTTCTCCGCCTGAAGGGAGTTTGTTGATTAGTGAAGTAACTCTCGAGTTGGGTACTCGGGGAGTGGAGTAGGGCGAAGAGGAGCTTCGTGACCGAACCACTATAAATCACCGTGTCTGGTTTGCGCCTTCTAACTTATCTCTTTACTTTCATTTTATTCCTTATCGCTTTATGTTTATATTTGCATTGTGTTTATGCTTGTGTGGCTAATTGCTTATGTTATGTATGTGTCATTGTTGATTGTGCTTGTGTTGTAGTTTAATTTATTCATCCCTAGATGATACATAACCATTGTTGACACTTTTCATATTACGTCACACTTGATCGGTTATTTGATACAAAAAGTTTTAAGTATTTAAAGGGAAACGTATTCACCCCCCTCTACGGTTTCCACAATTGGTACCAGAGCCACGTCGCTCAAATTTTTAAAACAAATGGTTTTCAAAATTGAGTACGATCCATGTATCAAATTACCTATGAAGGTGATAAAATATGAAAAGTATTTAGTTGTTTAATACTTACAAGCTTTGTTGTCAAGTATACTTTGTCATACTAGCTTGAAGGTTTTCTTACACCGCTAAAAGAATAGTGTTTTTAAGTGTTCGGTCATGTTTTCAGAATGAGTCATTAAGTCGTGCAGTTCTGAATCAGAAAACAGACCACGGTACCACTAAATATGGTACGGTACCGTTATATTTAATGGTACCGTGAGTCATTTAATGGTGCCGTGCATCTGTTTGTCTGTTTTTCACTTTTGGTTCATTTTCAGAAATCCATATAAAATCAACCATAAGTCTGTACGAGTCGCGTCGCCCATTATTTTAAACAATGTTGAGTCTACTTTCATTTGAGAAATAATTTTATGAATTAGTTCTAAATGAAAGCATATTAAAGTCCTTGAATTTTGACTAAAGGTCTTCTGGTCACACAGTTTGCGTAAAGTTTTGGTCAAACTGAAAAAGGGCGATTCAACTTTTAAACCTTGACGTGTTTTCAAAGTGACTCAGCAAAAATCTTTGAAATGGGGAGGAAACCAATTCATTGTCAAATAAAATCAAGCTTAGTATACATTGTTATACCTAATACACAAAATGACGATAAGTATTTTTGTGTGTTAAGCTAAATTGCTATTTGCTTATTATAGTTTTTCGGTTTATGCATTTATAAGGCTCATGCTAAATCACTTGCACTATATTAAGTAATTAGTTTGCATTGCATATAGGCATCAACCATTTGTCTTGCATTTGTTGCAAGTTCTTAAAATGGTGTAGTAACTTTCTTAGGAATAGAAACTAAGTTGGTAGATCATGTGTGTCGAAAGATATTGTCTTACACAATTATTTTTCCAAAGGTTTAAGTGTAAAAAGTATATCACCCCAAAATACTTAACACTTTCATAAAATCCGTAACATGATCTTTAAAACATTACATCATTTTGTCTTGTTGACCATGGGTTGTCTAAACAAGATAAAAGGTCATTTTAATACATTAATACTTAAGTAAAGGAAAATGTATTAAACTTGCATTGATCTAACACACATACAAAACGTTTTAAACATTTAGTATATTTACGTATGTTGTATAAAAATAGTTAAGATAATTATTTTTATACCAATGAGGTGTCGAAAAACTAAGAATATTATACTTAATAATATAAATAGTTTTTCTCAAATAAAAATAAATGACAATATCAAAGTAAGTAACTTAATATGTCATTAACCTCACACATACAACTAGTGTTAGAATAAATGGAACACACTCCTTAAATTTTTTAAAAAAAAGAGTGATTGTGAGGGTCAATAAAGATCTCGAGTACATATCAATTCATTATTCAAATTATGATTGATATCATCATCGAATCTAATTGACAAGTTTTCGAGTGTGGACATGAAATTGGAGTCATTATTTGTTTAGCTTCAAGATAACATCAAAACATGATGAAACATATTATCTTGAATCTACATACTCAATCACACTCGATTGTTATGAAAATAATGACGTCCTCTCAAGACTAAAATAATATGCATCGGATCATAACTCACACTTGTGTTGAAGATGCCATGTTAAGTCTTCTTGTCCAAAGGTTGTGTTCCAAACTTTAAACTAACATGTTTAAAAGATACATAAAATACACAACCAAGTAGGATTGACAACTTGGATGTTTCATCCGAAATATACAAGTAATTTACATTGCAATGCAATTAGTAAATGTGTCATTTCCGAAAAACCAAACAAAAGCAAACAAACAACATATGTAAACTTTGCTCATGAACAACTCAACACTCAAAGTCACATGTCTAGTTAAAGTGTCATACATAATATATGTAAGTCATCAATCTTTGAGAATATCACATGTATTTCTCTTATTAAAAGATTGACAAAGGATAACCTATATCTTATGCATCTTATATTCCTTTTGTAACATGAATGGTTATGTTACAAGAGAGTACATTGTATCTTGTTAACAAATATAGGATATTAGAGTTGAATAATAACCTAATACTACATGTGTCATTGCATAAACAAGTAAAATTGGTCATACACTAAAATACTTGTTTCACAAAGCATTCTTAAGAGTGATAAGTTTCTTCTTAGAAAAGCATACTTTTTGAAATAAACAGTATGTCTCATTTCAAATAAAATGCTCACAAGATCTATTGAGGTAAGTAACCTTCACTAGATTCTCACTCAAGATATGCAAAGGAGCATTCTTGAAACACACACGATGTAGTAGATTCTACATTGTATCACATTAGAGTGTCTCTTGGTTCTAGGAAACCAAATCATGTTAAAATAACATGTAACAACTCAACAAACAAAGATGTTGTCCAAGAGATCATAAAATACACCATCTCCATCAAATAACCTCTAAATCTCAAACACGAAATTAAAATATTTCGCTTGCCTTTGTTAGGAGTTGTGTAAGACATGTCATTCTCTTAATCGACCTTCAAAGTATGGTTAGTTGAGTCATATTAGGTCATGTATTAGCGAAATAAGCTAATATCATCTTTGCTACACTTCAATAGGCAAATATAGGAATTTGAAATTTTCTAATATGAGAATGACTACTGGAGAACCTATCGCACTAGAAATTCAATTTGACCTAACGGTTGAATTGCTTCCAGGAGAGAAGTTGGGTTTGTGGTATAACCCGTAAAAATGGTCGTGTTCAGCCTTAATTGAGCACCACTAGTGATTGTCTCATACTCATTCTCTAACTTGAAAAATTTTCATTCCTACATTTGACTAGAGATAGTTTGCATCGTTGAACTATATCTCCCATTAGGATGTCATCTTGAACAAGTAGTAATTAGGATCTGCCTTAGCAAACCTAGATTGCTTGCATCCCACATACATGTTTCAAAATGATAACATGTTCTCATAAGACATGATTAAATGTCTTCATGACCTTAAATGCTAAATGATTATCATGTTTTGCATGATGTTTCCATTTATTCCTTATGTGCATTTTACTTGATTTACTTGTAAAGTTTGCACCCACACTATGTTCTTTTGACACATTAGGAATTAGGTATGCCCATCACTATGAACCCTTAGAAGTCATAGAGCCATACACTAGTGTCAAAACCCATAAGTCAAAGTAGTCGCGAAGTTACCCTAATTCCCCAGTCATCACTTCGCCTTCTTCCAAGTAATACACCTTTTTGTCATGGGAAGGTTAGGAACAAACCTAGTAGAACTCGGAGTAGGGTTGACAACTTAAATATTTCATCCGAAATATTCAAGTAAGTTTAACTTGCGATCGCAATTGTTAAATGTCATATCCGAAATATCATAATCAAGCCTTTTAACAACATATGTTAAAACGCTCATCCAAAGGACTCACGAGTTACTATATAAGTAATTAGTAGTTCCTTTCATCCTCGTGTGAATATACACGTCTTAAGATCCCAAACCCTGCTGCAAATCAGCATCATAGGCCTAGCTTTACATCTTTCAAAACCCCATGAAACACTCACGTGCGAAGCACATAGAAACCCTTAAATCAACCAAACCTCTCAATCGAGAATCCCCTTACCATCTCCGTCTAGGTCTAGGAATGATGGAACATTTTCCATAAATCTTATGACTATTTAAATATTTCACTGGAAATATTGAAGTCATCTCATGTGTCTCGTCGCATGACTCTTTAAATATTTCACTGGAAATATTGAGTCATTCTTCACATCACTTTAATGACTACCTAAATATTTCTTCGGAAATATGAACGTCATCTCTCACGTCTCGTCATATGACTTCTTAAGTCATTCCTATCATCCCGCTCATGACTATTTCAATATTTCTATGGAAATGTTAAAGTCATCCCTCGCGTCATACCTTATAACCTTTCATCCCCTTTATGACCTCTCAAAAGTTTCGCGGGAAACATTGAAGTCATTTCTCTACTAATCACCCATGACTTTTTAAGTCATCTTTCTCATTCGTCTCATGACTTTTAGAATTTTCTCTAAGAAATTCTAAGTCATTCCCTTTCGACTTGTCACATGACTGTTTGAATATTTCATGGGAAATATTAAGTCATTCCTTGCGTTTCGTATTCCGACTAATTAAATATTTCATGGGAAATATTATAGTCATCCTCCAAAACACTACTTATAACTTCTATTTATTTCACGGGAAATATTAGAAGTCAACCCTCATCCAATGACAACTTAGTCAATTTCCTTGGAAACACTAAGGTCATTTCATGTCATCTCTCCTAGTCGTTTTCATCAAAAAGTTTATTAGGTATAAACTTTTTCCTCGTGTCAAAAAGTCTTACTAAATAAGTAAGATTAATCAGCCAAAAGTCAAAACAGAAGAAAAATGGCTCAATCAGACACACGGCTCCATTAAAGAGACACGGCTCCACTAATGTTTAGTGGAACCGTGGAGCCGTGCATCTGAAAAACGCGCCTATACACTTTTCTTCTGCACAGCTTTTTTCAAACAAACCCAAAACCATCTCCTATCAGAATAGATTGTATCTATCATCTGATTCCTTAGCCTTTTTCCGTCACACTTCCGCATGGTACTAAACACTACCAATGCTTCCGCATCCCACTCACCTTCCACACACCTCAAGCGAAGAACCGCTAGGATAAGTTGAGATAACCCCACTAGAACCTTGTCACCAACCTCACAACTCTGAAGATTTTATCTTCTTAACCCTTAGGATATCTCCTAGTAATCGCATGCCTCATCATAATATTCTATGAATATTCACAATGATTGAGAAGAGCTACGTGACTTCAAAGGTGAAGTTTATCGTATGCTATCCACCACTTGTCATGACGTTACTAAGCTCATCGCTTTCGTCAACGTTTGTTTTCCTCTTTATCTTTTACATCTTGTCCGGATGGTCATAGATTAAGGGGGAGTGAAAACACACTCATATAGTCTTTCACCAAACACCCTCAAGAACACACAAATGTGGTTCTTATTCTCTAGGAAACTTCCCTTTAGCTGCCCAGAACTAGGCTACACAGGAAAATTCATGACTTCCAGGTCACGGTACCGTTAAATAGGCCACGGTACCATTAAATTTAACGGTACCATGTGGTATTTAGTGGTACCGTACCTATGTTTGACGAATTTTCACTGTTTCCTTTAGATCCCTGCATTCCTAACCTCAAACCTGCAAAATTTTGCAAACTCACATACACCCTAGGATTCCCTCACTACACCATAGGACTCTAACACCAACTTTAGTTCGAATCCCACAACTCTTGCCTATATAAGGCCTCACCATTGCAAGCTTATCTTGCATCTCACCTTCAAACCTCACATTAACATCATCATAACACTCAACCCTTTTAGCTACACTTCACTCTTGACAGTGATAGTTAGTCTAAGAACCTTCAACCCATAGAACATCACACTCAAACCTTATAACCTTCAACTCATCACACTCAAACCTTACAACTACTCGTCACTTTGGATAAGTGATAGTTAGTTCAACAACCTTCAACCCTCACAAACACATGAAACCCTTCATGCACCAAATTATCTTTAACACACAACTAGGATCATCCAACCTAGAAACCTAGAACCTCGTTACCTTAACCCCGTTAGAGATATCCACCAACAATCCTGTTAGAATCACATACACCTTTTTCTTTTTCCCTTTTGAATTATATCATGCATCTCATTTTCAGTGCAAACGATATATTAACCTAAACCATCCTTTCCCACCTTTCCTCAAAGGGCAAAACCAACACCTCCAACCACATCATCATCATCCTACACCTTTAGGATTCCTACACCCTTACCTCCACCAAGTCCACCACAACCTTTAGCCATCACACTAACCCTATCACCATCAAACCTCTTTGGACTTGGTACCAACACATCATCCTTATCACTATCACCTTCACCACAACCACTAATGGGTCATTCCATTATTTATCCCCTACAACCACATAACCCAAGTTGTCCTTGTTGTCACCACAACCAACACTCTCCTACCTTATGGAATTATTTAAGTATAACCTCTATCGAGTCTACTTTATGGCACGACTTGTCATAATAGTAATCATTTAGAATATGTCTTATTAACAAACTATCCTTAACATCAATCATCTTAGGTAGATGATTATGTTGTTCAAAAGGTTTGTTAGAACTTTCCTTCCCAATGACAACTTGGAAGAAGTCATTTAATGCGTCAATCAATGAACGAATCTCGTTCTTGATTAGTGTGATTGAGTGAACAATTACACCTTAGGTTTCGGTCGGGTTGTGACACTTACGTGTTAACATAGTTTAACCTATGCATGTCTTGCTATGTGTATTCTATTCTTATAATGCTGCTCCTATACTGTTATATATTATGCTGCACGAAGCTAACCCTTGATGTAGGAAAAGTCTTTGTAAGAATTTGATCCATGGATCCGCTAGATACTAAGGTAAATAAACAAGGGGTTTAAGTCACCATAGGGGAGCATTGAGCTAGGGGGAGCTCGGGAGTATTTGAATACATAGCATCGATTCGTCTTCACAAGTGTTGATAGAAGGCTTCACTGGGATGATGCAAGCTCGCCTTTCGGGGGAGAAAGGATATTAGTGCAATAAGGGGGAGTAGGGAGTAAATCCAAGGGAGCGCTCGAGGCAACTACCTTTTTGATTCGACAAAAGGGGGAGAAGGAAGTGTAAACAGGTAACTTTTACATTTTACTGTGTGTTACGGTTTACATATTTGTCATCATCAAAAAGGGGGAGATTGTTAGTGCAAATATTACGATATTTAAACTAAACGATTTCTTTGGTTTTAATAATGACAAACATGTAACTTGTAATACATAATGTAAAATGTGCAAGTTACTTGTAAACACAAATCATCAATGCATACTTACATCAACACCTCCCGACGTCTCAAGTATGCTTCAACGAAGTCGTAGATTTCCATCCCGACATAAATCACTCAAGGTATGGACAAACAAATCTACTACTTGACAAATGATCAAAGGATTTTATTTTTCTAAACTTCACATTTTTAATGTAACAAAATATTTTTTCAAAAATATATTTCACAAATTATTTTTGAATTAAAAAGAAATGTTTTATTTTGAAAAATATGTTTGAAAATCCCAACAGCCAAATTTCCCCCCAAAACAGCTCCTAACTTCCCCAAATAAACCTTCCCCACTAAAGACAAAAAAGGGAGCGTCCACGGCACCGTTAAGTATGGACGGCTCCACTAAATTTAGTGGAGCCGTCGGGTATTTAGTGGAGCCGTGGGTCTGTAACGGTCAGATTTTCCCTTGCCTATAAATAGTGGACCATTCCACACTTCCAACTTGATTTTTCCAGTCCTTTTTCTCTGGTCTAATCCCTCTTCACTTAGATAACTTTCTTTGATCATTTGGAGAGTCTTAGGTTGTTTAAGAGTGATCCAATCATCCACTCAAGTGATCCTCTTCATTCCTCTTGATTAGCAAGAGAAGAACACAAAGTATCCTAGATACAAAGTGTTGTCATCCCTCTTGATTAGCAAGAGAAGAACACAAAGTATCCAAGTAGATACAAAGTGTTGGAGTTGTTAGGTCTTGTAACATTTGTTACACTCTTGATTGTATCATAGAATACATCAAGATTATTTTTCTTTTGTGAGAGAGTGAGTCAAGATCATTGTGATCTTAAGAGATAGTGAAGATCTCTTGAAGCCATTGGGCTTGTGTGATTGATCATGTGGATCAAGGGTAGATCGGGTAGATCGTGGTAGATTGGTGCTAGCTAAGATTAGCACTCGACATCTAGCTTAGTGTCGGAAATAGGATAAGCGACGTGTAAGGTGTAGATCGGGTAGATCGTGGTAGATTGGTGCTAGCTAAGATTAGCACTCGACATCTAGCTTAGTGTCGGAAAACAAGTTAAGCGACGTGTAACGGTTTTCTCCGCCTGAAGGGAGTTTGTTGATTAGTGAAGTAACTCTCGAGTTGGGTACTCGGGGAGTGGAGTAGGGCGAAGAGGAGCTTCATGACCGAACCACTATAAATCACCGTGTCTGGTTTGCGCCTTCTAACTTATCTCTTTACTTTCATTTTATTCCTTATCGCTTTATGTTTATATTTGCATTGTGTTTATGCTTGTGTGGCTAGTTGCTTATGTTATGTATGTGTCATGGTAATTTATTCATCCCTAGATGATATATAACTATTGTTGACACTTTTCATATTACGTCACACTTGATCGGTTATTTGATACAAAAAGTTTTAAGTATTTAAAGGGAAACATATTCACCCCCCTCTACGGTTTCCACACGATTGATACTTGACAAGATAGTCTTGTTTCTGAACGGATAGTACACGACTAATCAATTATACCAGTGTAGTATGATTGATTAGAAATCAGAGTACCAGTGTAGTACTTCTTGACTTGTAATTTTCTTGATCGGAAAACTAACAACCTTCGCCGAAAGTTGACCGGAGAAGAGAATTGTAATGAATTGGGTTGTTATGATAGAGATTGTGACGATATAGAGCCAAGAAAGGGCTCTGATACCACTTGTTACACACCAATTAGATTCAATTAAGTATCGTTATTGGATTACGATGGTTGGGCAATCAAGAATTAGAAATAGATCACCAAAACTGAATTGTATTAACATAGTGTAAAGTTGTTACAATTGATAACTGTAATGAGTTGAGAGAAAAGAGAGATACAATTTCTAGCTAAAAACGTAAATGAAATGTAATAAACTATTTAAACTCAGTTTTGGCGGGAAATGCTGTTAGTAGCAGTTGAGGAGAGAATCACGTGCACCTCACGTGTCTAGTCCAGGACTATTTACGTGCACCTCACGTGCCATCAACTTATCTAACATCTTATTCCTTTAAGCACTTATCATTACCATCCCATTTACCATACCCTTTCTTGGTCTCGCTTTCTTCCCCGCAAAAGTCACCATCGTCCTATAAATGTACAACTTACAACAACATTAGAACTAACAAAATATATCAAACAGAAATGACAAAACGCAGAATTAGTACTCAGATTCGAGAGCTAACCTTTGAATTGTTTGCTTCTAATTCTCCAACTCCATTACTTTCTCTCTGTAACTCGTGATCTCAACCTTTTTAACAAAAAAAGTACCATACAAAATCTAAGACTTTTTATGCAAAAAGTAAGCCTTTTTATAGTGAAAAATTGCATTTTTATAACCAAATCTAAATGGACACAGATGCCTATTTTATCGGCTCAAATGTACAAATAAAAAATAGGCTGTTGCTTTTGACAATAAGCATAGCTAACCAAAACTACCTAAGAACAGCTCATCTTAAAAATTTAGAATGAAATAATTAATCAACACAAAAGCCTATTTTTGAGCTTATGAGCTTTTCAAAAAAAGCTCATAAGCTCAAAAATAGGCTTTTGTGTTGATTAATTATTTGGTTCTAATTTTTTGGGCTTATGAGCTTTTTGAAAATATGAAAAGCTCATAAGCTCAATTTTTTTACCTCTATGGTTATAGCCTATTTAAGCTCATAAGCTTAAGTTAATAATCACGTTGGCCTAAAAAACTATGCTTCTTATAACACAGTCATGCCTATAATTAATCGGTATTTTGTAAAAAAAAGAAATTCTTATTTTATCTTTGTCATGAATGGATCTCCGATTCTTTGAAAGACACAGATCAAGAAGATCAATGATACCACGGGTAGCCGTTGAGCAAAAAAATTAGGAATCCCAGAAATAGTATAGGAAATGTTTTTTTTAACGGGTTCTACCCGGAAAAAAATATACCTCTGAATTCGCTTTTAAGTACATGATTTCTTCAGCTTTTAGAACAACAATTGGAAACTTGCCTTTCCATTCTTTACTCCTTATCGCTAAGGTATCGATGTCATTCACAAACCTAAAAAAACACAATATGCTCCTTCTTACGAACACAAAAGCATTTATTACCTAGATGAAACAATGAGAACTTTGTATACCTATAATAAAATCCAGATGATTAACCGTTATTTTTCCGAATAGCCAAGAAACACAACTACGACAAATATATTCGCGCCTTGGTTTGGTTTCCTCCTATGGCTTTAAACTCGAACTCACCAACGGTTCCTGTCCTTTTAGCAATTTTTGTCCCAATATGCCTCGCTCCAAGCAGCTGCATCAATTTAAATGTTAGTCCACGAACAATACTCAATTTGCAGTTTGTGAATTCTTACCTTGTGAGAAGATGTGATTTTCTTCACCCCATACAATGGTCCCCAATTCAGGCACTAAACCTCTTACAGATGTAACAAATTTACTATAATAAACAAATCCTAACATCCTTCATCTAAATAAATAATCAAAAACCTTAACTTGAGTTTTTAGCAATAGCATCCATTTTGTAAACCCGTAGCAAACCCACAATGGACGGGTCCCATGTTCAAGTTTGTTGCTAAAGATTGGGCTTAACTCAGTATTCACATGACCTGTAAAGGAACAAACATAAATAATGAACTTAGGTTTTGATACAACATAAGGAGGCCAAACTCTATCTCCTTCGTTATCTTTGATAAATTTTAAGCTAAATAGAATTTTTGTAAACAGTAGAGAAAGAGTAGTATAAGGTATCTAAATAGCGAAAAAATGCAATAAATATCACTCTAACTTGTTGATCCATTGTTGCATTCCCCCAGTCGCCCAAACATGTCTACAAATTATCAGCGGCGACAAACACTAAATATGAGGCATCATCTTCAGCAACACCATATATTGCAGACGGGAATCCTCTTTGAAGAGTCCTATGGAACCGTGGCTGCGTTACTGTAAATGCCTAGCCAAGATACGGCCGCTCTCAGACCTCAAACAACTCCAGTAGCATAACCTACAACCAAACGAAACCGGCATGGCTTCGTTAGTGTAAACAGTCTGCCAACAAATGGCTGTTCCCACAAACGTATTTCCTTAGCGATACCTACGACACTAATTTGAAAAAGCAACTCAGAAACGAAACCATCCAATCTCATCACAAACAACATTAATATAAGAAATCCAACATCTGTTGATCCCAGCAATACACTTGATAGAATTCCTTAGCTTGTAAGGTTTAGTTATCTTAGATAAATCTAAAACAACTAAGTATAAAAACTGTTTTGAAGTTTATCAAATACAATGCGGAATCTTGTATTTGATCTTAAGAAGAACTTTATAGCAATATAAGAGTAATCACAGAACATAGTTGTATCAAACAAAACACTTCATTATTATTGATATAATACGAATACTCAACATTATTAGGGTTTACAACCTTGAAGTTCTATGAAAAACGTGTGTATAACTCTATGCCCTATGACCTCCTTTTATAGGCTAAGGAGTCCTAGTCGGCTTACAATAACTTTCTATACAAGATAAATATCTTTTCTATATTGATCTATTACTAAACTTTCGTTACAAGATATTCTATAAACATAAACCGACTCTAATACTCCAGCAGTACTAACAAACACTCAGCAGGACTAACACTTTACTCTGGCAGCATTAAGTCTTCAACATTTTTAATATGCACAACAGTCTTAACACCAGTAGCAGAGACTTCAGTTTTTGGCAAAGAATCACCATTCTCTATAACCTCCCAAAGAGAATAATCAACCATTTGAATGTACTGTTCTATTCTCATTCTCCATAGTTCATACTCACCAGACTTGAGCATTGGAACCTTTGATGCAGTAATCATATGTGTAGATTCTGAATCCATGTCTTCTGTAAGATCTGAAAAACTTTGAGCTTAAACAGGTTCTTCTTTATCACAGCTTTTAGATCACAAGCTCTGATACCACTTGCTTTGTGATTACTCTTATATTACTATAAAGTTCTTCTTAAGATCAAATACAAGATTACGCATTGTGTTTGATAAACTTCAAAACAGTTTATATACTTAGTTATTTTAGATTTATCTAAGATAACTAAACCTTACAAGCTAAGGAATTCTATCAAGTGTATTGATGGGATCAACAAGTGGTATCAGAGCACTCTCATGATATGAAGAGAAGGCACAAAGAAGATTGGAGGTTAAAGCCAGATGCACTCTCATGATGGGCATTCCTAATGAACATCAGTTGACTTTCAATCCTATCAAAAATGTTAAGTCTTTGTTAGCAGCTATTAAGAAGAGATTTGGAGAGAATGCTGCTACTAAGAAGAATAGGAAGAATATTTTGAAGCAACAATATGAGAACTTTGATGCTTCAAGTTCTGAGAATCTTGATCAGACCTTTGACAGACTTCAGAAACTTGTCAGTCAATTAGCACTTGTGGAAGTGATAATTCCCCAAGTGGATATAAATCAGAAGTTTCTAAGAAGCTTGTCACCAGAATGGCATACACATACTGTGGTGTGGAGAAACAAGGATGATCTTGATACAATGAGCATAGATGATCTGTACAACAATCTAAAAGTGTATGAACCTGAAGTCAAATGGTCATCTAGCTCATCTTCAAGCACACAAAACTTGGCTTTTGTTTCCTCATCCAATAACAGTTATGGCAGTACTAATGAAGCAGTTAATACTGCTCATGGAGTTAGTACTGCTGGTACTAAAGTTAATACTGCTAGTTCTACAAACTTTGATAACTTGAGTGATGCTGTTATATGTGCTTTCTTTGCTGGTCAAACTAACAGTTCTCAGATTGTACATGAGGACTTAGAACAGATCCATCCAGTTAATCTTGAAGAGATGGACTTGAAGTGGTAGATGGTTATGCTGACAATGAGGGCAAGGAGATTCTTGAAGAAAACAGGAAGGCAGCTCAAAGTCAATGGGCATGACAACATGGGGTTTGATAAGTCAAAGATAGAATGGTATAACTGTCACAGGAAAGGATACTTTGCAAGAGAGTGCAGGGCACCAAGAAGTCAAGATTTCAAGAATGAAGAAAGCTCAAGGAAAGCTGTGTCTGTGGAACCCACAAATTCTACAGATTTGGTGTCTTCTGATGGTTTCGGTGGATATGATTGGAGTGACCAAGCAGTAGAAGGACCAAACTTTGCACTCATGGCCTATTCTTCTTCTTCTTCAAGTTCTGACTCTGAGGTATCTAATGATTCTGGATGTTCTTATAAATCTTGTTTAGATACTGTTGAGGAACTTAAGGCTAGGAATGAGAAATTATTAGAAGATTTAAAAAGGTTAGAGTTAGATAATTTAGGCTATAAAGTAGGTTTAAAGTCTGTTGAGCAAAGACTTGAATTTTTTAAGCAGAATGAGATTGACTTTGTAGAGAAGGTTAATGTTTTGGAAAGTAAACTTTTATGTTAAAGAGAATAACATTCAAGAAATTACTAAGAGGTTAGAACAGGCTCAAAGAGAAAAGGATGCAGCTCATCAGGAAAAAGAAAAAAATCAATGTAAAGTGAATAAGCTTGAGTTTGCATCTGAAGGTGTAAATAAGATAATTGAGTGTCAACTCATGAGAAAAGGTAGTGGTATAGGTTATAATGAAGTTCTCCCTCCTATTACAGGAAAATTTCCACCTCCTTTACCTGAATTGTCTTGTTTAATAGAGTCTAATGATAAGTCTGTTGGTGAGAATAGTAAGTCTAATAAGGAGATGCCTAAAGTTGAAAATTCTGATGCACCTATCGTTGAAGATTGGGTGTCTGATGATGATGAATATCAGGTTGAGTCTACACCTAAAGTTGAAAGTAAGACAGTTAAATCTAGTGTAGAAAAAGTTAAGTTTGTCAAACCTAGGTTTGGTGATAAGTTGTGTAACAATTCACAATTTTGAGGTCATTATTTTTACTATTTTAATTACTTAATTATTATATTTTAAGTAAATTAGCTTAAGCCGGGAAAGTTACCCGCGTACGTCATAACGCGTACATTTAAACTTTAAATTACTTCAGTCTATGCCTAGTCTACCCCTTTATATGATTTATTTCCCCCTCATACTTGTTTTCATATGGAATAATTAAAATTTCCATTTCTACGCGAGGTGTGCACTTTCTACGTTTTACGCGTTTTTGGCTCGCGTTCTAAGCTTTAACGATGTTCTAACACCTCGGAAGGCTCGGGAAATACATGAAACTCCATATTTACTCATTTTAAGTTGAATGAAACTATTTTTACAAAAATACTACGTTTTGATAATTATTTAACATTTGTGTCTTAAAAACTACACGTTTTAAATTACCGGGATCCAAACTACACTCTAAAACACACTTATGCTCAAATAAAGTCACAAAATAATCCACTCTCCCTCTCCTAGCCATGAGGTGGCTGATCATAGTGGTATGCATGCTAACATGATACAAAATCTTAACAAGTGTAACTATAGGACTTATAAGTCTAGCACTAACCATAAAAACCACTAAACACATGCAAACTACTCAATATAAATCTCAAAAACACTCCATCTTTTGGTTTCTTCCTCCCTTGTTGTTGCTGTTGTCATGGTCTCCCAAGACCAAATACACCACAAGAGTTTGATTTTATTAGTTACATAAGTGCTAGACTTGAAGGTCCTAGTGCACAAGTTTGTTCCTACCCATTTCTTTTCATTCAAACTCTCTTTATTTGATTTATTTTTAGCATTACTAGGATAGAAGTAAACAACTCTTACATTGATTATTTTGGAAGAATTTATAAAGTTTTCATAAGGATATAGGACTTTAAATAGGTAGTTAGGTTTGATTATGTAAGAAATGCAAGAGTTGTTAGTTACATTTTGATTGTTGAACCTTGTTTTCATTTTAAAGTATTCATAAAGATCACCCGTGTTTTCTTTTAAAACCATTTTATTCCTGGTCATACTAGTGCTTTGATCCATATAATTGTTGTTCATGATTGGTCTTTACATTTTACACTCAAAATCTAGCTTATAAGCCCTAAGAAACATGACATTGAAAAGATGAATCTGTCCAAATTAGTATCTGTTGGAAAATGACTCACCCATTTTATCTCAATGAGTATTGAGTCAAAAATAAAAATATAGGGACCTATCCCTGTGTCTTAGGGTCATTTCCCCAAAAACCTTGTGTCCTAATTCATCATGAAGAATATTTGAGAAAATCTACACTAAAAGATGTTCAGAAATGCATGTCAGTTTTGAAAGGCCAAATACTCTAAAATTTTGAAAAGAATCTTATGTTTGTCAAAACATGAAAGTTGGAGCTAAGACATGTAGAAAACTTGTCCAGTTAGCCTTGTGACCATTAGACCTGTAGATCAAAAGATCTAAACACTTTCCTAAGAATAACTGATTGCTGTAATTTCATACATCGAAACATTGGCGTAAGTTAGTAATTTAAACCTCGTTATAAAATTCTCAGCCAAGTGAGACATTTATTTTTGAAATGTACAGAGTCATACCTTTCCAAGAATATAAAGTTCATAATTTTAGCCTTCACGGTTTAGAAATGGCGACCCGTTTAGTGCGGTATTTCTATCCAAATTTCCATCAGCATTGCCGTTCAACCCGTATAAGCTTATATAAATGTCACATTGACCCGTAACTTGCCATAAAACTTGTAACTAATTTACCTTATGGTATTATAAGACTAAGTATTGTATGAAAATTGAGTATAAGCGTCATATATTATTTCCCCGAGCCTAAGTTGTGTTATATTTTATTTAGGTCGTTTGTGGCTTTTGCGACTTTTCTCGACGTGCACACTTTCTGTTTCTTCTACTACTTCATCGTTGGTGAGTTCATAGCCCTATTCTAACTCTTAAACTATTTATAAACCCATTGGGGGAGATACATGCTATTTTACAATTTAGATACTAGTGCTTTAAACTATATGCTTATCAGAACATATTATTGCTAAAGTACCGATATTGCCAAAATAAGTCCCTAACGAATCATGAACCATTAATCACTTGCGAGTGAACGCGAATATTGTGAATAGGCCTATTGGTATTGATGAATCCCATTTGTGTTGATTGGATAGACAACCGAACACACTATATTTGAAATTTAGGTTAAATGTCAATTTACCTTTCAGGGCATTGGTTCATTCTATGAACCTTCAGTCAGTTTGCGTGTCATGAGCTTAAAGCAATAATTATTATTTACCCATAATTGTATTCGTTGCAATTATTATTTTAACTCTGAAATCTGTTGGTCCATTAATTATTTATAAACCTGTGAATTTTACTCAACCTTTGTGTTGACCTTTTAGCATGTTTTATCTCAGGTCTTTAAGGTATTTGGCAAGCATGAAGTCGCACGAAGAATGTTTTGATGGCTTGCATTTTGTTATCATTCGATAAACTTTTAAATACTTTCATGTTTACATATTATGTATTCTAAAACTATTTGGGACCTCTTGTAACTCTGATATTTTATTTTGATCGAATGATAAACTTTTAAAACGTCTCATTTAGAGTCATTTTCTATGATTATGACTGTTGTACTAATAAGTTGCACCCCAATGATATTACATTCCATTGCGATATTTTGGGGGTGTTACAGATTGGTACCAGAGCCATGGTTATAGAGAACCAGGTCGCATTTTTTTTAGACCTAGACTATAACCACTCATTATATTTTAACTACTCCACTTTGCATTGCCTTACTCTCTTCGTGCGCTTACACTTTCCAAACACTTATGCACAATTTTATGCAACATTATTCTATTTATATATAAAGAATATTTATATATACACTTGATTGACTTTTGATCACTATTTATTTATATAAAAGATTATTTATATAAACGTTTGATTGATTTTGATCTCTTATACTCGTTTCTAGAACTTCAGGTCAAACCCTGTTTTCCCCGATCACATACCTACACTTACATTTTAATGATCTCTAAGACTTTCCTAAGACATTGTGGATGACACAATGATCTCATTTGTTTTCAAGACATTGTGAGTAAAACATTGGTCATAATTAATTTCAAAACATTGCGAGAAATCCCATGATTCGCTAAAACTTTTCATGATATTTCATAACATCATTTTACACAAACCCGTTACAGTCTATCAAATTCCCTTGATTATTTTACTATCTGTCTTCAGAGATGAGTTTGAAGATTCGTCTCATACTTATGGAACAGCTACATCGCCTCGTAAACCATCGCCTAAAGATACGCCGGTTGATTAGAACTTGACTTTAACATGCCGCCTTGGAACACCTACTTTCAGAACACGACTTTATAATATCTCATTCTTTTTCACTCCTTTTGGTTTTGAAGAATTACGCCGCCATGAAGGTAACGCCGAAACTTGACAGCAATGTTTACCCTAATGATATCTTTCAATTCCAAGGACAAATTGGAGAACTTGTCGGCCGCCCTTCCGACATCCACGTCACCGACTTACTTACTGATCCTGACAGTGAGACGAAGTCATTCAAGGACGAGGCTATGGAGTCTGAACCCAAACCGGAAAATCACTCACCCGAAGAAGAGCTCCTCGGAAGACGAGGAGGAGAACCACTACTACACCTACTCCTCCCACCCGACCAAAGTTTATCTTGAGAAAGGCCATCCACCACAATATCCCATCGTTGGTGACACACATGGCACATCATGAGAGATATTACACGAGTTTTGATGGCCAACCTACATTCTATTTGGAGCAGAGTGAAGCTCGAGGAGCCAAATACGAATATTACTCAATCAACATTCGTAATGTTTATTAATTTTACCATTTATTATTTGTTCTCATTTATCCTCAATCAACTTTTGTAATACTCAATGTCTTTCTCATTTTATGCTTGTTATCATTTAACATGCGTGCTTACAACATAATGCTTTTCTCATTTATTGTTTGTCCCTACTCATCTCAATTAGCATTCGCAATGCTTATTGTCTTTGTCACTTATTGCCTTTCTTATTAATTGTTTACTCTCAGTTAACATTCGTGCTGTCAGTTGTCTTTCTCATTTATTATTCGTTCTCATTTCTTCTAATTTAGTATTCGAGATACATATTGTCTTTCTCTTTTATTATTCGTTCTCATTTCTTCTCATTTAGCATTCGAGATGCATATCGTCTTTCTCATTTATTGATTTTCTCTGTTATTCTTATTTAACATATCATAATATTTATGGAATTCATCATTCATTGTTTGTTCTCCTTCATGACACTTATTGCCTATCTCATTTATTCACATTTAGCATATCGTAACGCTTATTGCTTTCTCAATTCTTGTCTATTTCACTTAACCTCTTTTAACAATCGTGTGTCTATTATCCTTCTAAGTTACCGATTTTCCTTACTCATTCTCATTTGACATTCGCAATGAATATTGCATGTCTCGTTTATTATTGAACCTCATTTAGAATTCTGTCTTTCAGTATTGGCCTGTTTTGGCTATTGGTTTGATTCGATTGATTCTCTTGGTTAATTGAATTACTTCGTGTTGATATTCTATATCTCTTCTCTTTACTATTGTGATAAATTATGATTTTTCTATTTGCGTAAATTTGAGTCATTGGATTCTCTTTTACACACCCTTTCATTTGCTTCTTTGTTCGTATGAATATCAAATCTTTCTTTCGAGCACTCCTTGCTCATACCAGTAAGAATAATACTGATATCTAAATCTATTCACTATTGTTTTAAATTCATTGATCATTCCATTTGCATCGATTGGTAACGGTTTGTTTCTTTGTTCGTATAAATACCTATATTTCTTTCGAGCACTCTTTGCTCATGATAAGTACAAATGCTCTTGATATCTAATTTTGATCCATTATTGTTATTCATTAATTCCTTCATTTGCATTGATCGATAACGGTTTGCTCCTTTGTTCATACAGATATTTAATCTATCCCTTTTAAGCAATCTTTGCTCCTAAATATTACACACGGAAGAATCACATTACTATTTTTATGATTCATTAGCTCTTTCAATTTTATTATTCAATTTTTTTTGTGAATATCATTTCTTCCGTAACATTGATATCTACTTCTTTCGACTGTTAGTACGCCTTCATAGTTTGTCCCATCTACATTAATCGTTAGTACGTATCAGGGCTTAGGAGCAACACCCCCAGACAATAGGCTGCAAGCCGCACGAAGTCATCAGAAGAGTTACGCCAATGTGACACGTAATCCATTAAAATTTTCAAGTTAGAGATATAAGCATGTCGAAAGTCTCGTCATGAAAGTACGTGATATGTTTCCAGAAACAAGGAAAAACAAACCCGAGGTACATTGAAGCCTTCAAAAGTGTGACTAAAGATGGTCTGGTAGCATACCGACTCGAACTAATACCCTAACTCAGTAGAGTACACAACACATTTCACGTTTCGAACCTGAAGAAATACTTAACAGAAGAAACCCTTGATATTCCACTAGAGGATAGTCAACTTGACGACAAAGTTCATTTTGTCAAAGAACATGTTGACATCATGGACCGAGAGGTCAAGCGACTAAGGCAGAACCGTATCCCTATTGTCAAAATTCGTTGGAACTCTCGACGAAGACCAGAATACACTTGGGAAAAAAAAGACCAGATGCTTCAGAAATATCCACATCTCTTCGCCAACACATCATCACCATCTAACTCGAACTGAATCCCGGGACGGAATTCCCCTTTAAGGATTAGGTACTGTAACAATTCATAATTTTGAGGTCATTATTTTTACTATTTTAATTACTTAATCATTCTATTTTAAGTAAATTAGCTTATGCCGGGAAAGTTACCCGCGTATGTCATAACGCGTACATTTAAACTTTAAATTGCTTCAGACTATGCCCAGTCAACCCGTTTATATGATTTATTTCCCCCACGTCCTTGTTTTCATATGGAGTAATTAAATTTTCCATTTCTACGCGAAGTGTACGGGTTTTTGGCTCGTGTTTTAAGCTTTAACGATGTTATAACACCCCAGAAGGCTCGGGAAATACATGAAACACCAAATTTACTCATTTTAAGTTGAATGAAACTATTTTTACAAAAATACTACGTTTTGATAATTATTTAACATTAGTGTCTCAAAAACTACACGTTTTAAATTACCGGGAACCAAACTACACTCTAAAACACACTTATGCTCAAATAAAGTCACAAAATAATCCACTCACCCACTCCTAGCCATGAGGTGGCCGATCATAGTGGTATGCATGCTAACAAGATACAAAATCTTAACAAGTGTAACTATAGGACTTATAAGTCTAGCACTAACCATAAAAACCACTAAACACATGCAAACTACTCAATATAGATCTCAAAGCCACTCCATATTTTGGTGTCTTCCTCCCTTTTTGCTACTAATGTCATGGTCTTCCAGGACCAAATACACCACAAGAGTTTGATTTTCTTAGTTATATAAGTGCTAGACTTGAAGGTCCTAGTGTACAAGTTGGTTCCTACCCATTTCTTTTCATTCAAACTCTCTATATTTGATTTATTTTTAGCATTACTAGGATAGAAGTAAACAACTCTTACATTGATTATTTTGGAAGAATTGATCAAGTTTTCATAAGGATATAGGACTTTAGATACGTAGTTAGTTTTGATTATGTAAGAAATGCAAGAGTTGTTAGTTATATTTTGATTGTTGAACCTTGCTTTCATTTTAAAGTATTCATAAAGATAACCCATGTTTTCTTTTAAAACCATTTTATTCCTGGTCATACTAGTACTTTGATCCATATAAGAGTTGTTCATGATTGGTCTTTACATTTTACACTCAAAAGCTAGCTTATAAGCCCTAAGAAACATGACTTTGAAAAGATGAATTTGTCCAAATTAGTATCTGTTGGAAAATGACTCACCCATTTTATCTCAGTGAGTATTGAGTCAAAAATAAAAATATACAGAATTATCCCTGTGTCTCATGGTTATTTCCCCAAAAACCTTGTGATCCTAATTCGTCACGAAGAATATTTGAGAAAATCTACACTAAAAGATGTTCAGAAATGCATGTCAGTTTTGAAAGGCCAAATACTCTAAAATTTTACAAAGAACCTTATGTTGATCAAAACATGAAAGTTGGAGCTAAGACATGTAGAAAACTTGTCCAGTTGGCCTAATGACCAATAGACATGTAGATCAAAATATCTAAACACTTTCTTAAGCCTAACTGATTGCTGTAATTTTATACGTCGAAACACAGGGGTAAATTAGTAATCTAATGCTAGTTATAAAATTCTCAGTTAAGTGAGACCTTGATTTTTGAAATGTAAAGAGTCATGTCTTTCCAAGCATATAAAGTTCATAATTTTAGCCTTCACGGTTTAGAAATGGAGACCCGTTTAGTGCAGTATTTTTTATCCAAATTTCCATCAGCATTGCATTTCAACCCGTATAAGGTTATATAAATGTCACATTGACACGTAAATTGCCATAAAACTTGTAACTAATTTACCTTATGCTATTATAAGACTAAGTACTATATGAAACTTGATTATAAGCGTCACATATTATTTCCCCAAGCCTAAGTTGTGTTATATTTTATTTAGGTCGTTTGTGACTTTTGCGACTTTTCTCGACGTGCACACTTTCCGTTTCTTTTACTACTTCATCGTTGGTGAGTTCATAGCCCACTCTAACTCTTAAACTATTTATAAACCCATTGGAGGAGATACATGCTATTTTACAAATTGGACACAAGTGCTTTAAACTGTATTATTATCAGAACATATTATTGCTAAATTACCGATATTGCCAAAATAAGTCCCTAACGAATCATGAACCATTAATCACTTGCGAGTGAACGCGAATATTGTGAATAGGCCTATTGGTATTGATGAATGACGTTTGTGTTGATTGGATAGACAACCGAACGCACTATATATGAAATTTAGGTTATATGTCAATTTACCTTTCAGGGCATTGGTTCATTCTATGAACCTTCAGTCAGTTTGCGTGTCATGAGCTTAAAGCAATAATTATTATTTACCCATAATTTTATTCGTTGGAATTATTATTTTAACTCTGAAATCTTGTGGTCCATTAATTATTTATAAACCTATGAATTTCACTCAACCTTTGTGTTGACCTTTTAGCATGTTTTATCTCAGGTCCTTATGGTATTTGGCAAGCATGAAGTCGCACGGAGAATGTTTTGATGGCTTGCATTTTGTTATCATTCGATAAACTTTTAAAAACTTTCATGTTTACATATTATGTATTCAAATACTATTTGGGACCTTTTGTAACTCTGATGTTTTATTTTGATTGAATGATAAACTTTTAAAACATCTTATTTAGAGTCATTTTCTATGATTATGACTGTTGTACTAATAAGTTGCACCCTAATGATATTACATTCCGCTGCGATATTTTGGGGGTGTTACAAGTTGTCTAGAAAAATTGTTGATTACACTGAGTCTAAGAGCAACACACACAGTCCTAGAGGGAATCAGAGGAATTGGAATAAAATGATATCTCAGAGACTAGGAAGTGATTGGAAAATGTTTAACAGGGCTTGTTATCACTGTGGTAGTTTTGAATATTTACAGGATAATTCTTTTTACTATCAAAAACTTGTTTGAAACTATGCTAGGAGGGTGAATGACCAAAGTTTTTCTAAAAGTTATCACCCAAATGCTAAGAGAAATATAGTTCCAAGAGCAGTGTTAATAAAATCTTGGCATGTATCAATTAATACTGTCAAGCAAAATATTTTTAAACCAGCAGTATTAACTAATACTGCTATACAAATTGATACTGCTTTCACCAAAAGAACAGTGAATAGTGCTAAATCCAGTTTACACTTTTCAAATAAAGCACATTCATCTGAAAAAAGTCCTATTCAAAAGAATACAACAGTTAGTACTACTAAGGCAAAAGCAGTAGTTTCTACTGCTAAGCCAAAAGCAATAACTGATACTGTTTTGGGAAACCATTTTTATGCTGTTAAGGCCTTAGCTTGTTGGGTCTGGAAACCAAAAGTAAAAATTTTAGATCATGTCTCCAGACACAGTAGTGTATCCATAATGTTAAAGAAGTATGATTATGTTGATGCACAAGGCAGATCCAAGTAAGTAATGGCTTGGGTCCCCAAAATGAACTGATTTTCGTACTTTATGTGCAGGGGAATCCACAGGTGGAATTAGATGATAAAAGAGTATTTGACAGTGGATGCTCAAGGAACATGACAGAAAACATGTCCTATCTCACAGATTTTGATGCAATTAATGGAGGATATGTAGCTTTTGGGAGTAATCCCAAAGGAGGGAAATTCACAGGCAAAGGTACAATAAAAACTGGTAAATTGGACTTTGATAATGTGTACTTTGTCAAAGAGCTTAAGTTTAACCTCTTTAGTGTCTCACAAAAGTGTGACAAAAAGAACAGTGTTCTTTTTACTGATACTGAATGTTTTGTCTTGTCTCCTGACTTTAAGTTGACTGATAAAAGTCATGTGTTGCATTTTAGAGATGCTGCTGCTTGTTTGAATTAAGAATGCTAATGGAAATTGTTCTAAGACATTATTGCTGCTAGTACAAATTGTTACAACTGCTTGTATATCTTACTACTGCTAGGTGTTGATGAAGGTATTTAAGAAAATATACAAGTGGTTACTACTGCTAGACAACATGTTACTACTGCTAGTTCAACATTACAACTGCTTACATTACTGATGAACTTGAAGAAAAACATTTTAAGTGTTTAGTGCTGCCAGAAGAAAAGTTAGTACTGCTAGTACAAACTTACAACTGCTGAAGAGTTTATGCTGCCAGAGTTAGAGTTAAGACTGCTAGAGTATATAGTTAGTACTGCTTATGAGATAAGCATGTATAGTCGGTTAGATAATTATAGAAAAGATTCTTTTAAGATTTATCTTGTATAGCAAGCAATTGTAAGCCGACTAGGACTTCTTAGTCTATAAAAGGAGGACCTAGGGCATAGAGATAGATACGGTTATTTAGAAAACTTCAAAGTTGTAAACCCTAATACTCAAGAGTATTCGTATTATTAATAATATTGAAGTGATTTGTTTGAGATTATTTTGTTTAATTATTCTTAAGATTAAAGTTTAGATTCCGGATAAACTTTAATACAAATCAAAGACAGTTTCTAAATAAGTTATATTGGATTAATTCAATATTTACTTAACCTTTATAAGCTAAGGGAAATTGATCAAGTGCTCAACTGAGATCAATAAGTGGTATCAGAGCTTATGATCTAGAGACTGTGAATCAAGAAAAACCTGTTTAATCTCATCTCACTGAAGAAGGAAGACATGGACTCAGAATCTACTCACATGATTACTGCATCAAAGGTGCCCAAGCTCAAGTCTGGAGAGTATGAGCTATGGAGAATGAGGATAGAGCAGTACATTCAGATGGTTGATTACTCTATGTGGGAGGTCATAGAGAATGGCAATCAACTACCTAAGACTGAAACTTTTGCTGAGGGTGTTACTATTACTTTTTCTATCAAGACTGTTGAAGACAAGGCACAAAGAAGGCTGGAAGTAAAGGCTAGAAGCACTCTTATGATGGGGATTCCTAATGGCCATCAGTTAACCTTCAATCACATCAAGGATGCTACTGAGAAAAGGTTTGGTGGGAATGCTGCAACCAAGAAGACCAGGAAGAACCTCTTGAAGCAACGATATGAAAACTTTGCTGTTCCAAGTTCTGAAAATCTTGATCAGACTTTTGACAGACTTCATAACCTCGTTAGCCAACTAGAACTTGTGGAAGTCTCAATTCCTCAAGAAGATGTCAATCAAAAGTTTCTGAGAAGCTTGTCACCAGAGTGGAATACACACACTGTGGTATGAAGAAACAAGGATGATCTTGATACCATGAGTTTAGATGATCTGTACAACAATCTTAAAGTCTATGAACCTGAAGTCAAAGGATCATCAAGCTCTTCAACAAGTACACAAAACTTAGCTTTTGTGTCCTCCTCCAATAACAGTTCTAGCAGTACTAATAAAGCAGTTAATACTGCTCATGGAGTTAGTACTGTTGGCACACAAGTTAATGCTGTTGGGTCTTTAACCCTTGATAACTTGAGAGATGCTGTTATCTATGCTTTCTTGGCCGGTCAATCTACTAGTCCTCAGATTATGCATGAAGATTTGAAACAGATCCATCCAGATGATCTTGAAGAGATGGACTTGAAGTGGCAGATGGCAATGTTGACCATGAGGGCAAGAAGATTTTTGAAGAAGACTGGAAGGAACCTCAAGGTTAATGGGCAGGATAACTTGGGTTTTGATAAATCCAAGATTGAATGCTACAACTGTCATAGGAAGGGTCACTTTCCAAGAGAATGCAGGGCTCCAAGAAGCCAAGATTACAAGACTGGAAAGAGCTCTAGGAAAGTTGGGGAGACAACTTCTACAGCTTTGGTATCTCAATGTGATGGTCTTGGTAGATATGACTGGAGTGATCAAGCAGCTGAAGGACCTAACTTTGCACTTATGGCCTACTTTTCTTCATCAAGTTCTGATTCTGAGGTATCTAATGAGTCTGGTTGTTCATTTAAATCTTGTTTAGATACTATTGAGGAACTTAAGGCTAGGAATGAAAAGCTAATGGAAGAGGTAAAAATGTTAAAGTTAGACAATTTAGGCTATAAAGTAGGTCTAAAATCTGTTGAGGAAAGACTTGACATTTTCAAATAAAATGAGTTAGAATATGTATAGAAAGTGAATGTTCTTGAAGGTAGGCTTTTTGTTAAATAACATGAAGTTATGGGGCTTACTAAAAGGTTAGAAAAGGCTGAAAAAGAAAAAGATGCAGCTTATCAGGAATTAGAAAAACATCAGGTTAAGGTTATTAAGTTTGAGTTTGCATCTGAAAGTGTTAATAAGACAATTGAGTATTAGTTAATGAGGAGAGGCAGTGGAATAGGTTATAATGAAGTTCCTCCCTCAATAACAGGCAAGTATGTACCTCCATACCTGAATTGTCTTGTTTAAGTGAGTCTAATGTTAAGCCTTTAAGAGAAAGTAGTGAGTCTAATGAGAAGAAACCAAAGGCAGAAAAGACATATTCTGATGCACCTATCATTGAAGATTGGGTATCTGATGATGATAAGGATCAGGTCAAGGCAAAACCTAAGGTTGATAGTGTAACGGTTAAACCTAGTGTTGAAAAGATTAAATTTTTCAAACCTAGTTTTGGTAAAAAGGTGTTTAGGAAAATTGTTGAATACATTGAGCAACCTAGGGAGAACACAAACTGGCCTAGAGATAACCAGAGGAGTTAGAATGGAATGATATCTCAAAGGTTATGAAGTGATTTTGAGATGATCAATAAGGCTTGTTATCTTTGTGGTAGTTTTGAACATCTACAAGATAACTACTTTTACTATCAAAAACCAGTGTGGAACTATGCTAGGAGGGTGAATCATAAAAGTTTTTCTGAGAATTCTCACCCACATGCTAAAAGAAACATGGTTCCATCAGCAGTACAAACAACATCTGGTTTAGTATCAGTTACAATTGCTAAGCAAAATGTGTCTGAACCAGCAATAGTAACTAATAATACTAGATCAGTTAGTACTGCTAACACCAAAAGAACAGTGTATGGTGATAAACAATTGTCTAAATTTTCAAATAAAGCACATTCCATTGTAAAGAAGCCCATTCAAAAGACAACAACAATTAGTGTTGCTAAGGTAAAAGCAGTAGTTTCTATTGCTAAGCCAAAAGCAATAACTGATATTATTTTGGGAAATCACTTTTATGCTGTTAAGGCCTCAGCTTGTTGGGTCTAGAAACCAAAAGTTAAATTTTAGTTCATGTTTCCAGAAATAGCAGTGCATCTATAGATTTAAAGAAATTTGATTATGTAGATGCACAAGGCATATCCAAGTCAGTATTGGCTTGGGTCCCCAAAATGAACTGATTTTCTAACTTTATGTGTAGGGCAATCCACAGGTGGAATTGGAAAATAAAGGAGTATTTGACAGTCGATTCTCAAGGCACATGACTGGAAACATGTCATATCTTGAAGATTTTAAAGCTATTGATGGAGGATATGTTGCTATTGGGAGCAATCCCAAAAGAGAGAAAATCACTGGTAAATGTACTATAAAAACTGGTAAATTAGATTTTGATAATGTGCATTTTGTCAAAGAGCTTAAGTTTAACCTCTTTAGTGTCTCACAAATGTGTGACAAAAAGAATAGTGTTCTTTTTACTGACACTGAATGTTTTGTCTTATCTCCTGACTTTAAGTTAACTAATGAAAGTCATGTTTTACTTAAAGTTCCTAGAACAGACAACATATACAGTGTTGATTTAAAGAATATGGTTCCCAAAGGAGGTTTGACTTCTCTCTTTGCAAAGGCCACATCAGATGAATCCAAACTTTAGCATAGAAGACTTGGACATTTAAATTTCAAAACAATGAATAAATTGGTTAAGGGAAACCTTGTAAGAGGTTTACCTTCAAAAGTTTTTGAAAATTCTGAAATCTGTGTTGCTTGTCAGAAGGGAAAACAACATAGAGCTACTTGTAAGGCCAAAGTAGTGAACTCTATAAGTCAGCCATTACATATGTTGCACATGGACTTATTTGGACCAACATTTGTAAAGAGTTTAATGAAAAAGATGTATTGCCTAGTTGTTACAGATGACTTTAGTAGGTTTACTTGGGTGTTCTTTTTAGAAACTAAGGATGAAACCAGTAGCATTCTTAAGGCTTTTATAACCAAGGTAGAAAAACTAGTTAACCATAAGGTTAAAGTGATAAGATTTGACAATGGAACTGAGTTCAAGAATAGGGAGATGAACCAGTTTTGTGGGATGAAAGGTATTGAGAGACAGTATAGTGTAGCTAGAACTCCTCAATAAAATGGAGTTGCTGAGAGGAGGAATAGGTGATGCGTGGTTTTGCAACCTTACAACAGGTTTTACCTCTCGAGGGATCTCAAGAGGCTTACAACCCCACCAGGCAGTGTACCTGACCGATGTAGTATAGTGTAGTGGTAAGTACGGGGGATTGATCGTTCTCCACAGGGAATAGTGTTCGTTAGGTATGAAAAACTACTCTAATAGGTCTAAGGGTGAGAGAAGATTCTTTTTATGTTTTTATAATTTTATGAAAGCAAGAAAAATCTCGGGTTTGAAAGAGTGGGCGGAATTAGTTGCTAGTCAACTAACCCAAGTTACTACAAATGCAAATAAAATAAAATAACTGAAAATGAAAAGGTGGTAAAACTTATGTGGAGAGAAATGTGTTTACTTAGATTTCCTTACTCCCTAACTATCTTTTACCGTTTGATTAGTGTGTATTAATTGCGTGGATGACGGGTGTATTCCTTAATACCAATCGTGGGGTGGCGTACGTACTTCCCCAACTTTACAAGCTCCTACTTCACTCCTATGTCGAGCCGGCTAGGAAGCTCCTAACATGGGATCACTAGAATTCGCTTGTGCATTAAATACAACCATAAAAACCTTTAGTACGCATTGGTTCATGTTTCTTAAGACGTTCAAGCAAGTTACCGAATAGGAAGTTAGCCAGTTTTCTTAAGCCTAACATAGATGAACAATCATCCAATACAACTAATAACACACTAATAACCAATAATCAATAGCTAGGTTTCATTAGATCTAAGCAAACACAAGATAAATCTAGCCTAGCATGTTAAACAAAAGACAAGAACAAGATAGAATCAAACAACACATAGACATATTGAATGATTAATTGATAACTTATCTTCAATGTAACATGGAAGATCTCAAGGCAAAAAGCCTTGAGAAAGCTGCTAAAATCGTCTTAGGGTTTTCACACACAAAGTTCCCCAATAAGTTCCACACTAATGACAAGAAATTGCAAAACTATATATAGACTTTCAGATCTGACGGCGTCACGTTATGGAGTGTGACGCCGTCACCTCGCCGCTTTTAGGGTTCCTGGATGGCCTTCTTGACGCCGTCCCTCTTTAGCTCTCCAAAATCCGTTCTGGCTTATCAAGGCTTGACGACGTCAGACTTAGGGGTGACGCCGTCCCACTTTAAATTAAGCCGTGACGACCTTGATCACATTAAAGCGTGACGCCGTCAGAATTCCCATGCAAATTTCTCTGGCTTATCATGAGTAATTTTCACATCCACCTTTTTCTTGCCAAGCCATGACGCCGTCTGGTGATAATCCTGACGCCGTCAAAGGTAATTTTCAGCCGATTTTGAGACTTTGTCGTTTTCTTCACTTTTATGCTCCAAAAACGTCCAAAATGCCTCCTTTTCCAGATTTCTCCTCAAAAGTACCTAAAATGACAAAAGGAACGATTTAGGGCAATATTTGATCAAATAAATACGATTTAGGGCTTAAATGACCCCTTAAAAGCAGTACACTTTTTGCTTCATCAAATACCCTTACACTTGAGATTTGCTTGTCCTCAAGCAAATGCGCTTTTATTCTAATCAAAATACAAGTTAGGGGTCATTTAATGCTAACATAAAAGTAATTGCAACAAATAGTCGTTCCACTTTAATCATAATAAGCACGGAGATTACAAAATAGCACCTCACAAGTAGTGTTTAGATACTCACATCTCTCAAGTGTCATCAAAATAAATCTCATAAATGAAAACGGATAATATCTCTCACTACCTGTCATAGCAAATAGATTACCATAGGCTTGGGAAAGGATCGAAAACCTCCTCCACTAGGCGTAAGCACCTAAGATAAACTATCAAAGAGGGCTTTTAAATGGGTTATAACGTTAGGTGTAGGGAAAAGGAAAACACGGTTTTGTTGGATAAAGGATATTTTACTGGTGGCGAGTTAAAGATCTTGATCAATTACATGTACTATACAATGTTGCTAAGCCAAGACTCGACTCGATTTAAACTAAAAACAAAATAACAAAAACATAAAATAAACATAAAATGAAACGGGATGGTAGTCCGTATGTTTTTTCTACTTTTCTTTTTCTCATTTTTTTTTTTTTTTTTTTTTTGCATACACTTTTGCCCTACCATCCAAAATAATACATCATAGGGGCGTTGCATTCCCCTTACACTTGAACTTTTACATAACTTTACAAATTACTATTCTAATGACTCGAATTAAGATAATCAAAACACTTGGAGTACTTTTAAAATATTTAGCACATATGGGGGTAATAAATGATGTTCTTCCCCATTACTCCATTACACTAGTACTTTACCCATGAGTCCCAATCGTCCCAAAACAATATGTACAAGGATATGACTCGACTTAGCAACCATGTAATCAACTAGATAATTAACTTGGGTTTAAACAAATGTTGTCACAATAATGCACTAAAAATGAGTGCATACAAGGTAGGCTAAGGCGATTTGGGTGTACATTTAAGTGGGGTGTAACAAATTCTTCCTTTAAGTAAAATGCTTAAAGGTCGAAACGAAAAGATAGGCTCTGAGGGGTGTACTAGGGGTATCGTGCACTAAAAATGAGTACAACGCAAAGGGTGTGGGAGAATTACTTGACCAATGTAGCCAACGTAATTATAACAAAAACACAGGTGTAAAACAATGGGTTTATCCTAATGCCTCTTATCATGTAGTAAATCTAACTACACGAATGTAGTCTCACTTGTGGCCTTGGAATGGTCCTAACGCAAGTTCTAGAATCTAAGTGCTACCGGTACACACATCATAGCATAAATGCTTTTCCTACCAATTCTAGGGGCGAACCTCACATATTTGGGGGTGAAAATTTTTTTAGTGGTACGGTTTTTGTGCTAGTCATATAATTCCTATCCATGAGACGCTTATTAGAACTAAAGTTTCACTCCTAAATGTTGTAAAAAATTTTAAATTTGGCACTAAAATTGCCCTAACAGGTATTTCTCTCAGTTTTATTACACATCTACCATTAAACAAACAAAAATCAAGTGCAATTGCATTCTCTAATCGTACTTTTACCCCCCTTACACTTAAGATGAACATTGTCCCCAATGTTCAAATAACAAGATGTAAAAGAAAAAAGTAAAAGAATGAAATCAAATACTCCCCTGATTCGCTCGGTGGATAACGACGTAACACGGTTAGATCTTCTTCCAAGGTAATGTTGAAGCTCCATGACTAATGCATCGCCAAAAGCTTGATTCCACATACATTTCCTTGTCCAAAATAACCTGTTAAACCTGAGAAAACAAACACGAAAACCTGCATAACATCGGCGGGATAAATCTATATATAAGGATATAATGCTTGTGGAATGATAATTTTGCAGATTCCTGGAGATTATAAGTTGGAGATTTAATAAAAACTTTTTATGAAAACAAAACTTTCAAAAATTTTCAAAAAATTAAACCTGACGCCGTCAGAAATAATCTGACAGAATTCTCATGTTATGTTTCCGGAAAATTTTTGGAAAAACCTATACCTTACTTCCTGGAAATCCTGCAAAACATCATTATGACTCGATACAAGCATTTGACTCAAACAAATACTAATATGTATGTTCATTTACTATTATTATGATTCATGTTTATTTGTGTTCTAATAAACCGATTTAGATTTCCCTTACACTTAACTTTTGCAAAATACCTTTATATGTAGTTAAGACGAAGTTAAAAACAAAATAAAGCATTTTCACAAATTAGTTTTGAACATGAATCAATAATAATAAAATTTAAACATACATACGGAAACAAATAAAATCAAACAAACAAATAAATAAACACACAAAGCAAATAAAACTTGGGTTGCCTCCCAAGAAGCGCTTTTCTTTATTAACGAGTCTTGTAGCTAGACTCAAAGTCACGGGTTCTACGTTTTTCCGTTTTGCTTCTCAATTTCCCCTTTAATCATCCTAACAACCTCCATATCAACTTTGTATTTAGGTCCTAGGTTCAAGCAATCTTTATAATAAAGGCTTCTCTTATTCCAAACATAGTCCATGCTTTTCTCTTTATCCTCATCATTGATGTCCTCCATCGCACCAATGTTGTCCTTGTCAAATCGAGGCACAAAACGAAATTCATTTACCCGATAAGGCATCCTATATGTGATCCTATCTATGTGATTAGAAAACTGAACCGTGCCTCTCGAACGATCATACCTTAAATTGGATGCTTCAATAAATGGCTTACCTAACACCACGCGAGATAGGCGGCAGTCAACAACACTTGCCAAATCTTCTAAGATCATGAAGTTGGTGACAAAGGTAAAATTCCCAACAAGGATATGCATATCCTTAATTCTTTCAACGAAGTTACAAACTCCGCCTGGGCACTTGGGGTCCATCCTAGGCTCAAGTGGTGTGTTTATGATCTGGCTATAAAGGCCTGAGGACATCACGTTGATTGGGGATTCACAGTCAATGTAAGCATGCTCAACGTATTGGTACCCAATCATACATGGTATCTTCACATTCCCGGGATCACCCCTCTTAATCTTTGGGTCAATTCTAATAAAAGGTGGTCGAGGGTTATCAACTAGGTTGTTATAGTAAGCAATCTCCTCCGTAGTGGGGTATTCATTGAAATAATCATCAAACCTAGGATCTACCTTCACTTCATCAATTTTCTCAATCAACTTCTCAACCGTAAGATTATTACGTTCTAAGTAATTATCTGAGTATATGGCGGTCTCTAAGTTGTTCAAGGCATAATCAAGCTCTATATCAATCATTCTATTGAGCTCTCTAAGCTCACTAATCTCATTCTCAAGTTGGCTACGCAACAAAGCTATTTCGCCAGGTGTAAGGGGCGGATTCGCGTTTTCCATAATGGCAAACTGAATAGTCAATGAAAATCTTATACGAACAGAAGCACGAAGAAAATAGATAGACTAAAGAAAACCTAGAAAAAGAAAATAAAAATCTCACTAGAAAGGAATCTAGTGAGTAGACCTATAAAATAAAAATTCAACCTAAACAATAACTATTCCCCGGCAACGGCGCCAAAAACTTGATGCGTGGTTTTGCAACCTTACAACAGGTTTTACCTCTCGAGGGATCTCAAGAGGCTTACAACCCCACCAGGCAGTGTACCTGACCGATGTAGTATAGTGTAGTGGTAAGTACGGGGGATTGATCATTCTCCACAGGGAATAGTGTTCGTTAGGTATGAAAAACTACTCTAATAGGTCTAAGGGTAAGAGAAGATTCTTTTTATGTTTTTATAATTTTATGAAAGCAAGTAAAATCTCGGGTTTGAAAGAGTGGGCGGAATTAGTTGCTAGTCAACTAACCCAAGTTACTACAAATGCAAATAAAATAAAATAACTGAAAATGAAAAGGTGGTAAAACTTATGTGGAGAGAAATGTGTTTACTTAGATTTCCTTACTCCCTAACTATCTTTTATCGGTTGATTAGTGTGTATTAATTGCGTGGATGACGGGTGTATTCCTTAATACCAATCGTGGGGTGGCGTACGTACTTCCCCAACTCTACAAGCTCCTACTTCACTCCTATGTCGAGCCGGCTAGGAAGCTCCTAACATGGGATCACTAGAATTCGCTTGTGCATTAAATACAACCATAAAAACCTTTAGTACGCATTGGTTCATGTTTCTTAAGACGTTCAAGCAAGTTACCGAATAGGAAGTTAGCCAGTTTTCTTAAGCCTAACATAGATGAACAATCATCCAATACAACTAATAACACACTAATAACCAATAATCAATAGCTAGGTTTCATTAGATCTAAGCAAACACAAGATAAATCTAGCCTAGCATGTTAAACAAAAGACAAGAACAAGATAGAATCAAACAACACATAGACATATTGAATGATTAATTGATAACTTATCTTCAATGTAACATGGAAGATCTCAAGGCAAAAAGCCTTGAAAAAGCTGCTAAAATCGTCTTAGGGTTTTCACACACAAAGTTCCCCAATAAGTTCCACACTAATGACAAAAAATTGCAAAACTATATATAGACTCTAATACTAAAGTTCCCGGATGGCCTTCTTGACGCCGTCCCTCTTTAGCTCTCCAAAATCCGTTCTGGCTTATCAAGGCTTGACGCCGTCAGAATTAGGCGTGACGCCGTCCCTCTTTAAATTAAGCCGTGACGACCTTGATCACATTAAAGGGTGACGCCGTCAGAATTCCCATGCAAATTTCTCTGGCTTATCATGAGTAATTTTCACATCCACCTTTTTCTTGCCAAGCCATGACGCCGTCCAGGGAAAATCCTGACGCCGTCAAAGGTAATTTCCAGCCGATTTTGAGACTTTGTCGTTTTCTTCACTTTTATGCTCCAAAAACGTCCAAAATGCTTCCTTTTCCAGATTTCTCATCAAAAGTACCTAAAATGACAAAAGGAACGATTTAGGGCAATATTTGATCAAATAAATACGATTTAGGGCTTAAATGGCCCCTTAAAAGCGGTACACTTTTCGCTTCATCAATAGGACACTTATTGAGGCTGCTAGAACAATGTTAGTTGATTCTAAATTACCTACTACTTTTTGGGCTGAAGTAGTTAATACTGCTTGTTATGTGCAGAATAGGAGTAAGGTAGTTAAGCCTCATAACAAGACCCCGTATGCACTTTTACAAGGTAGAAAACCATTGCTTGATTTCTTAAGAGCATTTGGGTGTCCTGTTACTATCTTAAATACCATAGATCACTTAGGCAAGTTTGATGGCAAGGCTAATGAAGGATTCTTTGTTAGATACTCAATGACTAGCAAAGATTTTAGAGTATTCAATAGTAGGACCATGAAAGTGGAAGAAAATTTGCATGTTAGGTTTAGTGAGAGTACACCTAATGTTGCAGGGAGTAGACCAAACTGGCTTTTTTATATTGATTCTCTAACCAAAACTATGAATTATGAGCCAGTTGTTGCAGGTGCAGAGTCTAACAATTTTGTACGTACAAAAGCATGTAATCATGTAGGTCAAAGCTGGAAAGGAGACAAGACCTGACAAAGATTATATTTTGCTGCCTATTTGGACTGCTGAACCACCCTTCTCAACACAAGAGTCAAAGAGTTCACAAGAAGATGATTTTGCAAAAGATGATAAAGAAGATGGTACAAAATCTTCTAATGATGATAAAGAGGTTTATGAAGAAAAGCAGAATGATGAAAAGGATGATGTATCAGATGATATTAACACTAGCAGTACTACATCAGTTAATACTGCTAAGCCAAGTGTTAATGCTGCCAATGAAGAAATTAACACTAGCAGTACTAATTCTGTTAATACTGTTGAGCCAAGTGTTAATGTTGCTGACAAGGAAGGCATGTCTTTTGATGCTGATGACTATCCTGATGATCCAGACATGTCTCAATTGGAAGAAATCTATCCTGATACTGATGAAGATGTACTTGGTGCAGAGGCTGACTTAACCAATATGGAAGATGAGGTACCTGTCAGTCCTATTCCAACTACAAGTGTTCACAAGAGTCATCCTAAGGAACAAATCATTGGAGAGCCAAAATCTGCTGTTCAAACAAGAAAGATGATAAAAGATTTGAAAGAAAAAGGTTTCTTTGTTAGAACCATTCATCAAAGAAATAGTCACAAAGACCTTCAAAATTGTTTGTTTGCATGTTTTCTATCACAAACAGAACCCAAGAATGCTTATAAAGCATTACAAGATCCAAGCAGGGTGGAAGCTATGCAAGAAGAGCTTCTACAATTTAAGCTTCAAAAAGTTTGGACACTGGTAGATTTGCCTAATGGGAAGTGGGCAATTGGTACTAAATGGGTTTTTAGATGCAAAAAGGATGACAGAGGCATTGTGATTAGAAACAAGGCAAGGTTAGTAGCTCAAGGATACACAAAAGAAGAAGGTATTGATTATGATGAAGTATTTGCTCCAGTTGCAAGAATTGAAGCCATCAGATTATTCTTGGCTTATGCTTCTTACAAAGATTTTGTAGTGTATCAAATGGATGTCAAAAGTGCTTTTCTGTATAGGACTATTGAAGAAGAAGTTTATGTCTCACAACCACCTGGTTTTAAAGATCCTAATTTTCCTGACAAGGTTTACAAGGTGGAGAAGGCACTGTATGGTCTACATCAAGCTCCCAGAGCTTGGTATGACACATTGGCAGCATACTTGTTGAACAATGGTTTTAGTAGAGGGAATATTGATAAAACTTTGTTTATCAAAAGGGACAAAGATGATATCTTGTTAGTTCAAGTTTATGTTGATGATATCATATTAGGATCAACAAACAAGGCTTTATGTGTAGAATTTGAAAAACTTATGCATGAAAGATTTCAGATGAGTTCAATGGGTGAACTTACATTCTTCTTAGGGCTACAAGTTAAACAAAAGGAGGATGGCATATTTATTAGTCAAGATAAGTATGTGGCTGAAATTTTGAAGAAGTTTGGATTTACAGATGTGAAGCCTGCAAAGAAAACTATGGAAACATCCAAGCCCTTGCTCAAAGATGAAGATGGTGAAGAAGTTGATGTGCATCTATATAGATCAATGATTGGCTCATTGATGTATCTTACTGCTTCAAGACCTGACATCATGTTTGCAGTGTGTGCTTGTGCAAGATATCAAGTCACACCTAAAGTTTCACATCTTAATGTTGTGAAGAGAATTTTTAGATACTTGAAAGGTCAACCCAAATTAGGCCTTTGGTATCCAAAAGATTCACCTTTTGAGTTGGTTGCATACACTGATAGTGACTATGCTGGAGCTAGCTTGGATAGAAAATCAACAACAGGAGGTTGTCAGTTTTTGGGGTGCAGGTTGATTTCATGGCAGTGCAAGAAACAAACTGTGGTAGCAAATTCCATAACTGAAGCTGAGTATGTGGCTGCTTCAAGTTGCTGTGGACAAGTGCCGTGGATTCAAAATCAGTTGCTGGATTATGGGTACAACTTTATGCATACTAAAATCTATATTGATAATAGCAGTACTATGTGCATTATTAAAAATCCTGTTTATCGCTCAAAAACAAAACATATTGAGATAAGACATCATTTTATAAGAGATTGTTATGAAAAGAAGTTGATTCAAATTGTTAAAATTCATACTGATAATTCACAAAAGCTTTTGATGTGGGTAGATTTCAATTTTTGGTTGTCAGTATTGGAATGATAAATCTTTTAAAAAAAATTCTTACCTCTTTGTGTTTTTGTCAAAGTTTTTAAAGGATTAGTATTGTTATCAGTTCCATAAATTGTTTATGCTGCTAAGTATACTTAGTGTTGCTGGTGTACTTACAACTGCTGTGTTATTGCTGCTAATTATACTTAGAACTGCCAAGTTTAACTTTAGAACTGCTAGTTAATGCTGCTAGTTTTTTTGAATAACTGCTAAGTATAAATTAGATGATGTAAAATGTTATTGCTTGTGTTTTTCTAGGTTTTGGACTAAGATTTGCAGGTTAAGCAAGCAATATCATTGGAATTAATGGAGTGTGAGAAGCAAAGTGGTAGTTTGTTTGCTATGGTGCTTCTGATTAGTGATAGATTAGATCTGGGAATTTCTTGACAAAGGTTTACCCTTGAGTTAGGCACTTCTTTAAAATCTTTTCTTGAAATTAATCTATCTTAAACATGAATTGATGGCATAGTTAGTCAGATAGTAACTGCACTAACTCACTCTTTACCATTTTATACTTTCATTAGTATAATGAGTTAGTCTAAGGACATCTGGTATTGAGAACAGCGAGAAAAAGTGAATCTAATGCATTTTTGTTAGAGGCAACACCTGCCACGAGCTGGAAACCCTGTCAAGAAAGCTCTTTTAACGAGTTTATCTGATCACAAGCAGTATTTATACTGATATTAATGGTTCTCACACAACCAGAGGTTAAATATAACCTATAAAGATTAAGTGTCTTCCTTTACACTTAATCCCTTCAAAATTATTGAGTGTAGTATTATTTTTAAAGAAATTAGGAAAGTACTGCTGGGCAAATTGTTTTTGTTAAAAGTTTGTGTTGCTAAGCATAAACTTAGTGCTGCTAGGTTTCTGCTGCTAGGGTTGGAAGTGCAGGGTATGTTTGTGTAACTTTTCACTTAAAGGATACAAATCCCCAATTGTGGAACACAATCAGTTTCACGAACACATAATACTCTCTCATCCAAGCCTTAATCAAGTTTTAATCATCCATTCGCAAAACTCCCAAATCAAATCATAATGTCGAACCTAACTTTTACCGAACCTCATAATAATGTTGCATTTTTAGAAAAATCCAATGAGTGTGTAGATTTTACTGAGATCATTGATTTCCTTAATGCAAGCTATATTAAGTTTGCATTATCAGTAAAACCTACTATATACACTTCCAACATTATCCAATTTTGGTCATCTGCTAAGGTTAAAACTAATAATGGGGAAGTACAAATCCATGCCCTTGTAGATGGGCAGAGGATTCTCATTACAGAGGCGTCCATTCGAAGAGATCTTCTCCTAGATGATGCTAATGGAGTTGAGAATCTTTCAAATGCTACAATTTTTGAAAAACTTTCACTGATGGGATATGAGAGAAAATCAAATGCTATAAAATTTTACAAAGGTAACTTCTCTCATCAGTGGAAATTCTTAATCCATACTGTCTTAGTATGTCTAAGTCCATAGACCACTGGGTGAAATGAATTTAGCAGTAATTTAGCTTCTGCTATAATTTGCTTGGCTAAAAATACTCAAAGATTTTAATTTTTTTCAAAATTAATTTTTGATAGTATGGTTAAGAACTTGGATAGTTCTACAAGTAAATATTTTCTTTATCCAAGGTTTTTGCAACTCTTTTTGTACAACCAATTTGAAAATAAGAAAAGTCATAAAAGAGTTTATCCCACTCCTTGTCTTACCAAAAAGGTTTTTACTAATATGAGGAGGGATGGAAAAGATTTTTCAGGGAAAGTGACACCTTTGTTTCCTACAATGGTGGCACTAACCCAAACCCAAATGGGTGAAGGTTCAGCAATCACAGCTGGTACCCATCATACACCCACACTTTTAGCTACATCATCTCAATAAAAACCTAAAAAGACCTATAAACGTAGGACTCACACCAAATACACTGAACTACCTCAGGCTAGTGGTTCTATACCAGATGTTGTAGATGAGGCTGTCACTGGTGGGGAGAGTGACATGTAGGCAAGGGCTGCCACTACTGTGTCTAGCTTAGAAGCAGCACAAGACAGTGGTAACATCAATAAGACCTAAGCCAAGACAACTTTAAATGAGTCAGGTCCACATGGAACTAATTCAGGTGAAGGACCCAGTCACCTGGAAACAATGGGGGGTTCAGATGTTCAACCTAGGGTTGAGACTGAGCTTAACTTTTCCAATGATCCACCTCTCGGGCTAGGTAACACAAGCCGAAGTGGTGAGGATGGCATGGAACTTTTAACTGAATTGATAAATACTTGTACCAAACTTGATACACAGGTTCTTAATCTGCAAATACTAACTGCTTCTCAAGATGGAGTCATTAAAGCTCAAGGTGGGGAATTAAAAGCTTTGAAAAGGAGGGTTAGATATTTGGAAGGAATAAAGAGATCAATAACTCCTAAACATAAGGTTAAATCTTCTGAAACTTCAAAGGATGCTCCCAAACAGGGGGGGGATGATGGTAAATGTAACACCCCAACCCGATAAGGGTAGAAGTATTACGTTATGGTGACATATCAAAGCAAACACAAGCATATGACTAAATAATACAAAATGAATTTCAAAGATTATAAAGGAAGAATTTTAAATACAAGGTTACAAAGGGAACAATAATAAATTCTAAGTTCTACAATTTGTAAAAGTTCTAGTCATCTCTAATCCAGAATAGCTAGTAAGGTCTTCTAAGTCCAAATTACTCTCCACTCATAACCCAGCTTCCAACTAAAACCTGCCGTAGGAAAAGAAATGCGGCTGAGCTTAAAAAGCCCAGTGAACAGATATGCAAACAAAGTAATGATAACGAAACAGAAATAAGATAAAGTGCATTGGGGAAGTATCATAAGGTATAAACAAAGTGAAGGTATAAAGAGTAGGATAGGATAGTAATCCACCACGAGCCCAGAAACAGATCATATCATATAGTAACCATAAATCTTCATAATCATATAGAGGGGAGACCTCTCAGATAATCAGATAATATGAGGGGTGTCCTCATTCTTCAAATGGAGTAGCTAGCTCCCAGATATATGTGAAAGGCGTGTATTGCACACAAGCACCAGTCACCAGACAATAATAAATCATATATAGATAATCCACTAAACAGAACAGATCTAGGATGCATCCATACGCCCCCGCAGATAAATAGTGGCCAAAATAATATAATGCGCATATCAGATAACAGATAAGGGGACGTGGCGGAACATCACTCTACCGCCCTAGAGTCATGCCATTGGTGCATCAATGACACGGCCATGTTACCTTCATGGCTAGGAAACAGATTTTGGCTCGAGTGTCAAACTAAGAGTCAGATATCATATCAAATCAGAGTGTCATATCAAAAGGTCCATATCAAATGGGTTCATAACAGATGGTTCATAACAGATATATCAGATGTAATGCCAAAGGTCCAAATTAGAGTTTACCAAATCAAAGTTCATATTAAGTAATCAAGTCAAGGTTCAGATCAAAAGTTCATTTCAAAAGTTTCTATCCAAAGTCCATTTTAAACAATCCTTTATTTATGATTTTCATAAAACGATCCTTTAAAGTGGTTTTCATAAAAATAATCTTTCAAACGGTTTTTATAAAGATAGTCTTCGAAATATAGTTTTCATAAAAGTTAGTAACATTTATATAAAAGTAGTTTCGCATCATTTATAAACATCTTTTTAAAATGGTTTTTCTCAAAACATTTCCATGGTATAATTAAAAAGGTTTTTCATAACATAGGTTCATAACAGAGGTCATATCAAATAGGATCAACAGATAAGGTTCGAGCAAAGGGAATCATAGCAATGACATCAGTTCAGAAACTAACGGATCAGAAAATGAAAGAGATCATGAGAAACCTTATAAGGAAGGTCAAAATATCTGTACCTTAGCAAGCAATAACAACGAAAGGAAATGAACACAGAGACGGGAGTCAATCTTTCTTTGGACAATCTACACGAATTATGAATCAATTATTATTTAACAAATCATTTATTTTATTTATTTAGGGTTTCCTTTAGTCTAGTATTTTTCCATCTTTTTTTTTACCTTCCGATTTTAGTAACCTTTCGAACTAAGTAATTTCCCGCTAATTGGTCAAATTAGTGTTTAGCCGATATAAGTTAAACTCTTAAACATATATGGGATTAAAATTTGTTCAAACTCATACTACCACCCACACACACGCCAATACCCTCTCGGTTCTAAAACCACATCAAGACACACATGATTAAATTACCCACGAGATACACCATTATTCAATGAGATAAAAGTCTTACCAAATTCTATATACTCTATATTATATACTAATATTCAAATTTGATCAATATGTGTCCATGCGTGCTATTCACGAATAAGATCACATCACTTTAAATCATACAACTTTTTTTATTTTATCGCTTTAATCATGGCATGGTTATATATTCTTCTTCTCCTTCTCTTCATGCATACGATACATAACCCAGACCAAAAGAACTCTTTGAAAACCGATTGCGACACGCTAGACGACTCGATCCCACACTCTTTTATACAAAACCCACTTTACCCCATAACATATCAGTAATCGACTCATACCGCGACACACTTTGGCTAGGCCAATATAGGAATCTGGGAGTGGTTTGGCGAGACAGCAGTTGGGCGAAAACAACTAAGGCGAAGTCGGAATGGCGAGACAAAATAAAGGTGGTGTGATGGGTTGGTTTAACGAGCAGCCAACAACATGAAATAGTGGCATAACACACACTCGTTACACTTTATCTCAACGCCTAGGGACTGATCATACTAGGCTGATTTTAGAAGCTTGTTTATGATGTTATATGAGTCAACAATGGTTGGCATTCAAAACAGCCCACGTCAAGAATAAACAAGGCATGTTCGACCAAGGGATTTTATAGGTTCGACCTATGCTAGATTGACACTAAACACACACGTACAACACCACTTGACTCGATTAAGGCAACATGTTAACACCAGGTTTTAAACCCTTAGATCGACACATCAACTTACAAAAATACCACAAGATTTGACGAGCCACACGCCACAAGAACTACACATCAAATCATAACCTTCCATGCCTCTCGTTAAACAAAATCACGCCTAGCATTTTCCATTTTAGTTTCTCATTTTTTTTTGTTTCATTTGAGGGTCATATTAGGCTTGCATGTTTATTAGGTCGACATGTTAACTAGCAGACTTGACACCACACAATGACACCCACCAATACAAAATTTAGTTACATAAAATCATATTTTTTTTACTTGTTCTATTTCCATGTTGTTCGACCCACACTATAAATAGATTCGTGATTTTATGTAAATTATTTATTCGTATGCCATGACCTTAGACGTATAAGTGTATTATATTTGAACAAGAAAACACAAAGGTGAAGGTAAGGGTACCTTCTGGTCAACTGGAAGAACTGGAAGGGGTAAAGAAGAAGACCAGAGTTGAACCCAAAGTACTCCCTATTCGAATCTTCACAACAACACCCATGTAACCCATGCCAATTCTTAGCCGAACAGAATATATTCATGATCAGATGAAGTCTTACTCTCCTCCTTTGATCCTCTTGAACACGACAAGAAGAAGAATCACGGGGATAAGTCGCCACTTATTTTGTGTCTTGGGTTTTTGGAGTGTTATGTTTGTGATTGTTTCGGTTATGATAACCAGGAAGGACAACATTATAGGAGTGGGTGGATGTATTGTTTAATGATAAATAGGAAACTTGAGTATTCAAATATATTTGATTGATGCCAAAACGTGTGATTGCCTTGAATTAAGGGCGAAATTTTTGGAGTTGATTTGACAAGTCCAAAGCACCATGTCTTGAGGTATATTTTAGTTTAGGAAAGATGTGTGATCTCAATAAGGTAGGTGTCGTGTATTTCTTTAGATAGTGATAGGCATGAAATATTTTAAATAAATGGTAGGCAAGAAATCTTTCAAATGTATAGGAGTGTATTACTTTGCAACGATTTTTGTTTTAATTACCGAGATTATGAAATATAAGTTTTTAATATATAGTTTTCAAATGATATAAATTGTTTATTCCATACTTTAGGTTAGATTCAAATAATATTCATTTGTATGATTTTATAAATTCTTAAATTTTCAAAAATTAGAGGGGTATTTTGGTCATTTCAGATTATGTAAATTTTTGAGTTTTACAGTAAAGCTTCAGGGGAGGCTAAGGAGGGTGAAAGTATTGGTGCAGAGAGTGAGCAAATGGATTTTGTAGTTGCTGATAACCAAGGGAATCAAGTGGTGATTGATAGCTATGTGGCTAAGGTTACAACTGCTGATAGTGCTGCTGATTAGGGTGTTAGTGCTGCTAGTGGTCCAGAAGTTATTGCTGCTAGTGAGCCAGTTACAGCTGCTAGTACAAAAGTTAGTACTGCTACACCAGAGGTTACAACTGCTACTAGTGTACTTGCTGAACTAAAGACATCCAAGCCAGTAACCAAAGGTGTTGTAATACAAGAGGCATCTTCAAAGCCAAAAACTAAACAATCAACTCCACAGGTGCAAGGCAAAGGCAAAGGCAAAGGAATTCTTATTGAAGAGCCTGTGGAGAAACCACTATCAAAAGAAAAGCAATTACAATTAGATGCTGAAGTTGCAGAAAAACTCCAACAAGAGTTTGAGGCAGAAAATAAAAAGATTTTGGAAAAACAAAGAATAGCTACAGAGAAAGATGCCAAGAATGCAGAGTTAATTACTGCATGGGATGAGGAAAGGGCTCAAGTTGATGATGATAGAGTGCTTGCTCAGAAACTCCAACAAGAAGAGCAAGATCGGTACTCAATTGATGAAAGAGCCAGGATGTTGAAAGAACTAATTGATGAGAGAAAGAAGTTCTATGCAACATAAAGATATGCAGCTAAAAAGAATAAGCCACCCACTAAAGCACAAAGAAGAGCTTTCATGTGTGCCTATTTAAAGAATATGGACAATTGGAAACTAAAGGATTTGAAACATTTGGCTGATAACAAGATTGAAGAATTATATACAATTGCCAAAAGAAAGGTTGAAAGTTTTTTTAATGCTGAAGTGGTGAAGGGCAGTGAAGAAAAGAAAGAAGAGAGTATAAGTTCAAAGAGAGCAGGTGAACAGTTGGAAAGAAAAAGCAGTTAAAAGAAGAAGACTGAGCACAAAGCAGAAAAAGAGCAGAGCAGAGATCAAGAGAAAACTGAGCAAGCTGATGAAGATGTAGAACAAATGCAAGCTCACACTGAACTTGCAGTTGTATCTGTAGAAGAACCTGACGGAGAAGCCATGGATGTAGAGCCTTTAAGTGTTAAACAACCTATAGTTAATTTCAAGTCTGGATTTCATTGAAAAACAGCTTATTGGGATATCAAGAGGGCTGATGGTTCATCTTTGAGGTTTGTGAGCTTTCTACAAACGGTTCATCACTTTGACAGAGAAGATTTGGTGGCTTTATGGAGGCTATACAAACAAAGATTTGGTAATGACAAGCCAGAGCAAATCTATGATCTAGTCATCTGGGATTACTTGAAAGTGATGTTTGAACCACATCATGAGGATGAAGCATGGAGAAAGCTAAGACACAACACAGTGATAGAATAGATGCTTTATCAGAGTTGTGAAGTACATGTTTTGACTACACATGGGATGATGATCTACATGCTTGTAGAAAAGGATTATCCTTTAAAGTTTCACAAAGGTATTTTGCATCAGATGTTGTTTGGGAAGAAAAGACTTCAGCTTCAGTATACTTATGATGAGATGGCTTATCAGTTGCTCAAGAAGATGGGAAAGGATCTAGGACCCAAGAACATGCCACATAATTAATTGTTTGGGATCATCCTCTTAGTGTTTGTTCAAGCTTAAAAAGAAATTTGATGATTTTGGGAGTAAATATCAAGTTTAGGGGAGGATTGTTGGGTTTTAGAGATGCCGCTGCTTGTTTGAATTAAGACTGCTAATGCAAATTGTTCTAAGACATTATTGCTGCTAGTACAAATTGTTACAACTGCTTGTATATCTTACGACTGTTAGGTGTTGCTGAAGGTATTCAAGAAAATATACAAGTTGTAACTACTGCTAGACAACATGTTATACTGCTAGTTCAACATTACAACTGCTTACATTACTGATGAATTTGAAGAAAAACACTTTAAGTATCTAGTGCTGCTAGAAGAAAAGTTAGTACTGCTAGTACAAACTTACAACTGCTGAAGAGTTTATGCTGCTAGAGTTAGAGTTAGAGTTAAGACTGCTAGAACGTATAGTTAGTACTGCTTATGAGATAAACATGTATAGTCGGTTAGATAATTATAGAAAAGATTCTTTTAAGATTTATCTTGTATAGCAAGCAATTGTAAGCCGACTAGGACTTTTTAGTCTATAAAAGGAGGACCTAGGGCATAGAGATAGATACGATTCTTTAGAAAACTTCAAGGTTGTAAACCCTAATACTCAAGAGTATTCGTATTATTAATAATATTGAAGTGATTTGTTTGAGATTATTTTGTTTAATTCATCTTAAGATTAAAGTTTAGATTCCGCATAAACTTTAATACAAATCAAAGACAGTTTCTACATAAGTTATATTGGATCTATTCAATATTAACTTAACCTTTATAAGCTAAGGGAAATCGATCAAGTGCTCAACTGGGGTCAACATTATGTTTTACTTAAAGTTCCTAGAACAGACAACATATACCGCGTTGATTTAAAGAATATGGTTCCCAAAGGAGGTTTGACTTGTCTCTTTGCAAAGGTCACATCTGATGAATCTAAGCTTTGGCATAGAAGGTTTGGTCATTTAAATTTCAAAACAATGAATAAATTGGTTAAGGGAAACCTTGTAAGAGGTTTACCTTCAAAAGTTTTTGAAAATGTTGAATTATGTGTTGCTTGTCAGAAGAGAAAGCAACACAGAGCTTCTTGTAAGAGCAAGACAGTACACTCAATAAATCAGCCTTTACATTTATTGCACATGGATTTATTTGGACCAACATTTGTGAGAAGTTTAATGAAAAAGATGTATTGCGCAGTTGTCATAGATGATTTTAGTGGATTTTCTTGGGTTTTCTTTTTAGAAACTAAGGATGAAACCAGTGGCATTCTTAAGTCTTTCATAATCATGATAGAAAACCTAGTTAATCATAAAGTTAAGGTAATAAAATGTGACAATGGAACTGAGTTCAAGAATAGGGATATGAATCAGTTTTGTGAAATGAAAGGTATTAAGAGACAGTTTAGTGTTGCTAAAACTCCTCAGCAGAATGGTGTTGCTGAGAGGAGGAATAGGACATTAATTGATGCTGCTAGAACAATGTTAGCTGTTTCGAAGTTACCTACTAATTTTTAGGCTAAAGTAGTTAATACTACTTGCTATGTGCAGAATAGAAGTTCGGTAGTTAAGACTCATAACAAGACCCCTTATAAACTTTTACATGGTAGAAAACCTATGTTAGACTTTTTAAGACCATTTGGGTGTCCTGTTACTATCCTAAATACCATAGATCACTTAGGCAAGTTTGATGACAAGGCTGATGAAGGTTTCTTTGTTGGATACTCAATGAATAGCAAAGCTTTTAGAGTATTCAATAGTAGAACCAGGATTGTGGAAGAGAACTTACATGTTAGGTTTAGTGAGAATTCACCTAATCTTGTAGAAAGTGGACCAAACTGGCTGTTTGATATTGATGCACTAACCAAAATAATGAATTATGAGCCAGCTGTTGCAGGTACACAATCTAATGAGTATGCAGGTACAAAAGCTAATACTGATGTAGGTACACAAGCTAGTAAGGAGACTGAACCTGCACAGAAGTACATCTTGCTACCCATATGGACTGCTGATCCATTTATCTTAACTCAAGAGTCAAAGGGTTCACAAGCAGATGAAAAACCAAAAGATGATAAAGAAGATGGTGTTAAGTCTTCAAATGAGGAGGAAAAGCAGACTGATGAACCTCCAAGCAAAGAAAATGTGTTTAATGAACATGTTCAGGATGATAATATTGGCGGTTCTAATGATGTTAATGCTGCTAGTAATGTAATTAGTACAAACAACACTAACATTGATAAAACTGCTGATAATGCTGATAAGGAAGGCATTGCTTTTGATGAAGATAGATATCCAATTGATCCAAACATGCCTCCTTTGGAGAATATATATGCTGTAATATTTGCATACTTGGATTCAATGTTAGATGAATTCTAGAGAGAGAGAGAGATGAGAGAATGGGAGTTCTAGAGAGAGAATGAAGAGAAAAATAGTTGAATTATTAGAAAGCTCCAACCTTCTCCTTAGGTGGAGAGGGGTATTTTTACATACTAGCTAAGTTACCCCTAGTGGGCTGTGGAGTGAGCTGACAGTGGGTAAAAACCCGAACCAACTCCACGAATATTAATATAATTAAACTAATAATAATAATACTAATAAGTACTAATATGCCTACGAGCTACATAAATGCTAAACAGATACTCGGGGTGACCGAGTCTTCACATGAATATTTATATTCCTAACAATCTCCCCCTAAGGGAGGTCACCCTGGAAATAATATTTTGAATTCTAGCATTCTATGTGTGTTTGACTTCTTAGCTCGTAGTTCTTTGATTCTTCAATGTCATTACTCTTTGTACATTCAGCAGTGATCTTTTGATGACCGTTCTTCTGACTTGGATGATCTTTGGTGATTCTTTGATGTCATCATCCAACGTATGTCTCCAGGTCATCTTTTAGCAGTATGTCTCCATGTGATGTGGTGCTCTTTGAGCCGACATGCTCACACTATTCTGGGTCATGATTTTCAGCATCAGAGTTTGCAGAAGCAGTGTTGAAGGTCTTTTTGTTTATCATGACTTCTTTGAATACGATGATGGTGTAGTGTGAGCATGTGGTAATGGATTGGCATCTTTTCGGAAATCAGCTGCAACCGCCAGGTATTCCTGCATACGACAGTTAGCAATAAAACATCCGGTACTTACAGGTTCGGACTTCGAGATTGTTAACAGCATAGTGTGAAAACTCTCTCTAATCCTTACCAAGGTCGTTCCTAAATCGAAAACCCACAGAGGGTTTACAAGATCTACCGTAGTAAATCAACGATTAGGTGAGTCGCTGGAGTTCACTCCACGACTGTAGACCGTTCAAAACCGCCACGACCACTAAGCGTAATCCACAAGGAATTACCGAAGTGACCTGCTTTCAGGGCTGTTTGATGTTAACCCTGGCAGGAATTTCCATTCAATCACTAAGAATTACAGTTGTAGATTCCCTCATAAATGTTCTGGCAGATTGCTAAGATCTGCGTAGGACTCATAAGTTTACAACTGGTGTCCTTAATGTTGAACAACCAGTGTATGTCTAAACCTGAAGTAGTTAAGAAAGCAGGAACAAGGGTTCCTAAAGTGATCAAAAAGGATACTGTTAAGCCTAGATCAAACATTAAACATGTTAGGCAACCAGTTAAATATTGTGAACAATATAGATCCACTAGCAAGCCCAGAGGTAACCAAAGAAATTGGAATAACCTCAAGTCTAACCAATTAGGTGATGACTTTGCTTTTTATAATAAAGCTTGTTACACATGTGGTAGTTTTGATCATCTTGCAGCTTTTTGTAACAAATGGGTATCTGGGTATGAAAACAATAGGGTGAACTTTAAAAGGCAAACTCCTCAACCTCACTTTCACTCTAAGTCTAAGAGAACTAAACCCAAAGCAGTTGTCAAAGCAGTTTCTGCTGCTAGACCATTCATGACTGTTAACCCAAGACCAACAGTTAAAAATGCAAAATCTTTTTATACAAATGCATCAAAGACTGTTCAAAGGCCCATTCAAACAAAAGCAGTGGTCCCAAAACAGGTTAGGAAAATTAAGGGAACAATTACAAAGCTAGCAGTTTCTGCTGCTAAGCATGTAATTCATTCTGCTGCTAGGGAAAACAGGGCAAATGTTGTTAAGGCCTCAGCATGTTGGGTTTGAAATTCAACCAAATCCAATGTTGCATCAACTGTTCTTAAAAAATTAAATTACATTGATGCAAGAGGCAGATCCAAGTCAGTAATGGCTTGGGTCCCCAAAGGAAACTAATACTTCTCATTTAAGTGCAGGAACATTCAATTGATCAACAAGAGGATCAAGGATACTCAGATAGTGGATGTTCAAGGCACATGACAGGCAACAAGTCCTATCTTTCTGAGTTTCAAACATTAGATGGTGGCTATGTTACCTTTGGAGGAGGTGTTGGTGGCAAAATTTCCGGTAAAGGTACCATTAAAACTGGAAATTTAGATTTTGAGGATGTGTACTATGTACAAGAGCTAAATTATAATCTTTTTAGTGTCTCACAAATGTGTGACAAAAAGAACAAAGTTCTTTTCTGTGAAACTGAATGTCTTGTACTTTCTCTTGATTTTAAGATGCCTGATGAAAGTCAAGTACTTCTTAAAATTCCTAGAAGGGGCAATATGTACAGTGTTGACATGAAGAACATTGTTCCCAAAAAGGATTTAACTTGTCTTGTTGCAAAGGCCACATTGGATGAATCAATGAAATGGCATAGGAGGCTTGGTCATATTAATTTTAAAACCATAAATCAGATTGTTAAGAATGGTTTGGTAAGAGGTTTACCTCAAAAATGATTTGAAAATGATCAAACATGCATTGCTTGTCTTAAAGGCAAACAACACAAAGCCACTTGTAAGCCCAAGATTTTTAACTCTATCAATCAATCACTGTTTATGCTTCATATGGACTTATTTGGACCTGTTTCAGTAAGTAGTATAATGCATAAGAGATATTGTCTTGTTATTACTGATGACTATAGTTGATTTACATGGGTTTTCTTTTTAGCTACTAAGGATGAGACACCTAGCATCCTTTAGACTTTCATTACTGAGATAGAAAACCTAGTAGATAAAAGAGTAAAAGTAATTAGATGTGATAATGGGACAGAGTTCAAAAATAGAGTTATGGATGAATTCTGCAAAGAAAAGGGTATTAGGAGAGAATTTAGTGTTGCTAGAACTCCACAACAGAATGGAGTTGCTGAAAGGAAAAATAGAACACTAATAGAAGCTGCTAGAACTATGTTAGCTGATTCTAAGCTACCTATAACTTTTTGGGCTGAAGCAGTCAACACTTCTTGCTATGTTCAGAATAGAGTTTTAGTTGTTAAGCCTCACAATAAGACATCATATGAACTTTTTAGAGGTAGAACTCCTGCAATAGGATTTCTTAGACCTTTTGGATGTCATGTGACAATTCTCAATACCTTAGACCATTTAGGAAAATTCGGTGGTAAAGCAGATGAAGGTTTCTTTGTTGGATATTCTCTTAATAGCAAAGCATTTAGAGTATACAACACAAGAACTAGGATTGTAGAGGAAAATCTACATGTGGAATTTTTGGAAGATAAATCCAATGTAGAAGGTCAAGGACCAAAATGGCTATTTGATCTTGAAACTCTAACCAAATCAATGAATTATGTGCCTGTTGTTGTAGAAACTAATAATTTTTCAGGTTCACAAACAACAAATGAGGCACGGTTAGACAAGGAGACAAATCAAGATCATATATGGATGCCAATAAGTACCAGTGTGGTTTCAACTTCAACAAATGATGAATCTTCTTCTGGTAAAGCTAAAGAAGATGTTGAAAGTGAACTCAAGGAAGATGGAACAAAGGAACAACAAAATGTTTCTGCTAATGATAGTGCTGCTGAGACAGAGCATTTTGCTGCTAGGCTTAATGATGCGTGTGCTTGTTATGCTCTAATTTATATCCACGGTGTGTCGTTGTGGTTTTAGCAGTATTCAAGTTTTAAATTTATATTTAGCCGAGTTATCAATAAAACACACACTTTAATGAGCAGTATACCCGGTTAGTATGAATATAATGGTAAGTAGAGTGTCGATCACTAAGAGTGGAACGTATTATCTAGTTATTCTAATCAGTATTTTAATATCTTAAGTTAGCTATACAACTAATCTAACGCAAGGGGGTTTCAGCCTGAGAGACTGGCACGGTTTGGTTATGATTAAATATAAACTAAACTAATAGGCACGAATCAGCGATTAGCACACACGTACACAGATAGATACTTGAGACAATAAGAAGACCTGTCCTGATAGTTAAGTAGTTTGTCACTTGTTTTATTGCTAGTTTTATATGAAGTGTATATAATTAACCCTTTCTCGTTGGCTCTAATCTTATCGGCGAGTAAACCCTTAATGATTACTTATGTCTATCCTACTTACCCTTTCTTCCTACTTTTCTATAGACGATAGAATACATAGGCGATAGAATAAATAGGCGAGGACAGAGGCATGGCGACCCGATCAATGCTCAGCTAGACACAGAGGTTATCAATGCACTAATAAAAGTCACCAAAGACATCAACACATAAACTTTAATTAATGGGAAAGCAATTTTAAGGGGTGCCCATGGTTTTCCGTAGTCACATGGAATCGACCCATCAATCCTGATGAATTAAAGTGTACTAATACAATAAAACAAAACTACTTAATGAATTGAATACATGCAGGACCTTCTTACAGCTCTTGTATCTTCCTTTAGGGTATGTCTTGTGCTGCTACTTCGTCTGAATTCGGCCTAGGGTTTCTTCTGTCTTCGGTCTTGTTATGTTGAATCGAACCCCGAAATTCGTCTGACTTTGGGGTATTTATAGTTTCTGTCTGAGGGCTAGATGCGGCGCATTGAATAAGTAGATGCGGCGCATTGACTTAACTTCGCGTGGGGTCCAAGATTCATATATTCAGGAATATTCGTACACCGGCAGAAGATGCGGCGTAACTCCATTCTTGTATGCGGCGCATGTCCTTTGCCGTCTTGGATTATATCTTGTGAAATCTTGATAGTGATGCGCCGTATGTAATAAGTATGTTGCGGCGCATCTGGAGCAGAATGATCTTGATCTTGTACATTTCAGTAGACTCTTAACTTCTTGCTTGTTTTGCTCCATAATTAGTCCAAAATCGCCAAGTTTCACATAGTACTTGTTTTTACCTGAGAATTACAAAAGTAAACATTAACGTATCAATTCTCACAGATAATATAATAAAACAAGTCAAATAAATAGGATAAATGATGGTAATAAAATGTACTTATTTGAGTTCATCACTTAATCATTCTGCTGCTAGGCCAAATGATTCTACTGCTGGCCCTTCAGTTTCAAATGAAGCAGATTTCTCAGATAATGAGGTGGATTTAAGCAATATCACACCTTCCTATCATGTTCCTTCAACCCCACACACAAGAATTCACAAAGTCCACTCTCTAGAAAATGTTATAGGAGATGTACAATCAGGGGTGAAAACAAGACAACAACTGATGTCTTCAGACCAACAAGGGCTTCTTGATGCCCTTTATGCTTCAAAGCAGCATGAGTTTTCAAACTCTTGCCTGTTTGTATGTTTTCTCTCACAAGATGAACCAAAGAACATTCTGAAAGCCTTAGATGATTCAAGCTGGGTAGAAGCTATGCAAGAGGAGCTTCTTCAGTTCAAGATTCAGAAGGTATGGGTGCTAGTTGATTTACCAAAGGATGCAAAGGTAATTGGCACTAGATGGGTTTTCAAGAATAAAAAAGATGAAAGGGGAATTGTGATTAGAAATAAGGCTAGATTAGTAGCCCAAGGGTACACACAACAAGAAGGGATAGACTATGATGAAGTTTTTGCTCCAGTAGCAAGACATGAGGCAATTAGGATTTTCTTAGCTTATGCTTCATTTTTAGGCTTCACATTTTACCAAATGGGTGTCAAGAGTGCATTTTTATATGGCACGATTGAAGAAGAGGTGTATGTCTCAAAACCTCCAGGGTTCATTGATCCTGACCATCCAGACAAAGTGTACATAGTAGTTAAGGCTCTTTATGGCCTTCATCAGGCACCTAGACCTTGGTATGAAACACTGGCTTCCTATTTAAAAGCAAATGGATTTCAAAGAGGAAAGATTGATCAGGCACTTTTCATCAAACAGCACAAGAAGGATCTTCTGTTAGTGCAAGTGTATGTGGATGACATTATCTTTGGATCTACAAGGAAGGAGATGTGTTTGGAGTTCGAGAAGCTTATGCATGATAAGTTTCAGATGAGTTCCATGGGGGAACTTACATTCTTTTTGGGTTTGCAAGTTAAACAGTCATATGAAGGCATATTTATTAGTCAAGATAAATATGTTGCTGAGATACTAAGGAAGTTCAACTTTGCTGATTAAAAAATGGCAAGCACACCAATGGACTCTGAGAAGCCTCTTCCAAAAGACTTAGATGGAGAAAATGTGGATGTACACACTTACAGATCTATGATAGGATCTTTGATGTATCTTACATCATCAAGACCTAACATCATGTTCTCTGTTTGTGTTTGTGCAAGATTTCAAGTAACTCCAAAGGTTTCTCATTTAACAGCAGTCAAGAGGATTTTTAGATATCTCAAGGGTCAACCTAGGTTGGGACTATGGTATTCTATAGAATCACCTTTTGACTTGGTAGCATTTTCGGATAGTGATTATGCTGGTGCTAGCTTGGACAGAAAGTCAACAACTGGAGGATGTCAATTCCTTGGGTGTAGACTTATCTCATGGCAGTGTAAGAAGCAAACAACTGTAGCTACTTCAACAACTGAAGCTGAATATGTAGCTGCTGCAAGTTGTTGTGCTCAAGTCTTATAGCTTCAAAACCAACTTCTTGACTATGGGTACAATTTCATGAACACTGTTATTCATATTGATAATAGTAGTACAATTTGTATTATTAAAAATCCAGTGCAACATTCTAAAACAAAACACATTGAAATTAGACATCACTTTATAAGAGACTGCAATGAGAAAAGATTAATTCAAGTTCTTAAAATTGCTTCAGAATTCAATTTTGCAGATCTGCTAACCAAAGCTTTTGATGTTGGAAGGTTTCAGTACTTGGTAGCAAGTATTGGAATGCTTAATCCTCAATGATTTTAAACTTTGTGTTTTTGTAAATAAATTTTTGTTTGTGCTGCTTGCTTTAAAAGATACTACTGCTATTACAAAAGTTTGTGCTGCTAGTACAAATTTAATTTGTGTTATTCATACAGTTAGTCCTATGATTATTCTAATACAAGACAAGTACTTTGTACATTGTTCTTTTGGTTTTAGACTAACAATTTCAGGTATGATCATGTGAACACAAAGGATGTTTCAAGTGAAATGGAAGCAGCAGAATGATAATATTAGTTGCTGACATAATAGGTTCATGATAGAAAAAAAGTTTAGGAATTTCAAACCTCCTTGAAACTTCTTTCTTGAAACTTTATAATGATGTTTCACTTTGAATTGATGACTTAGTTGATCAGATAGTAACTGATACAACTCACTTTCTATCATTTTATACTTTTAAGTATAATGAGCAAGTCTAAGGACATCTGATAGAAAGAACAGCTAGTAAAAGTGAATCTAACACTTGTGTTAGAGGCAACAATTGCTATGAGCTAGAAACCCTATCAAGAAAGCCTTTTGAATAGGTTTATCTTTACACAGGCAGTTATTTATAACTGAAACACATTGGTTCTCACACAACCAGAGGTTGCTTTAAACCAAAATCTTGATTAAGTGTCGGTTACACACTTAATCCCTTCAAAATGGTTGAAAGCAGTATGGTTTTTCATAATAAAATCAATTACATACTGCTAAGGCAAAAGTTTCTTAAAAGGATTTTCAAAGAGACTCACAAAAACCATCCATTGATGGACCATGAGTCAAATGCCCCATGAATTACCTCTCATAGGAGTTAACACACCTAGAAGTGATGAGGGCATCAACTTAAACTCTTAAGGAATTGATGGATTCATGTACAACATTGTCTGATAACATGTTCTAATGGATAGCTCAGATGATGGCGAGAAATATTTTGGTACATAGTGAGAGATCTTCCAAACAGGTGAGGAAATAAATCCCAAAGAAGGAAGTTTAACCAATGAAAGGGAGGAAAAGACAAGAGCATACAAGATGATGACATGGAGGTTGAAAATGACAAGAATAGAGCTTATTCTGGAGTATTATATATATTCAGAAGGGATGAAGCATTCCAAAGGAGAAAGTTCTATCTAGGTCAAACGAAGAAAAGTTTCAATTTCAGTTCACTACGTTTGTTCATCACTTGCAAAGGCATGCTGATAGATGATTTCACTTGTTGAAACAAGCATCCAAGATACACAGCATCATTGCCTCTTATAATTCCTCCATCCAAGGAAATTGCACCATCTTTTAGGTCAATGTTTGAAGACTGAAGATGTGTATTGATATTGTTAAAGTCAAAGAACAAAGCAGATGAGTTACTGAGAAAGATATTCAATCTTGAAGAACAGAAGTGTTTGAAAGATCTTCACAATCCATAATTTAATTCAGAAACATGTTGAAATGGATTCACATGTTTAGGGGAGGATTGTTGGGAATTAAATATTCAAGAAGTTTAATATCGGGTTCTACTCAAAGAAATACTCTAAGTATGATTCTGCTGCTAGAGCATATGGTTTCTGCTGCTAGTGTTTGATTCTGCTGCTAGCGTTAAACATTCTACTGCTGAAGGATTCTGCTGCTAGCGTTAACATTGCTGCTGGTAAACTACTTTCTGCTACTGAGCGGATAAGTATGAAAAGATATTATGTGTATTAAAGTCAACAATATACGGTAGATAATATCTTACCCCATGTGATCAGTCATAATGTTATATTCACAGAACAAGTTGTAAACATAGATACAAATTGTATCTTAAAGACTGACACTCTCAAAGCAAGTGTTCGACTAGACTTATCAATATTGTAAAAGATCTTTCTTGTGATATAAAAGAAAGATCTTAGACTAGTGATATGTGTGTCTAATAGAGTGTGTGTATTGTTAAGTGTTTAGATAATAACTCTCAAGAACATAGAACATATATCACAAGATATAGAAACATAAGATTCAAGGTTGTAACCCTAGTGATAACTCAAGATCACTCGTATTATTATCTTAATAATATTGAATCGTTTGGTGGTAAGCTTTCATTGTTCATTGTCATATAACAAACACAACTGTTCCATTTCCATAACCATAATAACCTTCTAAGTGTGATTAAGTAGATTCCGCATACTTAATCATATTCATTCAATATATCATATACACGAAGTACAAAAGGTTTAACCACCTTATAGTGTATCGATCTTAATCTCGAACACTAAACATACAAACAGATGCCCAATTAGTTCAAACAGATGCACTAAACATCCAAATGGATGCCTGTCACACCCTACAAGGGAAATCGCTAGAGGTAGCACCTACAGTATTAGCCAAACACGCAAACAGACTGTTTGCTGTATCCTGTGATATCTGCCATTCCAATGGATCCACAGGCACTCTGCAATATCAAAGATCCCATATCAAACACAACAAAACCCCTGAATCAAATCTCAACTTATCCTAACACAATCGATCCACTTGTTCACTCGTGACCAAATACATATAAAAACCTAAAAACTATGGATCATCAGAAACAGATATCCAATAATTCAAATGCACCCAGATGCAATTAAAACCTATGAATTGGGGGAACTCAAACATTATCGTGTCTGTTTACTACATAACTAAATATCATAAACAGTCCAATCGTAATCGAATACACCAATAACAACCTAAAAAAAATAATAATTAAAAAAAATAATAAAAAAAAATAACGATTACTATAAAATCATTAAATAATCGTAATAGTTAATACCTTAGTTCCTTCGATTCCAAACTGAGATAACTGTATTCCATTAGCTTTCAAAAACTCCATGTTATGCTCCGGATACGGTTCAGGACACAAATATCTACAATCATAAATCATCTGTTCAAATTATCACTACAATACACCTAGAGTCACAAATCACCAAAAATAGGCAAATTACATTTTCCATTAGCTTAAAAAATAATGGTGCAGACGGTCCGACGATGGTGGTGGTTGTAGTAACGGTGGAGACGGTGGTGGTGTTGACGATGCAGAAGGTGGAGACGGTGGTGGTGGTGGTGGTAACGGTGCAGACGGTGGTGGTTGTGAAGGTGCAGAAGGTGGATCTGATTGAGAATAACTAATCGGATTGATATCCCTCTTTTGTTGATTTGTTTTTAATTTTTACCCTAAACTTTCAAGTGTTTTCAAAATCTATCCTATAACTTTTTTTCTAACTTTTCTATCTAATTACACTTTTCTCTAGAACCGGACCCTATATATATATATATATATATATATATATATATATATATATATATATATATATATATATATATATATATATATATATATATATATATATATATATATATATATATGCACACACCATCCTTCTCATACACACACTTACACATGTAATATATATACACGCACTTAGTAATATGTGCTCACTTAACGACAACGTTTCCATATGTCGTCAACGTCTAATATGTGATAGTAATTGTTTTCCATACATAGTCTTTCGGTTACTATTAAACCGGAGACTTATTCGCCTTGAGATTTTTCTAATATACACTTATGAACTTCCAAGAGCCAATACCTCCAAATGCTAGAAAATTATTTCAAACTTAAATGCTGCCACACCAGCAACAATAACATAAACTCTTTAAAACTTTTGAATTTAATTAAATTTCGTAAGTTCTTAAACTGGGTCTGTGAACTAAAGCAAACCTTACTAATATAGGTCGCGTGTTGGTGTTGAACACGATCTGAACTATTGTATTATCTGACTGCTATTTACTGAGGTGAGTTTATAGCCCCACTATATTTAAACTTGTTTTACAATTGGGGTGAGAAACATGCAAAACTCTTTTATGGACCAAACTATTGTCTATGCTATTACGTGGATTAGCCTAAGCCTTGTTATGTCCCATTATGCCCAACTCATGAACCATAAATTCCTGCTGGAAAGTGTGAATGTTATAAATAGATCTATTGGGAGTAACGTCCCCATTCGCATTGATCGGATAGGCAAACGAACGTATACCATGTCGAAATACAAGTGTCTGGGATAAACACTTGCCGGGCCTTTATATATAACATGCTTCTAGAGCATGCGCATTGTTATAGCTTCGGTTGCATGAACTTAGTGCTAGCGTAATAGACTATATTTTATATGGCATTACATGGGTTGTAATGTTCATATACCAAACTCATGGTCCAAGCTGATTGATTATTACAAGGTTGTGGCATGGCAAGGGTCATAGACTACTTTATGAAGTACTACTGGCATTTAACTACGACTTTTTTTTTTACTGGGACAACTGAACTTATGGGCTTTATTTTATGAACTCAAACTATATTGTAAACTTATTTAACTTGGTTGAATGTATTAATACGTAATATGTATTTCATTCTTTATTACCTTGTGTTGTGATTTTCAATTTAGTAGCACCCCATGACCCGAATGCTTCCGCAATACCAGATTTTGGGGGTGTTACAAGCATAGAATTTCAGCACCCAAGCTACCATTTTCAGCATAAAATTAAGCCGCCAAACATCCTTTAATAACCCTTTGCTGCATAAAACAAATCAACAACCAAACTACAAATTTTCTGCATAAAATCAACAGTCGAAACAGCCCTTAAAGTCACTTTTTAGCACATAAAATTCAGCAAACAAACATGCCTTACAAGTTACTTTTCAGCACACAAAAATCAGCAAGCAAATAGCCCTTTGAAGATAAGTTTTCTACATAATAAATTCAGCAACCATACACCCCCTTTAAATCACTTTTCTCCAATTTGGCAAAAAAAAAAAAAAAAAAAAAAAAAAACTTCAAAATTCCCGCAATCAACAAAAAATATATCTGCACAAATAGCAACAATTTTCTACACACAACCGCAAAAAATTATGCACCAATCAACGAAAAAATGTGCACAAACGAGTATAAAATTCAGCATACAATAGCAAACAAATATCTGCATAAAACATCTAAGCACAAGAATGAAATCTTGCACAACGCACCTTCTGAATTCTGCTCAAAACAACGTTAAAATTTAGCATTAAAACAGTTAAAAGTAAATTCAACACAATCAGATTCAACCACAAACTATTTGGATAAATAATGGGTCTGTTTGATCTTAAGCTTTTATAAATTCTGGCAAATCTCCACAAACGATACATATCTTGTTTTCAATTTGGTTAATGAGACCTGACAAAGAAAAAGATTTAAAGCCGCCACTTTTAGGACAAAACACGTTAACTTTTTCTATTTGAGTATGTATCGACACACAGGTTTCAATTAGTTTTTCTAAACCACAGTTTATAATCTGTTTTCAAAACCAATTTCAAAGATAATGTTACATGTACTGTATCTCTTCATTTTCTGATTAAACAATAGCACAAAATCCGTTTTAAGATTGTAGGGAAATATCCAAATCAGAAATAACAATAATACAATACAAGGAAAAACAGAAATAGGTAAATTAAAGTATGAACATAGACTTTCGTTACAAAAACAACATAAAGTAAACCGAACCGAATTGATAAGGATCAAATCAGTTGTACTGCCGGAAGTGACTCTAAATTCTCACGAAATTCAAGTGTCTTCATTTGAAAATGTGTGAACTATATTGGTGTATTTTTTCTTCTCTTTTTAGCTACAACTCACAGGTTGTACTTATACACTCAAAAGAAACCGAAGGTGTAATGACTAGTCATTAAACCCATTCAACCCATTAAATGACATTGAAAGTCACCTTTATGAACATCATTAAGCAGTGTTAAATGACATTCAAACTAATTGTTATGAAGTCATTAACAACTTGAACATGATGTTACAAGTTTGAGTCGTAATGAGTGAGATTGGTTTCATTCCAAATACACCACTTAGATAGTTGATATCTCATTCACACTAAATTTGGTGAAACCTAATTAATTCACCAAAATTTCCTACAATAAATATTCATGACATCAAATTATTAGCATCGTAGAATGTAAAATAACTAAACAGGATGATATTTGACTTAAGAAAATGACTGACCTTTATAATTCACATGCCTGACATTGTGATGCGTGGTTTTGCGACCTTACAACAGGTTTTACCTCTCAAGGGATCTTGAGAAGTTTGCAATCCCCACCAGGCAGTGTACCTGACCGATGTAGTATAGTGAAGTGGCAAGTACTGGGGGATTGATCGTTCAACTCAAAGAATAGTGTTCGTTAGGATTGAAATTTATCTACTAGGTCTAAAGGTGGGGGATGATTCTTTTCGTATTTTTATATTTTATGGAAAGCAAGTAAAAATCTCTGGTTTTGGAAGAAAGGGCGGAATTAGCTGCTAATCAACTAACCCAAAAGCTACTAACTAAACTAATATGCAAGAAAAGTAAACTAGGGTTCTACAAGGGAAGTGAAGCATATCTACCTATGATATATTACTCCTTGCTAGCTATCCAATTCTACCTATTGAATTGTCACACCTTGTTTTAATTGACGGGTTGTATTCCTTAATACCATTCGTGGGGTGGCGTACGTACTTTCCCAACTCTATAAGCTCCTACTTCACTCCTATGTCGAGCCGGCTAAGAAGCTCCTAACATGGGATCACTAGAATTCGCTCATGCATTAAATACAACCAAATAAACCTAGTACGCATTGGTTCATGTTTCTTAAGACGTTCAAGCAAGTTACTGTATAGGAGTTTAGCCAGTTTTCTTAAGCCTAACATCGATATCACCCAATCAAACAAGAGACAATAGGAAACAAGAATTATAAGCTAAACCAATTAGATCTATTGAAGTGTCACACCTTTATTGATGACGATAGACATATACATCAATAAGGAATCAATAAGATCTAATTAATTATATACAAGTTTCACACAATCATAAGTAGACACAAGGTGAATTAGCAAAGCATGATCAATGAAGGGCAAACAACCATAATAATGAAAGACATAATTAAGTTAGAATCAACAAACCAATATTTGATGTTTATGAAATGATTGAAACCCTCTAAGTTGCTGGAAAAACACCTACCTAAACCCTAGAATCGGACTTAGGGTTTAGGGCCTACAAAAAGTGAAGTTGTGATGTTGTATTTATAGCTGATTTTCTGTCCGAATCGATCTGACGGCGTCAGCCTTTACAAGTGACGGCGTCAACTCCCCTTTTTCACCAAATTGTAGATCTTTTCGTCCCGATTCCGTGGCCTCTTGAATCACCTAAATCCGAGTTCGTATGAAGATTTTATGGCCAAAACAGTGACAGCTACTCCGCGCGTAAGTTATGATTGATTTGATTAACTTGTGACGACTTTTCTTCTTGTGCAAGTTGTCATTTTGACGTCGTCACTCTATGGCATCTGACGTCGTCAGGATGAGTCCTGACGCCGTCACCTTCAAAAATCCTCTGGCCCGTCTCTCTTTAACTTAACACTTGACGGCCTACATCCATTAACACGTGACGCCGTCACAAAACCTTCTGGCGCGTCACGTGTAAATTCATATTCATCCTTTTGCCAGTACGTGACGCCGTCACCTACAAAGCGTGACGCCGTCAAGCTCTGTTTCCAGCTTGATTTTGGAGACTTTGCCGTTTTCTTCACTTTTCGCTCCAAAAACGTCCAAAATGCTTCCTTTTCTAGATTTCTTCTCCAAAGTACCTAAAATGACAAAAGGAACGATTTAAGGCAATATTTGATCAAATAATCACGAATTAGGGCTTAAATGACCCCCTAAAAGCGGTACACTTTTCGCTTCATCAAATATCCCTACACTTGGGATTTACTTGTCCTCAAGCAAATGAGCTTTTCCACCAATTGAAATACAAGTTAGGGGTCATTTAACATTAATATAAAAGTAATTACAATAAATGATCATTCTACCTTGGTCAAAATAAGCACGGAAATTATACACTAGCACCTCACAATAAGTGTTTGGATACTCTCATCCCTCGGGTGTTGTAAATTTATATATCATAAATGGAAATGGAAGAATATCGCTCACTACCTGTCATAGAAAATAGATTACCATAGGCTTGGGAAAGGATCACGCCTCTACCACTTTTGGCGTAAGCACCTAGGATAAACTATCAAAGAGGTCTTTACAAAGGGTTATAACGTTAGGTGTAGGGATAAGGAAAACACGGTTTGTTGGATAAGGATATTTTTACTGGTGGCAAGTCAATCATCTTGGTCAATTACATGTAGAATGAGGCGTTGCTAAGCCAAGACTCGAATCAACTTAAACTAATCACGAACTAATAAACATAGAACAAAACAAAACATAAATAAAAGATAGAGGCGGGTGGTAGTCCGTATGCTTTTTCTTCACATTTTTTTTTTTTTTTTTTTTTTTTTTTGCATACACTCTTGCCCTACCATCCAAAACAATACATCACTAGGGATTCTTTGTACCATCCTTAAACTTGAACTTTTACATACTTTACATAAAATTATTCTAATGACTCGAATCAAGATAATCGAAACATTTGGAGTACTTTAAAATATTAACGTACATATGGGGGTAATAAATGATGTTCTTCCCCATTACTCCATTACACTAGTACTTTACCCATAAGTCCCAATCGTCCCAAAACAATATGTACAAGGATATGACTCGACTTAGCAACCATGTAATCAATTAGATAATTAACTAAGGGTTTAAACAAATGTTGTCACAATAATGCACTAAAGATGAGTGCACACAAGGTAGGCTAAGGCGATTTGGGTGTACATTTAAGTGGGGTGTAAACAAATTCTTCCTTTAAGTAAAATGCTTAAAGGTCGAAACGAAAAGATAGGCTCTGAGGGGTGTACTAGGGGTATCGTGTACCAAAAATGGGTACAACGCAAAGGGGGTGGGAGAATTACTTGACCAATGTAGCCAATGTAATTATAACAAAAACACAGGTGTAAAACAATGGGTTAATCCTAATGCCTCTTATCATGTAGTCAATCCTAACTACACGAATGTAGTCTCACTAGCGGTCTTGGTATGCATCACAAACGCAAGTTCTAGAATCTATAAACTACCGGTACACTCATAAGCACCAACAATGAATGCTTTTTCCTAAAGATCTAAAGGCGAACCTCACATATTTGGGGTGGAAATTTTTTGAGTGGTATGGCTTTTGTGCTAGTCATACAATTCCCTATCCATGAGACGCTTATTAAAATCAAAGTTTCACTCCTATATGTTGTAAAAAAATTTAAATTTGGTGCTAAAATTGCCCTAACCAATATTTCTCTTGGCTTTATTACACATTCACTATTAAACAAAACAAAAATCAAGCGAAGTTGTAGTTTCTAAGGCATCCTAATTTACCCTCCCTACACTTAATCCGAACATTGTCCCCAATGTTCTAGACAAAAGATGTAAAAGTAAAAATAAATGAGAATGGAAGAAACTAATACTCCCCTGATTCGCTCGGTATGGATGATGTGATAATATGTTTAAATCTCCCTCCAAGAGAATGAACATGATAAGCTTCACTCCAGAAATATAATCATCCTCTTGATGTGTTGCACGTACATCTTCTTATCCAATAATACCTGTAACCAACAAACACAAAAACCAAAGCATCAAACCGAACAAAGAAAAACCACAACTAGATGTATTTCCAGACTTAGAAATAAAAACAGAACAAAGCAATAAAAGGATAGGATACTTGCGGGATGACTTACAAATAGGGACTCATAAAACATGTCCACAAGTATTGACACATAAACAAGATAGAATACATGCTAATCATGAATTGTGAATTTTCCATGTTCGAATTTTGTTCTTTTTAACAATATATAAACTTTCCTACACTTATCTTTTTTTTGTAAAATACCTTTATATGCAATTAAGACGAGGTTAAAAACAAAATAAAGCATTTTCACAAATTATTCGAAACATGAAAATTTAACAATTATGATTAAGCATATATGACACAAACAAACAAATAAAATAAAAACATCAAACAATTAAAAACATGGGTTGCCTCCCAAGAAGCGCTTGTTTTTGTTCGAGTCACGAGCCTGACTCTACCCTTATTTAACGGAAATAGGGGAGGTTTTCCCTACACTTAGGATTAAGTGTGGGTGAAAGTAGCGATACACACCCTTAGGGTGGAAATATGCCACGTGAGGTGAAGGGGGTGAGTGAATGGCTTCCTTCATCCTAAAACTACCCGGATAATATGGGTTGATGGGTGGGTCGGTTCCTCTTTTGTCTCCTAGAAATGTATCTAAGGATGGAAAGTTGTGTAAAGGTTGAGGTTCCGGTTCATCAACACTAGGAAATTCCCTAGAACTAAGAGTAAGGTTATCACTATAAGTATTTAAACCTATATCCTCTAGTGGTGCTTGGTCCAAGGATTCTACCTCCATCGGGATTCCTAAAGTCTCTTCTACTTCTTCCGGGTAAGTCACGGGCGGTGTGGGTGCCTCAAATGATGGTAGGACTTGTGGGGTATCTAGCAGGCTTATGTTACTTACCTCATCATTCCTTGTGTCAAGATCACCTATATGTTCATCTTGTATTATGGTAGTGCCTAACCATGACATACAGCTAGGTGGCTCAACTCTACCCTCATCCCCAAACAAACTTGTTTCATGATCCTTGAAATTTGTGGTCAATTGACTTATACTAATGTTTGTTGGGTTGTCTACTCTATAATAATATTGGGCACAATCTTCTATGGCATCCCATGCTTCTTCAGCATTTAATTCCCTAAAGTCCCCATTGGCAAAATCCTCAATGCACATTTGGTCACATCGGTCGACACGATAGTAAAAGGTTTGGGTTAGGGATGCTAAAGCGAAACTATGATGAGGGACTATTCGGAGTAAATTTTTAAAACGAGTCCATGCATCATATATGGGTTCATCTCGATATTGTTTGAACATCAAGATGTCATTAGGGTAGAATGGCTTTTGTGGTCGGTAGTATGGTGGATTTGCGTACTCCATAATGGTGAACGGAAGAGTCAATGGAAAGGTTTTTACGAACAAAGACACAAAGAAAAGATAGACTACTAGAAAGCTAATAAAAAGAAAATAAAAATCTCACTAGATAGGAATCTAATGAGTAGACCTAATAAAAATAAATTTCAACCTAAGCAATAACTACTCCCCGGGCTGCGGCGCCAAAAACTTGATGCGTGGTTTTGCGACCTTACAACAGGTTTTACCTCTCAAGGGATCTTGAGAAGTTTGCAATCCCCACCAGGCAGTGTACCTGACCGATGTAGTATAGTGAAGTGGCAAGTACCGGGGGATTGATCGTTCAACTCAAAGAATAGTGTTCGTTAGGATTGAAATTTATCTACTAGGTCTAAAGGTGAGGGATGATTCTTTTCGTATTTTTATATTTTATGGAAAGCAAGTAAAAATCTCTGGTTTTGGAAGAAGGGGCGAAATTAGCTGCTAATCAACTAACCCAAAAGCTACTAACTAAACTAATATGCAAGAAAAGTAAACTAGGGTTCTACAAGGGAAGTGAAGCATATCTACCTATGATGTATTACTCCTTGCTAGCTATCCAATTCTACCTATTGAATTGTCACACCTTGTTTTAATTGACGGGTTGTATTCCTTAATACCATTCGTGGGGTGGCGTACGTACTTCCCCAACTCTGTAAGCTCCTACTTCACTCCTATGTCGAGCCGGCTAAGAAGCTCCTAACATGGGATCACTAGAATTCGCTCATGCATTAAATACAACCAAATAAACCTAGTACGCATTGGTTCATGTTTCTTAAGACGTTCAAGCAAGTTACCGTATAGGAGTTTAGCCAGTTTTCTTAAGCCTAACATCGATATCACCCAATCAAACAAGAGACAATAGGAAACAAGAATTATAAGCTAAACCAATTAGATCTATTGAAGTGTCACACCTTTATTGATGACGATAGACACATACATCAACAAGGAATCAATAAGATCTAATTAATTATATACAAGTTTCACACAATCATAAGTAGACACAAGGTGAATTAGCAAAGCATGATCAATGAAGGGCAAACAACCATAATAATGAAAGACATAATTAAGTTAGAATCAACAAACCAATATTTGATGTTTATGAAATGATTGAAACCCTCTAAGTTGCTGGAAAAACACCTACCTAAACCCTAGAATCGGACTTAGGGTTTAGGGCCTACAAAAAGTGAAGTTGTGATGTTGTATTTATAGCTGATTTTCTGTCCGAATCGATCTAACGGCGTCAGCCTTTACAAGTGATGGCGTCAGCTCCCCTTTTTCACCAAATTGTAGATCTTTTCGTCCCGATTCCGTGGCCTCTTGAATCACCTAAATCCGAGTTCGTATAAAGATTTTATGGCCAAAACAGTGACAGCTACTCCGCGCGTAAGTTATGATTGATTTGATTAACTTGTGACGACTTTTCTTCTTGTGCAAGTTGTCATTTTGACGTCGTCACTCTATGGCATCTGACGTCGTCAGGATGAGTCCTGACGCCGTCACCTTCAAAAATCCTCTGGCCCGTCTCTCTTTAACTTAACACTTGACGGCCTACATCCATTAACACGTGACGCCGTCACAAAACCTTCTGGCGCGTCACGTGTAAATTCATATTCATCCTTTTGCCAGTACGTGACGCCGTCACCTACAAAGCGTGACGCCGTCAAGCTCTGTTTCTAGCTTGATTTTGGAGACTTTGCCGTTTTCTTCACTTTTCGCTCCAAAAACGTCCAAAATGCTTCCTTTTCTAGATTTCTTCTCCAAAGTACCTAAAATGACAAAAGGAACGATTTAGGGCAATATTTGATCAAATAATCACGAATTAGGGCTTAAATGACCCCCTAAAAGTGGTACACTTTTCGCTTCATCACATTGGAATTTCAATTAAGGTGTAGATAATTCCAATCTATTTTCTTTAAGGTACGAATATTATAACGCATGGATAAATATCTTTTGGCCCAATTATATGTAGGTTCAACTAGAGTGTTCGTCGATTCGGTTATCGGATTGTTCGGTTTATTCGATTCGGTTAGTTCGGTTAAAATAAAATTTTGGATAGAACCGAAAAACGAATTTGAATTTGGTTCAATTTTCGAGTCGAACTGAATAATCCGAATTACATAATTTATATATATATATATATATATATATATATATATATATATATATATATATATATATATATATATATATATATATATATAGTGGGACTTTCATTTCAGAATCATCTTATCTGCGAGAACTGACAGAACTACCAAAAACATACATGCACGCCTTTTAAAATAAAATAAAAATACATGTAAATCATCAATAATCATAAGTATCCACCTATGTTCTTCAATATCATCATCAACTCATTCCTTTTTTTCACAAAAACCTTACACACGGCCGCAATATTGTCATTGCACGCCTTATAAGAACATACATGCACACCTTCAAAGAAAAATTTTGTATTTTCAATTTCTTATTAAATTCTTTAGAACAACCATGTTTTTTTTAAAACATATATGTTGTTTTTAGAACATATGTGCAAAAATACAATTATTGAAGGCGTGCATGTATGTTTTTTGTGGTTCTGTCAGTTCTCGCAGATAAGATGGTTCTCACAAGAAAGTTCCCCTATATATATATATATATATATAGTGAGACTTTCTTGCGAGAACCACCTTATCTGCGAGAACAGCGAGAACTGTTTTAAACCATTAGATGAGAAGATCAATGGATGAAAATCTTTGTGGCAATTTGGTAAATAAAACAAAACCATATACATTTAATAAATCAAATTTGGGCATTTATGGAATTTAACATGCATCAATTTTCAAAACCGTATTACATTACTCCCCTTAAAATCCAAATATGATATTCACACCAATATTTGTTCTCTCCTTAAAAAACCCTAGCCACTACCATAGAAATCATCACCGACTTTGTCTCACAAAACCTCTTGATTTCCAACGCCAACACCACCACCATCGTGATCCACCACCACATCCACCATGATCGGAATGGAGCACCTAGTTTTTAATGGCGATCCTATGGTAAATCGTTAAAAAAAATGATAAAAAGATTATATGTTTTTTCATACCACAGTTGGTGATCCAATGGTAAATCGTTTGAAAAAAAAGGTATTAGTTTCAACGACTACTAGTTTTTTAATGATTGATTGTGTGCTTTAACTTTTAATATATGTTTTTTCATACTACAGTTAAATCATTAGTGGGACTGAAAAATAGTCTTTAAGTGTCTGATGATTATTCACATATTTAGACGTTGAAATATTGTGAATCAACATGGTTGGATTTAATCCATTGATGATATCCATAATCCTTAATAATCTTCTTTATGTATATCCTTCATGTCCCCTTTATTTTTGACTCATTTTAGATAGGATTTATATGTTTTTGGGCTTCGAACACTACTAGAAAAAGGGCTATTCTTGACTCCAAATGCGAGTCAAGAAGGGGTCTTATGACGCGCAAATGCGAGTCAAGGAAGGACCCGTCATAAATCTTCATGACTCGCATATGTGCGTCATCCCTCTATGACGCGCATTTATGACCCACGTTTTATGACTCTCCTTTTTGCGTGTCATAACCTAATTTTTTTTTTTTTAAATTAATTTTTTTCAGTTCCTAATTTTCTATTAAATGACAATTAAAAACCTGATAATACAAAATTAAAAACACAAATATCAAAATAACGCATTTCATATATATATATATATATATATATATATATATATATATATATATATATATATATATATATATATATATAATTAATCTATTAGAACATTAACTGCAACCAAACATAAATATGCTGGGTCATGAAGTTACTGAGCAACAAATCTGGAATCAGACAATACACATATAAAGAGAGAGCAACAAGTCTGTTATAAATACACTAGCATGATAAAAGCTACTAATAGTGCACAAAAGCATATCTACATATTGTCGTCCATTTTGAACTTAATTGCATCTTCTGTGAACTTTTTCATCTTGGCATCAAGTTCAGCAGTCGCCTCTCTTCGTCTCGCAATGATTCTATCAATGTCTTCATCTGTGATTGTACTATCCTTGGAACTAAACACCATTTCAGCACCAAACCTGACCATTTGTAGCAATTCATCCCTGTTGAATACGATGTTTAGCTCCACAGGCCTGGGGCGGACAATATGCAGATCCAAACACCCGTTTTAGGGGCTGCGTTTCAGCAAATAAACACTTAAACATGCTGATTTTCAGCAGCAAATACCCAAATAAATGTACCTCTATTTATGCACAAAATCAGTAGATAGATACACCTCATATTGGCCTATAAAACGACGACCAAACACCCCCCGTTGGGGCTGTTTTGCAGCCACCAACACCCCCTGTTGGGCTGTGTTGCACCCTACGGGGTTCTTTGTTGACTCTAATACGAACCCGCTTGGGTTGTTAACCAAGTCGACATAATCACAAGACCGAATGGACCAAAATACCATATATCTCGGCATCCTAGCAACTGGTAAATAAGCTCAACAAACACACCCTGATTTTTGTTGTTATAACCACAATCAACCAATCTGAATCCATGTCCAACCTTATCACAATAACAACAATAAAAACACGGTTTGGGTAAAAAAATTTCTCTGAAGGGTCAAAGGGGTCAAACTTTGGGCACACCGCCTCCTAACTTTCTAAAACATAAGCTCACCAAATAAGCTACAACAAACAAATCCCACAGCTACAATCCAAACACCACTGAGACCCAAACAATACTAGACACCCTATGTAGGTTTCATGGAACCGAGCAGTCAACACCAACAACAACTCATCTAATCAAAATATACTCAAATAAAACAAGTGTGTTTAACCCAAATCCGTGACCCGTATAGGAAGCCGAATCAAACAAACACCCTTTTATCAAGTTTTTACCACGCGACAAATAAATCAAAAACATGTTTTAATCCTTATTTTAATCCACGAAAACTTTATAAACCATTTATATAATCGGTTAAATGAATAATTACGAAGGTGGGTTATGTTGTCGACATACCAAACGAGGAAGAGGAAGGAGATAAAGAGGCGTTGGAGTTGCGGCAGATTGACACCAAACGTGGTTAAAACCCTCGATCTACAACTTCAACTCAAAACACAAGATCTTGATCTCCTTGTCTTTGTGATGATGGTGGCGTGGAGTGGCTGTGGTGATGGAGTAGAAGGATCGATTGATAATTAAGAGAGAGAGAGAGATGGAATGATTTTTAGAGAGAGGTAGGATAAGATCTGATATTATCTTATAACAAAGAATATAAGAGGACACGGTAGCTGGCTAAATTTTACTGATTATGACCCATATGTTATGACGCTTCTGAAAACGAGTCATCCTCAATAGAAAATTTACTCGTTATGACTCTTATTTTATGACTTTGCTCTTTGCGCGTCATCTTGTAGCGTGGGTCATAAAAAGCGAGTCAATGATAGCTCTTTTTCTAGTAGTGGAATCCACCGCATCTTTTGGATTCAAAAACAATATTGGTGTAAATCGTTTGTGTGATCAAACAAGTTTGTACACATATGGTTGATTTAATATACATGGACCCTTGCACAATCATAATCATTTATGGTTGTGTTTTTAAAGTTTGTTAATCTTGTTCATGAAAGTATAATATTATAATGGAATACGAAGTCTTTTTCAGTTGGATCCAATACGTAGTATAACTAGATTGCACAGGGGTTCTTTGTTTAACATTTGCTACTGTATAAAATAAGGTTTATGTTCACATACATGCCTTTATCTTTTGTTGTTTGAATATGTTATAGGAGTAAACAGATTGGTCATAGCCTTTTTGTTACGATCCATATTTAAAGGATTCACTATTTTCATCTAATCATAGTTTCGTTGATAAATAATACTTTCAAATAGTTTTAAGGTTAATATAGATTCAATGATAAATAGATGCATATATGTTCAAAACATATATGTTTTAATTAGTGGGAGTTAACTAATGAAAACCATATATGTTTGAGAACATGATATTTTTAAACATGTATGTTTTAAAAAATAATTGCTTATAAATGGAATGTTTAAAACATGTTTTTTTTTTTTTTTTTTTTTTTTTTAGTAAGTTTAATTATTTTTTTTCAAAGACTTCGTGTTTGCCAAACAAGTATGTTTCCTCAAACCACTACTAGAAAAAGGGCCTTTAATGACATGCTTTTTATGACACACACAATATAATGACGCGCAAAAGTGTAAGTCATAAAAAAACTGTCATAAATTGTAAAATCTGAAGGATAGACGACAGACATTTTTGTGTGTCATCAAATTCGTGTCATTTCTCAAATTTTTTAAAAAACGCGGTCTACACTTTCATTTCCCACTCAACAAAACATATATCCCGCTTAACAAAAAAAACCCAAAAAATCAAACCCTAAAACACACACGCCTCCCATAAAAAAAAACACACACGCATCCGCCTCCTCCGGCAACCAGCACCACCGCCGCCGCAACAGTCAGCCACCGCCACCACACCGTGCCTTCCCCGCCACCTCCTCTCTTCGATTCGGTAACCCACGCGCTATTTTTCACCATTTTATTCGAAACCCTAATTGTTTTGTTATTTTTAATTTGATTTGTTGTAATTGTTGAATTGTTGTTTGTGTTAGAATATTTGTTGAATTATTGTTGTATTTAGGTTAGATTGATTGGTGTTTGGTTTGGATTTGTTTGAATTATTGTTGTATTTAGGTTAGATTGGTTGCTGTTGGTATTTATCTTCGTGTAACAGATGTACGTAGCACGGAACAAACAGGGAATTTGACCGAGCCTGACAGAGCCGTTGATGGCATCTTCTGGTTTGGTCAGCAGGGCTTGAGCCAAACATGGTCTATACTCTGCTTATCCCGTCACAGTAAGTTCTATTTGAATTCTGTAAACTAATAAAGGAATGATTTTCAGCTAGTTTACTGGTTACTAATAATATGACATGGTTTATTAAATTTATTGTAGGATAAAATATACATTACTCCGTACAAAACCCTTTTTTTAATACCATAGATATGTATTTGTTTGATAAGTATTTCGGTTTGTTTGATTACTCGTTAAAGCGAGATTAACGTTTTTAGGAATACATTTTTGGCGTCGTATTTGCCCCAAAATATAGCTAGCAAGTGTTTTGCATTTTTGGGTTCGTTATTAGTGCTACTTTGATAACTAAAATTTTCCACTTTATTGATAAATAAATCGAATTGTATTACATATTGGCATTAAGATGGCTAGTGTTTTTAACGTGTTTCAGGTCCTTCATTGGCCTCAAATTGTTGTTTGCTAGTTTGTACTAATTTGTTATTGCTAACAGATAAGCGATTGGACAGGACAAGGTCAAACCGCGAGGGTTGGATTGTCTGTTGCCGAATTTGGAATAAACGGAAATGACGACAAGGAACAGTTAGCGAAAGATACTGTATCGTGGGAATGCGTTGATGATCATTCTATTGTATATAAACCGTTCCCGAATGAGCGTGTGACTCAACAATCTTCGTTTACATTTGGTACGCTTTAGTTGGTGATTTATAAAAAGTTATTGTTGTGTATTGAATTTTACTCGTGATTCTGTTTGAGCTAAAGAAAAGGTTTCCGGTTCTTTTAGATAAAGTTTTTGGCCCTGCAACTGTCACGGAAAGTGTCTATGAGGAAGGAGTGAAGACCGTTGCTTTGTCTGCTCTAATGGGCATCAATGGTAATTATCCATTAACTATGCTTTTTATTTTTTCCATTGGGTCGTTGTATCTGTTTTACGAGATTCATGTTTATTGTTTTCAGCAACCATTTTTGCATATGGTCAAACGAGTAGTGGCAAGACTTATACGATGAGAGGAATCACGGAAAAAGCAGTCAATGATATTTACCAGCACATATTGAATGTAAGTTATAAGAGATAAATATGTTTGCAGCTCTCGTACTCTAATTCATTTACCAACTTAAAGGGCTTGTATGGTGTAAAATGTTATATGACTGTTATTTGGCGTTATTACAGACTCCAGAAATCTATAACGAGAATGTAAGGGACTTGCTGAATTCTGAATCTGGACGCAGTCTCAAGCTTCGAGATGATCCAGAGGTAATAAAGTACATAATTTCTATGTTGAGAATAGCGAATTTGGTCTTACTATATTCTTACAAGCTAACCTGTTCAATATTCAGAAAGGAACATTAGTTGAGAAGTTGGTTGAGGAAACAACGAGAGATGATCAACATTTGCGAAATTTGATCAGCATTTGTGAAGGTAAGCTTCTGAACGTCTCTAAAGACCTTGTCTTTTTTCCCTTCCAACTCACAAAACAGGAAATTAGTTATTCTAGTTGAATTGTGCTTATAATTACTTTTGTTTTTATGTTTTGCAGCTCAAAGACAAGTCCTAGTGAGTTACTGCGTTTGTTTTCATCAATAAACCCTTTACCGTCTCAATTAAGGTACTTACAATCGTGATGAAATTGATATTTTGTGGGATGCTAAGGATCAATTTCCCAAGGACTTTAAGGCTGAGGTATATTTCTGAGCAGTCTCTCTTTTAGGAGGTAAACAACCACTGTTGTTTAGGCTAGTTCTTACTTTTTAGAAGTTTATAGCTTAGATTAAATTCGGACTGATTTGGATTGAATTAAGTACATGATCTACCTTAAGTGCTAAAACTGATTGGACCAATATTTCGATCAGTTGATCACTTTCAATGATTTTTTGCTTTCTATAATTTATGCAGGTGAACGCCGTAGACTGTTGTTGCGTGGGCTAGCTGAATCTTTATCTGAAAGTTTGCCATTGTTGTATACGGTGAGCATATTTTTTTTGGCTATCTATATAAATTCCATAGTTGTGCTTATTTTGTTACTTTTCGCATTTAAACAGCTATTAGAGAGGCACTTTGGATCTGTCATGACTGAAGCAGGTAGGCTCCTTTGCCCTATCTTTCAAAATATGGCACAATCCATGGGTACAATCTTTTGGTCCTTCCTATGCAATTGGATATTGGTGCTACTTTTTGTTTTGTTCTGATTATGAACTATTAGAATATATAAGCGTGTGTTTGTCAAATGTGATTCAAACCCATAGGGAGAACGAAGTGCATATTATATTGTTACAATCAGAAGTCTTAAATAGTAGTCAACGAAATAAGTAAATATTGTCTTTTTACTCGTATAGATTTGATGGGCTTGGCAAGGCAGTCAAATGGATTCACCAAGCTATTTGACAAGCTTGGTCGCCTTGTCTAAAGTCCTAACTCCTATGTGTGGATAGAGAATTCTCATGATTTTTAATATAATGTTTTCGAAATGTTCAGAACTCTGGTCAAATTGCACCACTGGATGAGATTATCCAACTAAAGAAGTACAAGTTTCGTGTTCTATTAGATGAGAGCAACTCTTTAGGTGTGCTTGGAAAATCTGGTAGAGGTCTAACTGAACACTACCAAGTTCCGGTACCCCTCTTTTTCTCTCTTAGCTCTCTGTTTTGTTTGGTGGTCGTTATTCTGTTTGAAGTTGAGAAGGTTAATGTTGGTCTTGCCATTGCAGATTGATAAGATAGATATAATAACTGCTGCCATGGGACATGCACTGGCCTCAGAAGGTGGGTTCTGCACGGGAAGTTATTGATCACCAAGTACGTACACAGTCATTATATCAACTTAAAACAAACTTGGTTGACATTAGAGGTCTCTGACTTGACTTCACGAAGAGATAGATGTGGCTGCAAGCCTACTAAAGATGATGTCAAAAGATGCTTTATGTTAGAATTTGATAGAGTTGTACGTTCACTGATATATTTCTTGCAAGTTTTATATAACCATTTAAAGTTCATACGGATATATTTCTTGCAAGTTGTATGAAACGCATTGTTTTTATATATGAAATGCGCTTTTTTGCTATTTGTGTATTTATTTGTATTATGAGATTATCTGTTATTTAATGTGGGGATATTATTAATTTTATAAATTTTTTTTTTAAAAAAAATTTGAACCATGACACGCAAAAAAGGGGTCATAAAATAGTGTCATAAAAGTTTGTCGTAAAAGGGTGTCATAAAAGCGTGTCATAAATTTATGACGCGCGAAATGCGTGTCATAAAGCTTTATGACGGGTCGATCAATGACACCAAAAAGCGCGTCATCTGACCCCTTTTATGACACGCAATGCGCGTCATTAAAGGCCTTTTTTCTAGTAGTGAACATACATTTACTCATGAACATATATAATTTTTAATAATATTATTGTTGCTAATTTCTGTATTTTTATTATTATTATTATTTTTTTTTTGTATCAGGTATAATTACAAGAATGTTAACGGCTACAAGTGTGCATATATGTCCGACTTTTGAAAAAATGTTGACAGCTACTTGTCCGCATATGTCCATTTGTGTTGAATATTATTAGTGCTCACGTGTATAGATCGATTAGATTCATGTTTTTATGCTTTTAGAAATTTGTATTTTAATTGTATTTCAATCGATATCGAAGTTTGTATATAACATTTATGTTATTGGTTTGTTATAAATTTCATTATATTAAAAAACCTATATGCACCTTGAAAGGGAAAGAAAACATGTATGCACTTTGACTAATTGAAAACATGTATGCACCTTGACTATTTGGGGGAAAAAAAAACATGTATGCACCTTTAGATTTCAAAAAAATAATGATTAGGTATAAAAAACCATTTATGCACAATGACTATTTGAAAACATGTTAGCATTAAAAATAATAATAAAAAAAAAAAAAAAAAAAAAAAAAAAAAAAAAAAAAAAAACCTGAATTTTAAGATATATTAAAAAACGGGAATTATAAAAAAAGAAAAATATGAAAATGCTTTTTACTATTATACCCTTTTGAATTAAATAAAAATAACAAAATGCTATGGAGCATTTAAATGATGTACATTGTATATTATTAGTTGTAAAAAGGTGGTTCTCGCTGTTCTTGCAGATAAGGTGGCTTTCGCAAGAAAGGGACCACACACACACACACACACACACACATATATATATATATATATATATATATATATATATATATATATATATATATATTCATTTAATTATATAGACATTAGCATTAAAAAAAATTTCAAGATTAAAAAATGTTGTGTTCATACTAATAAAGAGTTTTAATGGTAACTTTATATATATATATATATATATATATGTATATATATGTGTGTGTGTGTTTATCTGAATTTGATTTTCGATTCAGTTTAGTTTTCTTTTTGCCAAAATCACATCCAAACAAAAAACCAAATACTTAATTCGGATCATTTCGGTTTAGTTTTATTCGGTTCGATTGCTTTTGGTTTTGGGTTCATGCGGGTATTACCCGATTTGTGAACACCCCTAGGTTCAACCGTTCAACAACATTGCTTTCTTCTGTCAATTTGGGCTCTTAATTGTACAAGACTCGAACTACTGGGCCACTTTTGTTTTTGTTGTTGTTTTAGTTTTAGAACACTTGGATTAATTTGTGTAGACCACGCCCAAGTAATTGACTAGTCCTAAACCACAAGTTCATGAGATCTAAATTTTAATTACATCCAAAACTCCCCTTTCTATGTTTCTTGCATGATCGCTACTTGAGTGGATAACATTTAGAAAGTAAAAAAAATATATTCCTGCTAAACATTGTATTAAATCGAGTAAACTTTACAATTATAAGAACTTTAGAATTTGAAGCCTTATTGACACATGAAGTGTACATCCATTTACGAAGTGTTATTCTTATTCAAGCCGAGTTCATTTGGATGTTTTGCAATGTAACATAGTTGTGTGTCATTTTTTTTTTTTTTTTTTTATTATTATTATTATTATTATTATTATTATTATTATTTTTTTATTATTTTTTTTTATTCATTATTTTTTTATTTATTTATTTATTTAATTTTTATTATTTATTTTTTTGTACGTATTTCAACAAAAATAAAAATGCAAGTTTTTGTTAAAAGTAAGTGTACAAATCTAGCACCAACATAATAACACCGGAGATGCTAGGTTTGCACTTTTGCTTATACAATACTCCGTATGGTGGCTCACTGGCTTGTTGCTCCATACTTTTTAACAACCCATTAATAATATGACTATACACTATTTTTCCAATGTTAGTTCTTTAACTTTGGAATTTAAATAAAGGCACACATGGAAGATTAAAGAATTTTATATGGCATGACATTGTTTTTAACTGTTAAGAAATAAGATAGCTACATGTTAAAAGCAGTCACCAAATCTCTCATTATTTAAGGGCCGTTTGGTTTGTTGCTAGGAATCACAATGGGTATCGGATTTGGTATAAGGTAGAATGACAAAGGATATGAAAAAGTGTATCATTGCGATTTTCTATGTTTGGATGACAAAATATGGTATGAAAAAGTGTATAGATATTTGAATTTTGTAGTGGAAAAGAGAGGGACCAATGGAATGGATTTCATAGACATCAAATTGGTGGCTAATAAATCTATGGCTATGATATATCCAATTCATTCCTGAGGCAACAAAACAAACACATTTAATGACTTTCAAATTCATAGTCTCATTCACATACACCCCAACCAAACGGAAATGGCTGCTGAATCGACAATGTACTGCTTTACAAATGCATGCATGATTAAAGATTTTTTTTTGGTATATCGTTTTTTTACTGTTAAGAATATAAGAATTATGATAGCTACATGTAAAGTCAGTCCGCATTTCTCCTTAATTTATAGAGTAAATTGCAAAAATCGTCCTTAAAGTTTGGCCAAATTGCAAGTTTCGTCTTAAATATTTGGAAAGTGCAAGGATCATCCCTGTGAGAAACCTTTGGGGCAAAAATCGTCCCTGACCAACATCAAATGACTAAAATAACCTTCTTTTCTTCTTTTTCTATATTTCTTTTCAGTTTTTTACACAAATGGTCCTTGTGTTTGGCAAGGTTTTACAAATTTAGTCCTTATTTTTTTTTTTAATTATTTATTTAACTATTACTCCCTCCTTCCCTAAATAAATATCCACTATTGATTTTTAAAGTCTTTTTTTTTAAACTTTGACCTTAAATTATTTCATTTGTGTTATGTAATACTTAATGAAAATTATACCAATGAAAATACATTTAAAACTAAATTTATTCATATATTTTGTGTCAAGTATTACATAATACAAATAAAATAATTTGAGGTCAAAGTTTAAAAAGGAAGACTCTAAAAGTCAATAGTGGACACTTATTTAGGGACGGAGGGAGTAATATTAGCATTATTTTTTTATAGGTTTTCGTCCGTTTTTCTTACGTTTTTGTCCGTTTCTTACGTTTTTTACGTTTTCATACGTTTTTGTCACTTTTTCTTATGTTTAAGTCCATTTTTCATACGTTTTTATTTCTTCTGTTTTCATATGTTTTTGTTCGTTTTTATTCATTTTCGCCCGTTTTCATTCGTTTTTATACGTTTTCGTCCGTTTTTATCCATTTCTTGATTTTTGTCCGTTTTTCTTACGTTTTTGTCCATTTTTATTTGTTTTCATACATTATAATCTATTTTTATACGTTTTCCTCCATTTTTCGTAAGTTTTTTTTATGTTTTTGTCAGTTTTTATACGTTTTTTCTGTTTTTTCAAATTTTCATCCATAAGAAAAATGAATAAAAATGTAAGAAAAACGGACAAAACATATAAAAACGGACAAAAACATAAGAAAACAGATAAAAACACAAGAAAAACGAACAAAAACGTATAAAAACAGATGGAAACGGGTGAAAACGTCTAAAAACATACAAAAACGTGTGAACGGAAAAAACGTAAGAAAAATAGGCGAAAACGTATAAAAATGAATGAAAGCTTAAGAAAATGGGCAAAAATGTATAAGAACGGATAAAAACTTATGAAAACGGAAAAAAAACGTAAGAAAACGAACAAAAACGTAAAAAAAGGTAAAATAATGAAAAAAAATGGACAAAATCGTAAAAAATACGAGCGAAAATGATAATATGGATCAAAGCGTAAGAAAATGGGCGAAAACGTATAAAAACGAATAAATATGTATGAAAACAAATAAAAATGGACAAAAACGTAAGAAGAACGGACAAAAACTGACAAAAACGTATAAAACGGACAAAAAATTAAGAAAACCGGATGAAAGAATATAAAAACGGATGAAAAAGGGTGAAAACGTATGAAAACGAAAAAAAACGTATGAAAACAGGAAAAAACGTAAGAATAACGGGCGAAAACGTAAGACAACGTATGAAAACGGAAAAAATGTAAGAATAACGGGCGAAAAAGTAAGACAACATATGATAACGGAAAAAACGTAAGAATAACGGACGAAAACGTATAAAAACGGACAAAACCGTATGAAAACGAAAAAAACGTAAGAAAAACGGGCAAAAACGTAAGAAAAAATAAACAAAAACTTATGAAAACGGAAAAAACGTAAAAAAACGGACGAAAATGTATAAAAAAAATAATACTAATATTAATAGTTAAATAAACAATTAAAAATATAAAGCAGGACTAAATTTGTAAAATTTGGCGAAACACAAGGACCATTTATGTAAGAAATTGAAAAGAAATATAGAAAAAGAAAAAGACAAGGGTATTTTAGTCATTTGATTTTGGTCAGGGACGATTTTTGCCCCAAAGGCTTCCCACAGGGACGATCCTTGCACTTTCTAAACATTTGGGACGAAACTTGCAATTTTGCCAAACTTTAAGGACGATTTTTGCAATTTACTCTAACGAGTAGGGAAGCCCGCGCGTTGCAGCGAGTTGTTCAGATAGTTGTTTTTTGTTGTACGATATGTGTTTTACGTTTTGTGGGTTCACAATTATTTCGTGATAATTCATATATTGAAAAAAATTTTAAAAAATATATATATATATATTATTTTTTTTTGAATTTTTTTTTCTATGACTTTTTTTTTGAATTTTTTTTTATAAGATTTTTTTTTTCTTAAAGTTTTTTGAAAATGTTTTTTTTGAAAAGATTTTTTTTTTGAAAATATTTTTTCAAAAACTTTATTTTTCTAAATTTTATTTTTTCGAAATTTCAATAATACAACACAACACCAGCCCAACTGATTTCAAAATTCGTATAAGCCCAACTCCAACATTAACATATCCTAATTATTTTGGGTATATAAAGACACCATACCCTAACATTTCTCATTTACAACCCTAATTAACTAAAAAAATCCGCCCCCCTTATATCTCCTAAGAAAAAACGCAGATCCACAAAACCAGTTAAAACCTTACCCTAATTTCACTGATAAGATAATGTGGCTCAGTCATTCTTCAAGATCTCTGTAAAGGAGGTCTCGGGTAGGTCTTCGTTTTCGAGTTTTGTCTGTGTTTTTGAACGAACCAAGAAAATAAATTAAGAGATTTGTTATTTTATGTTTCCGGTTTTGTTTTGTTTTTCTTTTTGTTGAAGCTTAATATTATCCTTTATCACACAACAAATATAAGAATAATAGAAGATTAGAAGAAAGATGGAGATGAGATGGTAACTTCAAGAGATTAGATTAAGAGAGAAAGAATGAGATACAAGATGAATACCCCTTGAAGCAACACACACATCCAACCCTTCCAAGTGAGTAGGGAAGGGTATTTATAGGCTTCAAGGATGGAAGGCTTGGGTGGGCTTGGATTAAGCTTGGGCCTTTTACATGGACTATAATCATACATTTAATCTATAAGGTTAATCCAAGCCCATTGACTAAATTAACTAAACTAAACAACGACACACTTAATTAAACTATTACAATGACAAATGACTATCACTTTAAAATAAATCCTAACAATCTCCCCCTAAGGGATGGTCATTCAAATGATGCTCCATGTGAGATGGTCTTTCGTCTTCAATGTCTTTCAGCTTTGAGTGTCGTTGTATAGCAGTCTTTGTTTTTGATTCCTTCATGCTATGTGATCTTCAAAGTATCGTCTTTGTGGATGTTCTTGCCTTCAATCAGTATCTTCATGTGATTGTGACGTCGTGACCTTCAACATACTTATACATCTTGAACTTTATACTTATGCTAACAATCTCCCCATAATCTTTCATCATATGAACTTGTTCTTGACATATAGATTAGCCTTTTGACTTTGACGTTACACTCTGTCTTTAACTTGATTCTTTTGTCTTGAACTTTTACACTTGAGCTTTGTTGGGGATGTTCTTCATAAGTATGAGTATGCTGAGGTGAAGATGATTGATGTATCAGATGATGGTTGATGGATGTTTGTAGGTAGCTGCATAAAACTGTTAGTAATAATCATCCAGCGCTTACAGGTTGGGACTTTGAGATTGTCAACAGCATAGTGTGAAGACTTTCTCTAATCCTTCCCTAGGCCGTTCTGAACCGGATACCCCCAAGAGGGCTTACACGAACACACCGAAGTGCACCCACGATTCAGTGAGTCGCTGGAGATCACCCCACGACTGTAGACCGTTTAAAGCACGTAACCATCATGATATAAAATGGCAAGATCCTTGGATCTCATTAAGACTCTTACAACTTGTGCTCTTTTTGGCGAACACAAGAGTATCATTTTGGAAGTGTTCCTAACGAGATATTTTGATGAATCTCATGGCTCTAGACTCTGTTGTGCGTTTTGGTTTTAGTCGTCAGAGGCATGGAGCAGAGTGCCACCTTTTCAATATCAACACATCTCGGAATGAGAGGCCGATAGATTATGTAGTGTTCTCCGTGAGAAATGAAACAAATATCTTTTAAGAGATATCTGAGTGGCTAGGAGGGTTGGTGCAGCGTGTTACTGGGTCCATGACGTCTTGTCTTCAATATCAGTATCACCTTAGTGAATACTGATAGCAGATGTATTGACCCGGTTTCTGCCCTAAGTTTTCATGGAGGGCTATTTCTTTTCACCCTTTCATTCAACTTTTCTTTTTCATTCTTCAACCCCTTCTTTCCCTTTCTCATTTCCTCCTTTTTTCAATCATACCTAAGGACTTCTAATTCTAATCTATTGGAATTGTCCTTGGGTAGATCCCTCCGGCTCTGGCGGATCATAGGACAGTTTTTCCTAACCTTAGTCACCATATAACTCCATGACTATCCTAGATTTGCCATAAAACCTTTTGAAAATCTCTCAAAATGTTTATGAGTAAACACATTTAGTTAGCACTTTGAGAGTTTTATATTTTTGAAATACTCCCCCTTCACATGTGCTCATGCATTTTTAACTAAAATTGCACATGTTGGATAGAGTTCGCACATTTGAAATGATTGATATTCAATGAACATGACCTTCGCGAGACACGCTTACATCACTAGTTAGACTAGGTTGAAATTATTACCCGTCCCGGTCATATTCAAAGATCATCTCTCGAATTGGTACATTCTACTCAGACAAGTCCTTCGCGAGACACGTTTACATCACTAGTTAGACTAGCTTGAAATTATTACCCGTCCCGGACAAGTCTTTTCGAGAACGGACATTTAGTTTCGTCAATTCGAGGGTTAGAACTGAGTCTGTCTGGAGAGCAAACTTTGAGATTCCACGAACTTTAAACCTTTTGATCACATTTTAATCACGTCTTCTCCCCCTCAAAAATAGCATGAATTGATATTTTTGATATCAACTGATTAAAATGAAACCTTTTGGAGAGAACGACGGATTTTAGCATGAATTTGGAACATTTTTCTTTTTCATTTTTATACTCCCCCTTAAATAAAGCATGTTGTATTGTGTTTTGGAGGGAGTTATCTTGAGCACTTTATGAAAGATTTTGAAAAATCTTTTTGAAAATTCTTGAAGGAAATGTGCTCAAGATAGAGAAGATTTTGAAAATATTTGAAGATATGGTAGGAGAAATATCTTCATTTGTTTTTAGGATAAGAGTTTGAAAAGAGAAATTGGATTTGCACAACACTTTCCTTTATTTGAAGTTCGGGTTGTAAGCTGAAATACTTACAAGCCATTGAGATTTTTAGGATAAGTGCTCTGAAAGATTTTGAATAAGCACTTTCCTTTCTTTGAGGCGCGGGTCCTAATCCGATATGATTAGAAGCCATTAAATTAAGCGCGGGTTCTGGAGTGAGTCTCTCAGAAGCCATTTTGAGAAGAAGTTTTGAGAAATGACATGTTTTGAAAACATTTAAATGAACTCTCGCTCAAGCATCTGTACATGCCCGTATCATTGTTGAATGACATTTCTAGGTACGTACAGAATATCGATTATACGAGAGACATGCCGGAGAAGAATATTTTTGAATTTTATATTTTATATTGTTTTTGTCTTTTTGGAAAATTTTCTATTTTTATATTTTGCTTTTGTTGGTTTTTCAAATTTTGTATTTTGTTTTTGATTTTTTTTCTAAAAAAAATGTATTCACAAAGAAGAATTAAGTATGAACAAGTAGAAGTGGAGTTAAGAGAGGAATAAGACCAGGATTTCCAAATGCGATGTTGGCATAGAGTTCTTCTTTTCCACATTGGTTGTATGAACCCTTTGCACTTTGACAAGTTCCTGCATCCACAGAATCCACAAACAAAGAATATGCACAAATAGTAGTGTTAGCAGCACATGAATCATCACTCTGAGGGTGTTCACTATCAATGGTTGTAGTGGTTTCTTCATTCTTATCCTGATGATTTTCACTACTACTTGTTATGGTGCGACTATCAAGAATCTTTCCTGTGGGAATCCATCTAAGACCGACTGTGTTAAAAACTTTTCCCGTGGGAATCCACCTAAGGCAGGATCTAGGAGTTGTTTTCGTTTCAGATACAGCGGAAGTCTCATTTTGAGAAAAACTACGTCTTGTAGGGATCCACTTGGTAGAATTCTTAGCTTTTTGCTTCTTATCAACGGGTGTGTTTCTATTTGGTGTCTTAGAGGATTGTGCCTTAGCACGCAAATTTGCTTTCTTGATATACTGTGCCACACATGCATCATGATTAGCTGAAAAGACACATTTTTGACATGTAGGACAGACAAATTCAACATTCTTGTTCAAAACAGCAACCTTAACTTTGTCACTACAGTCATTTGAAGCTTGTTTTCTGTTCGAAGAGGAATTCTTAGTGTTGCATTCTACTTGTTTAACATTTTCTTTTTCGCAACTACTCTTAGATGCAGGCCAATCCCTAGTCTTTTGTTGAAAGTTCCTAGGTAGTGGTTTACAACTACTAGCAGTGCCTTGTAATGTTGTAGAATTCATCACCGTAGACGGTGTTCCTAAAATTCCATCTTTTCGAATCTGTGCCTTTTTCCTAGCTTTTTCTAGATAGGAATTGTGGACCATGTTGTTTGAACCAACAGATTCTTTAACAGTATTTGTGGTCACATTTGGTGAGCTAATCCTAGGAGCACACACATTAGGATTCAACTTGTTGTCCTTTGAATTTGTAGTAGCATTCCTAGACTCTTTTGGATTATCTTTTGCACTTTTGTCTATCGCCCTATGTGATTGAGATGTAGAGGCAGACGCAGTAGTGGGACTAATCCTATTAAGGTCAGGTGCTATCACATTTGAGTTTTCGACAACAGCTTTTCCTTTTCCTTTCGCAGTAAACTTGGGCAAGGGTGTTGGAGTGACTGGTTTTGTCAAATCAATTATCACATCAGCTTTCGGAACATTTTGAGAAATTGATATTTTTGGTTTTACAACCGGTTTGTCCGAAGTTGATGGTTTTGCAAACTTAGTTTCCTCACCCTTCCCTTTTTGACTTTCAAGCTGCGACTTCAAAAGATCAATTTGTTCTTGCATGTTTTTGTAAGAACGCTCATACGACAATTTGTCATACTTGCATTCTTCTTTTTTCTGATCAAGTTGTTTAAAATATGTTACATTTTGTTTTTCAATCTTAATAAGCGCCTTTTCATATTTTGAAACAATTTCGGAAGTCTCAGCTCGAAGTCTTTCATCATCTTCGACAGAATACATCTGATAAATAATGGACATGATATCAGTTGAAAGAGCTTCTTCAGAGAGTGCGTCATTATGTTTTTCCAAAACGTTGATTTTTTCAATGTTTTCATTAGCTTCAATTACCAATGATGTGTGGTCCTTGACAAATTCCGTTACTTCTTTGATAATTGCGTTCTCAACATGAATTGCTCTTGCATGTATGTTAGATACAATGGGAGTAATTTCTGTTTCGAACATCTTTTTCTGTTCAGTTTGAAAACTTGAAAACCAATCGTTGACTTTAGAATCAGTTTTGGTTGCCACAACATCTTGAAGCATTTCAATTCTCCTTTTAAGATCGGCCAATAGTATTCTAGCTTCACTTGCGGAAGTGTCGGTAGAGTACATTTGTTCGATGTTAGAAAGATGTTTTGAAACAACTTTGAATTTTGAGGCAGCCACTGGTTTTTTGAAAAACAAAGGTGACTCCTTTTTAACAAGATGAACACCAGCAAGTTTGTTAGCTTCATTATAATCAATTGGTTTGATTTCTCTATTCAATTGCCTCATTTTGTTTCGACTCTCTTTCGTAAGCTCAATCGTTTCATGCGAATCATAACAAGCAGGTGGATCATGCACATCATTTATAAGATTACCATTAAATAACACATTCTGTTTTTGCTGAGCTTTCTTGAGATAACAAGGGTTTTAACAACCGAGAGCCATTTTCTTTCTTGTTTATAAAATCGGGTTTTTGTCGTTAATTAACATATTAATCGTTTGAGTTGAATGACCCGTTTTTACAAGAATTTCTTCCAACTTTTTAATAGTTTCCTGTTTGTCAAGTACTTCATCAAGAAGTTCATCTTCTCGTTTTGAAAACTTTGAATGCAACTCGTTCTTTTCTTTTTCAAGATCAGAACAAATTGATTTTTGTTTAGAAAGTTGGTTGGTTAGATCAGAAATTTCTGCTTTTAGGGATTTAATTTGCATGTTCAGTTTAACATCAAGAGTGTCGTATTTGATTTGCAAATGTTTCTCCCTTGAAACAGAATCACTGTAACCATTTTCAAGTTCTGACAGTCGTTTGTGGTGAAATTCAAAAGCTTTTTCGTTCACCTTGTATCTCTCAAGCTCAGTGGTCAATTTTTCATTAGCGGACTTAACATCGCTATTGATCTTTTTGACCTTGTCAATCTCAATACGACAATTATTCAGTAATGATTCAAATAAAGCACGGGTTTCCTCATCATTAGCGTCATTTTGTGCAACTTGAACTTCGTTAGGATTCATATCTGGAGATGCCAAATTAATATTGCTACAACTTGGCGAGTCCATATATGTATCATAAGTAGGTACGAGAGGCACAGAATGTGGCTTTTGTTGAGCAAACGGATTAACCTCATTACTTGAAATTGATGTCTCATGGAGTGGTTCTTTGTCATAATTAGGAGGAATGTCAGAATCGCTGCTTGATGTTGATTCTTGCTGATTAGGCATAGGGTCGGAGATTCCAGTGACTTCTGTAGAATTATCATGGATTCTGGTTGAAAGCAGGAAGTCGGATTCCTCAGCAGTCAATGGTATTCCCGAGTCTCTCTTTCTGGCTAGTATCAACATGTACTGGAGCTTTTCTACCCTATCCATTGCATTGACATTTCCAGCTCTACCTATATCACTCCTTTGGGTTGCAGAAGAAGTCATGAAGCAATAATTCTCATTATCATTGACCACATTCTGATTCACAAACTGATCCATTTGATTTCCCGTATACTGCCCAACATATTGCATTTGATTCCCCATTTGAATACCCGTAGCATTTCCTTGCTGATTCCCGATAACGTCAACCATTTGTCCTTCTTGACCCATATATAACTGCATGTTGTCAGTGTACGGTGAATTCCATTGGTTGTTGTTATGTGGTGGGATGTTTAATGCTTTGGTAATTAATGCAAACGCATGTGCCAAATCAGTTGCGAAATGGTTATGGTGAGCGGCCATTGATGAAGTTGTATGATAAAGATGATGTTGGATCGGTTAAAGAACTAGGATATGGTTGGTTACGGTTCGCGAGTTATGAGCAAACACGTCAAAAGCAAAAGCAAAACATTTCACATGCAACACACAACATTTTACTCTAACTATTAAAGTAATAATATAGAACACGTGAAAAAAGAGAAAAATTTAAACTTCACATGCAAACTACAAAAGCGAACTACACCTCATGCTAACACACTAGAACTGTAGCGACTTAGAATTAGGATAGCAACACACGTATTGAAACACACGTCAAACACACAAACACAAACAATATTATATAAACACATAGTCCATGCACACACGTATTTGAATTAATGAAGAACACGTCAAAAGCACAGGTAAACCATACATGCAAACACGTCAAATACAAAACACACGTGAACTTGTTGTACTTACTTTACTCAATCCACACGCAAACACAAAACCTTCACGTGAGTTAACTTGGTTCACGTCAACTGTTATGTCCTTCACATGATACTCCAATACTTTTGTTATAAAGTTGATAGAGACAATACCTTTGTTATATCAACTTCACGTGATACTCACACACTTCAACCAAACTCAACTCACTATTATATATATTATAGTAATCTTCAATATCAACTTCACTATAAGAAACAAAACACAAACTCAGCAATTTTCAGATGAAGAAAGTCGACTAAGGAAAAGATGCTCGACTATGTTCTGGTTCGACTAGAGTGAGTTCGTTCAATCAAAGATGCTTCGACTAGAGCCTTGTTCCACAATAACAGATGGTTCGACTAGGTGCTTTGACTATTCTTGGCTCGTCTAGAGTATGTGTTTTGGTTAGAGTTTGCTTCGACTTATCACTCGTTCGACTAAAGTGTGGTTCGAACAAAATCTGGTTCGATGAAGTGGTTCGACTATATTGAAGCTTCGATGAAAGAATGAAAGTTCGACGAAGTGAAGATGATCGGTTAAAATGTTCGATGAGGTGAAGGTTCGATGAAACAAGTTGTTCGATGAGGGTTCTTGTTCGACTACCTAGTAACTCGATCAAGGTGAGTATTTCGACTAGAGTTTTTCGATGAAGTAGATTCTCGATGAAAGGTTTCTCGAATAGAAGAAGCTCGGTTAACTTGTTCGATGAAGAGTAGATGCTCGATGAAAAACAACAAGTTCGACTATTAGTATGTTCGGTGAAATATAGTTCGATGAATTGTTCGATGAAACTTTATTCGGTGAAAAAATTGTTCGATGAATGAAACAAGCTCGATGAAAAGACAAGTTCGACTAAATTATGGTTTGTTCGACTACAAAATTTCTCGATGATAAGAAGTTCGACTAACTAGTTCGATCAAACTAAAGTTCGATCAAATGAAGTTCGATCAAAATATTACAAAATATTTTTGAAGAGAGGAAGTTCGACTATGAAGTTCGACTAGATCAAAATATGAAGTTCGACTATGAAGTTCGACTAGATCAAAATATGAAGTTCGACTATGAAGTTCGACTATGAAGTTCGATGAAGAGAGGAAGTTCGACTAGTCTAGCTCGACTATCGATCTTGTTGCTTCGACTAAATGGTTAAAAAATTAAAAGGTGACTGGTGAACAGTAACGTGAACTAAGAAGAGAACAAAGCAATAGATACCAAACAATGCAATAAACACACAACAACTGGAACATAAACGAGTAAAAAATGAAACAGTAACGTAAAACAAAACTAGTAAATAATCCTAGATCTTTAATAGTTTTGCTCTTGATATCACTTGTTAAAGCTTAAAATTACTCTTTATCACACAACAAATATTAGAATAAGAGAAGAATTAGAAGATAGAAAGAGAGATGAGATGGGATGGTTACTTCAAGAGATTAGATTAAGAAAAGAAAAGAGATACAAGAATGAGAATACCCTTGAAGCAACACACACATCCAACCCTTCCAAGTGAGTAGGGAAGGGTATTTATAGGCTTCAAGAATGGAAGGCTTGGGTGGGCTTGGATTAAGCTTGGGCCTTTTAAATGGACTATAATCATACATTTAATCTATAAGGTTAATCCAAGCCCATTGACTAAATTAACTAAACTAAACAACGACACACTTAATTAAACTATTACAATGACAAATGACCATCACTTTAAAATAAATCCTAACACTTTTTGATTCGGATATTAAAGATGAAGCTTGTCTTCTAAAAGATCTCTTGTGGTTTAGTTCTTTTGAGCGAATCTTTGATGATAAAAAAGAGATAAGCTGAGATCCATGGTTTCTTATATGTTTCAGTTTGGTTCGAGTATAAGTAGGATAAGATGAGTGTTTATTGAGTGATGGTGATGGTTGGGTTGTATCTGTGGAGATGGGAATGTGTTATGATGTAGTTGGCGTTTTTGATTTTTGTTGTAGATCTGCTGTTCTTCCTCTTCTTCTTTCTTTTTTCGATTTAGACCAAGGAAGACTATGATGGTCTGAGGTCAAATGGTGTGTGGGGGAGGAAGGTTAAGCCGCGCCTGTGATTTGGATTGAAGATAATGAGATTATTTTGTAGCGTTTGATTATTTTGGTATTAGAAATGGGTTTTGATTTGGTTTGAGAAAGAAATATCAAAAAAATGATGTGGGTTTATTTGTTCAGGTGGAGGAGACTGGAATTTTCTGGAGAAGAGGCGGTGAAATTGGGGGGGGGGGGGGGGGAATGGACGGGGTTGGGCTGCAAATTCTGGCCCAGTATATGTCTGTTACTGTGCTGCACTGTAATTCACTGTTTCACTGTTACGTACTGTAGCAAGCACTGTACAAATGTACTGTAGCAAAATTCTGACGTTTTAATATATAGATAATTTATATTTAGATTGATTGTTAAATCAACATTAATGTACTGCGATGCTTTTCTTCCATCTTTTTTCAACTGTTTTATTGATTGTAACCTTTTCTATACCTTTAACAAAGCAAAAACAAAGGCATTTGCCATTTGCCAACCGGTTAAAAAGGGGTTTGCAAATTTTGACCACATCTTATCTTATTTCTAAATATATTTAATACTTAAATACTCCGTATTAGAATAATCCGTTGATAAATTTGCAGCTTGATTTGCAAATTCTAGTAAAACCAAGGTTAAAAATCAATCATAACATTTCAGCCTGACATGTATTATGATTAATGTCACAATTTTAACCACCAGACAGTTTAACAGGCAATCGTCCTGATTTCTGACAAGAGGTGTTTGAATTTCACTAGGTACATTTTGAGCGTGGCCAAAGAACGGTTTGAAAATGGCACGACTCGGTTAGGCGGTGCACATCTAGGTCGTAAAGGCCCACCTTCTCCCGATTATAACCTTAACATGAAAAATACCTTATCCGGTTACTGTTTGTTGTATTACAATTATATTGATCGACGCCGTTTCAAAGTCCTCGAATTCAATAATTTTGATAAATAAATGAAAGTTTAATTATGTTACTACTATATATTCTTTGTAGAAAAATACATCCAATTAAATAAAAATTAAGCTTAAGCACATCATTAAAAAAGGATGGCTAATAGCATTGTTATTATTATTACTTTTTTTGACATTTGATCCCTTTTAAATCTCACCAACTTTGATAAATGTTTTTATAGACATAAATTATAAATGGGTGAACAGATAATTTTTTTTTTTTTTTTTGATGACGAGTCTTTGACTCAGATATAAACAGCACAATCGAGACATCTCAAATAGACAACATCAGCAACAACAACAACAACAACAAAAATATTCTCCAATCCTTTCGGAGTAGCTTATGGGAGAGGTATGATGTAAACAATCACTCCCCTACCCGAGGGTAAGAAAACTGCTTCAAAAAAAAAAAAAAAAAAAAAAAAAAAAAAAAAAAAAAAAAAAACCTCTGAAAAGAGTATGTGTAGGTGCATGGACGGAGGATATAGTATGATAACATCAAATAGTCCTGATATTTTAGTGTCAATTTCCCCCTAATATGCTCATCATTTGTATCAAATTACTTGAATATATACTCTTATTTGTTTATATTTTATTTTCAGGTTACTAATGAGCATTGAAATGAAGAGACGCGGATTTGGAAGGTTTTTAGTGCAAAATACACAAGAGTCTACTGACCAGACAAAGGTTACGGCGTAACTTCATACTCTACTTACGCCGTAACATGGATTTATACTAGAAGACCAAAGTCAACGCTGACCAAGGTTACGGCGTAACTCCTTCAGAGGTTACGCCGTAGATATGTTTCCAAGACTTAGAAGATTTTCGTGGTCTAAAGAAGTTACGACGTAACCAATTACAAGGTTACAGCGTAAAACCGTTAACGAGGGCTCTACGTTCGTGACTTATCTTAAGGTTATGCCATAACATTATCGCTGTGGATAAGATCGTCCTAGATCCAAAGGTTACGGCGTAACTAACTCTAGTGGTTATGCCGTAACTTAGTCGAGGCTATAAATACAAGCCCTAATTCCACAAGGAGGACGATTTCCAACAGCATACAAGTCATTTCCAAGTGAGAATTCACGCTAATCACTACATAAGTTTTAGTATTTCGTATTACATTTTTGTATTTAATTCCATGTCTTCATTCATGATGTTAAACATTGAATTTTCTGCATGCTTTAATATGAAAGGCTAAACACCTTTGGTGTTAGCCTGGTTATGAAATTGTTAATGTTATGATGTAGTTTTCTCGTTCTTTATCGCTTTATATGTATACTTTCTTAGCTTAGTTCTGGACACCCTTGTTTTAATAGCTTGGAAGTTTAGGTAGTATCTAGGAAGCTAGGAGAATTGACCATAGGACCCTAGTGAATCAGGTTGGGAGTAGTGGTAAGAATTTACCACAGGACGACCACTACCTTGCGTGCGAATTATACTAAACGATCACCTTCCAATCGAAAAAGCTTAAGAAGTTAGGGGGAATCTAAGATCCGAAAGGTCGGGTTATGTTGAATAAGTCTAGATTGTAGGGCTCTTAATGACTCTTCCATTTCGTAAACCAGCGAACTCTTGTAATCATTAGTTTACGGAATAGGACGTTATGGAAGATAGGACTAGACGAATTGACCAACTAAGTCTAGTTGACTTAAACCCCCGTGTGGAGCGATAGGAAATATTAATTAGAAAACGTAAGCATAGCTTAACAAGATTAGTAACTAGGCTAGTACATTTCTCCTTATTGATATCTTTCCACGTTTTTAATTGCTTTTATTTTACTTTCATTTCGTAGTTAATTAATCAATCTATGAATCCCCCTTTGAAACCAGTGACACTAGAACTTAAATTAGATCCACATGCATAGCTCTTGGGACGACCTCGGCTTTAGCGAATACTACACTACACACGACCGAGTACACTGCCCGTTAGTGCATTAGGTAGACCTTAGGTAGACGAGAACCTTATAAATATAAAACCTGGTCAGAAATCCTGCATCAAGTTTTTGGCGCCGTTGCCGGGGAGCTATTTTAGGATTTTGTTTAAGTTTTAAATTTTTGTTTATTTTTCAATCATCTCACGATCTCTTTTCATGTTTCAGGTACCATGGGTAAAGTTGACATCGATACACTTACCCTCGAGGAATACCTTGCATTAACGCGAGAAGAGCAAGGGCCTGGTGTGGTTAGGCCGATTATTAGAGCAGATGTTCACTTCGAGATCTAGAATCAATTCATACGAGAATTGAGAAAAGACCATTTTTTTCCAGAAACAAGGCCGAAGATGCTCACGAGCATATTGAAAATGTCTTATAAATAGCAAGCCTTTTCAACATTCCCGGAGTTTCTCACGATGCAGTTATGCTCCGAGTGTTTCCTATGATACTTACTGGAGCAGCAAAAAGATGGATTGATCGGTTTCCCGCAGGAACCGTTAGCACATGGGATCTCCTCAAGAGAGAATTCATCCAACATTATTTCCCTCCTTCAAAGAGGACAAAACAGCTTGAATAAATTCACAACTTTAAGCAAGACGGTGATGAGACATTGTACCAAGCTTTGGAAAGGTACAATGATCTCCTTTACAGGTGCCCTACTCATGACCTTAACAAATAACAAATGGTCAACATTTTCTACAAGGAAATCAACATTGCCACAAGGCAAATGATTGACTCTCAGGGGCCGATCCCTGGGATAACTCCGATTTAAGCCCTTGCAGCTATTCAAGACATGGCAGACCATTCTCAAAAATGGCATGATGGAGGAAGCAGTAGGAGCGTTGGTGGTAACATGGATGGTATTGCGGTTATCATTAACAAAATTGAAAGTCTTGGCAGGGATATGAAGAAATTGAAAGAAAATGTGCATGTTATTCAAGTAGGATACGCAACTTGTAGGGGAGCACACCTAGTGTGACAAATGGTAATGTTCACACTTTAAGTTATTAAAAAATATTTATTTATTATTTTTAAACCGAGCATTTCTATGCGTCACTGCATGTTTCTGAGCATTTCTGAACATTTTTTGGGAGCTGTCCCGCATACTGTAGCTTACAGTCACTGCTGAGAAAGTCTATTTTTGTCAGTAAGCGTAAATTATTCTATTTCTGATAGTTACTGACAAGTTTTGTATTGAACCAAGAAGCTTTCTCGTATTTACTGAAAATCAACCACACACGCGAACCGACACTACAATATATAATGGTAGCAGTCAAATAAATACATTTTTGAGCAATGATGTGAATAGGAAAACACACAAGGAAATATGTGTTGACCCGAGTCGTAGTCCTGATTGAAGGATGAATGGAATTGTGATTCGGGATCGTGATTCGTGAAGTGAATGTGAAAAAGTGAGTGATTTTGATTTGGGTTACACTACGAATATTAAAATAACAAATAACAATAACTAACTAAGCTAATGGAACAATTAAGCTAAGCATTTGACCCAAAAATGGAAATTAAACGTACGCAACGTAATTTTAAAAACGTAATTAAAAGTAAATTTCTAAATCTAAGTCCTAAATTTATAAAAATAATTTTCTTAAATTATAAATATTAAAATAAAATTTTTATAAAAAGAAAAATATTTTTTTACTTTTTATTTAATTTTTATGAATTTAAAACTAATTTAAACTAATTAAATGATTTAAAAATATTAAAAAAACTTGGAAAAATCTGAGATTTTTTGAGAAAATCTAAAATTATATTTTCTACCTAGGAAAAATAAAAGCAGAGCTTAATTCAGCTTAAATCAGCTGAACAGCCCAATAAGCACTTTGGAAATAAGCATAAAATAAGCAAACATTGACCAAATAAACTCAAAAGCTCAGGAACTGATAAGCACACTATATTAAACTCCAATTAACTGAAAAACATCAAATAAGCTTATGGAAATAAGATCAAAAGCTGCTGCACAGCTTATTATCAAGACAGGATCAAAATGACTCTAAGTGCTATTTGCAGATGGTGAATAAGCTATCAGATAAGCTCTTAAGGTGAATCCCAGATCAGATCTTAAAAGCTACTACTATAACCTACTGAGAAAACCTAAAATCAAAGAAAATCAACCAACTGAATAAGTAGGGACAAAGCAATCAAAAAACTGGGGTGGTCAATGAAATGTGCAGGTCTGCACATTGGTTCTGTGACAGCAGGGAGAGTTTTTTGCTCAAAACTTGCTCAAAACTTCACCAAATTAAACCAGCCTTTGCATACTTACTTTAACACCTAAAAGTAACTCAAAAATACCAAAGTAGGGGTCTCAATAAGTTCAGCTTATTCTGAGCTTATTGAGGCAGTTGAGCTATCAACTTTTGCACTTATGCACTCAAATTCTTAAAAGCACTACAACTTCCTTAATCATCTAACAACAACAGAATCTCCAACCTCAATAATGCTCAATCCAATCTTGGCTAATTGCATATGAAAAGTCCCATTACTTATAGCTAACAACAGTCCTTACAAAAACCTCTTAAACCAACTACTAATAAACTAAATCAACTACAACTAACTGAAATAAGCTAAATCATCAATGATGCGTGGTTTTGCGACCTTACAACAGGTTTTACCTCTCGAGGGATCTCAAGAGGCTTACAACCCCACCAGGCAGTGTACCTGACCGATGTTGTATAGTGTAGTGGTAAGTACGGGGGATTGATCGTTCTCCACAGGGAATAGTGTCGTTAGGATTGAAAAACTATTCTAATAGGTCTAAGGGTGAGGGAAGATTCTTTTTGTATTTTTATGTTTTTATGAAAGCAAGTAAAATCTCAGTTTTGAATGAGTGGGCGGAATTAGTTGCTAGTCAACTAACCCAAATAACTACAATTGCAAATAAAATAAATATCTGAAAATGAAAAGGTCGTGGAACTTATGTGGAGAGAAATGTGTTTACTTAGATTTCCTTACTCCCTAACTATCTTTTACCGGTTGATTAGTGTGTATTAATTGCGTGGATGACGGGTGTATTCCTTAATACCAATCGTGGGGTGGCGTACGTACTTCCCCAACTCTACAAGCTCCTACTTCACTCCTATGTCGAGCCGGCTAAGAAGCTCCTAACATGGGATCACTAGAATTCGCTCATGCATTAAATACAACCATAAAAACCTAGTACGCATTGGTTCATGTTTCTTAAGACGTTCAAGCAAGTTACCGTATAGGAAGTTAGCCAGTTTTCTTAAGCCTAACATCGATAAACAATCATCCAATACAATCAATAACACACTAATAACCAATAATCAATAGTTAGGTTTCATTAGATCTAAGCAAACACAAGATAAATCTAGCCTAGCATGTTAATTAAAAGACAAGAACAAGATATAATCAAACAACACATAGACAAATTGATTGATTAAATGAATACTTATCTTCAATTAAACATGGGAGATCCAAGGGTATGAAAACCCTTAAAAATGGCAGAAATTCGTCTTAGGGTTTCTCCTCACAAAGTTGCACACTAATGACAAAAAATTGCAAAACTATATATAGAGTTTAAGGGCTTACGGCGTCACGTTATAGATCTTGACGCCGTCACCTCGCCGTGTCTAGGGTTCCCGGATGGCCTTCTTGACGCCGTCCCTCTTTAGTGCTCCAAAATCCGCTCTGGCTTATCAAGGCTTGACGCCGTCAGAAATGGGCTTGACGCCGTCTCTCTTTAGCTTAAACCGTGATGGCCTTGATCACTTTAAAGGGTGACGCCGTCAGAAATTCATTGTAAAATTCTCTGGCTTATCATGTGTATTTTTCGTACCCACCTCTTTTGCCAAGCCATGACGCCATCAGGAGCAATCCTTGACGCCGTCAAAGGTACTTTTCCAGCCAATTTTGAGACTTTGCCGTTTTCTTCACTTTTATGCTCCAAAAACGTCCAAAATGCTTCCTTTTCCAGATTTCTTCTCCAAAGTACCTAAAATGACAAAAGGAACGATTTAGGGCAATATTTGATCAAATAAATACGATTTAGGGCTTAAATGACCCCCTAAAAGCGGTACACTTTTCGCTTCATCAATCAACTAATCTATGATTACCTAAGCTACTTAACAACTAATAAGCAAAAAAAAACAACAAGCAATAAACACTGAATCTAGCTGAACAAACTTATGCAGAAAATAGGCTAAAAATTGAAATGGAACTTACAAAACATCCTTTAGCTAGAACAAAGGGATTATCCAAAGTAGCCTATCTTTAGATAGGCCAAGCACTTCTAATTCTTTGCTTGATCTACCAGAATAAATCCAGAATCATGATCTTCATTCAACAGTTTACTTTTGTTGACTTTTTTTGGATTTTTGAGTTTTGAACCAGAATTTAAACAACAATCACTTACAATAAGCTATTAAGCTTATATAAGCTGATATTAAATGAAAAACAGCTTAATGAAGCTGGGTTTTATAATTATTTTTGTATTTTTCTAATATTTTTGGAATATTTTTTTATTTTAAAAAGAAATTAGCAAAGTTGAGATGGAAAATAGAAATAAGCTAGAAATGATTTGAAGCAAGCTACTAACAATTTTAATAAGCTAAATTCAGATAAACAGATTAAATGAAACAGAATCAAAGTAATAACTAAAATAAAAATTTCATTAAAATCTTCAAAGTTACAATAAGAAATTTAAAAACTACAAAGCTTAAACTAAATTAACAGAGTAACACTACAATTAAAAACTATATAGAAAATTACATGAACATGAAGAGGAAATCCACTCTATTTATAGCCGAGCAAGGAGCCTTCTAGGCTTGCCATGCTGGCAATCCGCGTGCATCTGTGCTTCTTCTGAGTCATTATCAGCCCTTGATCAATCTTCAATCATCCATAGCCGTCTGATCATTGATTGTGAGGTGTCCTAACCAATAGCATGCTGCCACGTATCATTCTTGTGATCTGACACCTCTAACATGCTTCTAGATGGCCAATGATTTGTCGAATATACCCTTAATCACGGTAATTATGTACGGGGTAAATCTAGGGTTCGTGGGTATAGTGAAAAATCTGGGTAATTGGGGAAAAACAAAGGCGCGCGTGTGTGTGGGAATTTTTTATTTTTATTTAACTTGTTTTGTTGACCGGGTAAGGGTAATGGGTAACCGGGTTTGGATAAGTGCATTGGATTTGGGTTATTAAAAGTGGGCCGTGGGTTGTTTAGAGTTGGGTTTGGATTTAAGATTTAAGGTTGGGCTTGTAGTTAATTCCGGGTGTGTGGTTTTGTGATTTTTGGTTTTAACAAAGATTCAAGGACCATAGTTGTAATTTGCTGAATTTCAAGGGACTGATTTTTGCCAAAATAGAAATTTGATCCAAGGGTAATTTTTGACATTTGGTGAGATTCTAAGGGCTGATTTTGACTTTTTGACCAAACATGTCTTTCCCGGCATCGGCTTTGAGTCTTTTCTATATCTTGTGCTCGTTTTCCTGGTTTTTCCTCGATTTTGTCCTATTTTTGTAATATCCTTCCCTGCACAATCAAAAACACAAAAACACAATATCTTTTGGCATTTTGGTTAGTTTTTGGTCTTTTTGGGTCCGGTTTTGGTCAAGAAAAGGTATGTGAATAAGCACATACCAAAATCCCCCAGACTAAGCCATTGACGTGTCCTCACGCAATGTTATAAAAACACGTTTTTGAAACCGAAAATTTCCATTCTCTTTTTACTAACTTTGAGAAGTAGCAAAATATTCAAAAGAGATCAAGAAATCTTAAGTTCTAAAAACTCCCCATTTTTCCTTTTATTCTATTTTTGTATTTTTCTCATTATTCAAGTGACGGCTTTGTTTGACAATCATTATCTATCGATAATTTTTAGGGTCTTTGAGTAGGAAACACGACTCATAAAGAAGTGACCATACGGATAAAATTCGTCGTCCCTGATTTTTCACAAGTCCCCAAACTAAGCTTAAAAACGAAATCATTGTTATTTACAAGTTAGATTGCCGACACTACCCATGGAAGCTAATTGTGTATTACCTCTTGTTCCCAAATTCCTATTTTCCTCTGTTTATTTTATTTTTGGTGAGAAATGAATTTATTCAAATTCTCATTTCGATAATTTCTTATTCCGATAAAGACACCTAGTTTAGACGCTAAGTAGTTTCCAATCCTTCCCTCGAAAACCGTTGCATACAAAAATGAGGTCCACATCAAGGTCTCTGATTTAACACGATTTTGAGGATATCCCTTTTATATACGACCGAAACAACTCATCTACGAGTCCAGAGACAGAAGCTTTTATTAGGATACCCCCGGAGTCGAAGTTTGGCATTGTAACACTTTATCTACATATTCAAGCACATTAACGTATTTAATCCTTGGCCCTTTATAACAATCACAACATCGGTTGCGAGCCGGCAAGATGTGATAGTCTATTATGACCTTGGAATTTTTCCTCTGCCTTTATTAGAAGTCTACAACATCGGCTGCGAACCGGCAAGATGTAGAAAACTTTTTATGGCTTTGGATTATTATTATATATTATCATATTCATTAATTATTTGTGTTGCCAAACCCCAAGTCCTACAATTTTTATAACAATCCCAACATCGGTTGCGAGCCGGCAAGATGGAATAGTCTATTACACCGTAACACTGACAGTACCTTGATGTGTACCCAACTTTCATAAGCAAGAATTCTCTAAGGAAGAAATAAAAACTAATTATCGCCAAAACCAAAATACCTTTAATTATTCCTAGATTACTATTATTGGGTGAAACAAGCTTATGGGAACAAAAAGCCACAAGTAACTTCGATGAGCTCTAAAGAGATCCAACTACTCCATGTTTAGCAATCTAACTTATAAACAACTCTATCATTTCTCGTTCTTCGCAAATTTAAAATCTTAAATAATAAGATCCGCGAATGCTTAGCCAAATAATCAAGCCATGCATATATAAAGTCAATTATGGGAACTTTCAAATTCTTAAAAAGAATTCGCGTTTTCTAGCTCCTTGTATAAAAGACTAGCACGAGCTTATAGATTATAAATGGTTAAGGGAACAAGCTAGGGCTCAACACGCTCGATCAAGTCAGAATTTTATTCCTACTCTCTCCAGCGGAAAGTCAACAAAATGTCAAAACTTATTATATTTTTGCAAATTTTTTTTAAATTTTCTCATTTTTTTTGGATTTTTTCAATTTTTTCAATTTTGGAGAAAAAACGGGGTTGCATGAGTAAACGGCAAAAATGCAAGGCAAAATCAAATCGAAAGATCACCCCCCAGACTAAAACGAGACATTGTCCCCAATGTCTTAAAGGTAAGGGTATCCCTACAAAAATCTAAGGCCGTTTATTAATCATGCCAAAAGATAGATGTAAAACGATAAGATTAAGGATATCGGATAAGCAACGAATGATGAAACTCGAGTGGAGAGAAGCAGACCACGAGCACGAGAGTCTTCATCATCGGGCAATCCTAGACATACCACAGAAAATAACGAAACACAAGATATGGAAGAGGTGGCCCTCCTCTTTATTAAGAAAATAGAAAGAAGATAGACACGGGGTGCCTCCCGAGAAGCGCTTGTTTTTGGTAACCGAGTCACATGAGCTTGACTCGACCCCGAATTTAATTGTCCTTGGGGGAGCAAGTGGAAAAGATAATCTCAATCGGACTTTCGTTCAAGATGTTTGGATAAACATTGAAGCACACGAAAGTTCCACTCCGATGAGATACCCACCGCTTTAGAAGATAAAAGCGGTGATGCCGGGGTCAAAAACTTTGTCTTCCTTTCCAGCTGGAAACGATAGTAAAGTTTCAATCAGAGATGACTCCATGCAGAACGGGAGTTCATGATCAGAAATAAGCAGAGAGGAATCACTTTTCTCCAAAATTAAAAGTTCCTTAGATGAGGCAGGAAACTTTAAATCCTTATCAAGAGTTAATTTCATCAAAGGATGAATTTCACCATTATTGAGTATGCCTGGCTTAAACACTTTGTCTTCACAAGAAAACTCAGCAAGGTACTCGATGGAGGACTCAATGGAGAAAAAGAAATCATCCTCGGGAGAATGAGGAGCTAAGTCATGAGAAACAATTGAAGCATCCTCAAGTATGGTTTCAATTTTAGGGTCTTTTTCATCACTAGGTTTGCCATATAAAAGATTTTTCCATTCGGTTTGATCGGCCCTAAAATCGAAGAGGTCATCATCATCATGTAAATCATTAAGCTCGGTGTAAGAATCAGATGATGGAGCATGGTATAAAAGATTTTCAACTTCTTTAAAATCAGCATGAAAATCAAAGAGATCATCATCATATGATGGAAGTGGATCGTCGTGAGCGAGTTTATCGGCGAACTCCTCGGGATAAGAATTATATTTAGACGGATCACGGTTTATCAAAAATTCCAATTCTCTTAAGTCAGATTCAAAATCAAAGTTATCGTCCTTATCCCCTGGTGGGATTGGATCGATATGAGTGAGTTCATCGGCGAAATCCTCAAGAAGAGAATCAATACTAGAAGTGGTACTGCCACTACTTTGCTCTTCTGATTTTGAATCAACAACTTGAACGGATTTAGGCGGCTTTTCTTTAACATCTTCCGGGGGAAGGGAAAATAATGGTTCATCAAATTTCATTTTTAATAACGAGACATTGATGCGTGGTTTTGCAACCTTACAACAGGTTTTACCTCTCGAGGGATCTCAAGAGGCTTACAACCCCACCAGGCAGTGTACCTGACCGATGTAGTATAGTGTAGTGGTAAGTACGGGGGATTGATCGTTCTCCACAGGGAATAGTGTTCGTTAGGTATGAAAGACTACTCTAATAGGTCTAAGGGTTGAGGAAGATTCTTTTTGTGTTTTTATAATTTTATGAAAGCAAGTAAAATCTCGGGTTTGAAGGAGTGGGCGGAATTAGTTGCTAGTCAACTAACCCAAATTACTACGAATGCAAATAAAATAAATAACTGAAAATAAAATGTTGGTGAAAACTTATGTGTAGAGAAATGTGTTTACTTAGATTTCCTTACTCCCTAACTATCTTTTACCGGTTGATTAGTGTGTATTAGTTGCGTGGATGACGGGTGTATTCCTTAATACCATTCGTGGGGTGGCGTACGTACTTCCCCAACTCTACAAGCTCCTACTTCACTCCTATGTCGAGCCGGCTAGGAAGCTCCTAACATGGGATCACTAGAATTCGCTTGTGCATTAAATACAACCATAAAAACCTTTAGTACGCATTTGGTTCATGTTTCTTAAGACGTTCAAGCAAGTTACCGAATAGGAAGTTAGCCAGTTTTCTTAAGCCTAACATAGATAAACAATCATCCAATACAACTAATAACACACTAATAACCAATAATCAATAGCTAGGTTTCATTAGATCTAAGCAAACACAAGATAAATCTAGCCTAACATGTTAAACAAAAGACAAGAACAAGATAGAATCAAACAACACATAGACATATTGAATGATTAATTGATAACTTATCTTTCAATGTAACATGGAAGATCTCAAGGCAAAAAGCCTTGAAAAAGATGCTAAAATCGTCTTAGGGTTTTCTCCCAAAAATTCCACACTAAGCTCTCTCTAATGACAAAAAATTAGAAAACTATATATAGACTTTTGGATCTGACGGCGTCACGTTATGGAGTGTGACGCCGTCACCTCGCCGCTTTTAGGGTTCCCGGATGACCTTCTTGACGCCGTCCCTCTTTAGCTCTCCAAAATCCGTTCTGGCTTATCAAGGCTTGACGCCGTCAGACCTTGAACGTGACGCCGTCCCTCTTTGAATTAAGCCGTGACGCCCTTGATCAGGTTAAAGCGTGACGCCGTCAGAATTTACATGCAATTTTCACTGGCTTATCATGAGTAAATTTCACATCCACCTTTTCTTGCCAAGCCATGACGCCGTCCAGAGTAAAATCTGACGCCGTCAAAGGTAACTTTTAGCCGATTTTTGAGACTTTGTCGTTTTCTTCACTTTAATGCTCCAAAAACGTCCAAAATGCCTCCTTTTCCAGATTTCTCCTCAAAAGTACCTAAAATGACAAAAGGAACGATTTAGGGCAATATTTGATCAAATAAATACGATTTAGGGCTTAAATGACCCCTTAAAAGCGGTACACTTTTCGCTTCATCAAATACCCTTACACTTGAGATTTGCTTGTCCTCAAGCAAATGCGCTTTTATTCTAATCAAAATACAAGTATAGGGGTCATTTAATGCAAACATAAAAGTAATTACAACAAATAATCGTTCCACTTTAATCATAATAAGCACGGAGATTATAAACTAGCACCTCACAAGTAGTGTTTAGATACTCACATCTCTCAAGTGTCATCAAAATAAATCTCATAAATGAAAACGGATAATATCTCTCACTACCTGTCATAGCAAATAGATTACCATAGGCTTGGGAAAGGATCGAAAACCTCCTCCACTAGGCGTAAGCACCTAAGATAAACTATCAAAGAGGGCTTTTACATGGGTTATAACGTTAGGTGTAGGGAAAAGGAAAACACGGTTTTGTTGGATAAAGGATATTTTACTGGTGGCGAGTTAAAGATCTTGATCAATTACATGTACTATACAATGTTGCTAAGCCAAGACTCGACTCAATCTTAAGCTAGAAACAAAATAACAAAATAACAAAAACATAAAAATAAACATAAAATGAAACGGGATGGTAGTCCGTATGTTTTTTCTACTTTTCTTTTTCTCATTTTTTTTTTGTATTTTTCTTGATTTTTTCGATTTTTTTTTTTTTTTTTTTTTTTTCATACACTCTTGCCCTACCATCCAAAATAATACATCACAGGGGCATTGCATCCCCCTTACACTTGAACTTTTACATAACTTTACAAATAACTATTCTAATGACTCGAATTAAGATAATTGAAAAACTTGGAGTACTTTTAAAATATTTAGCACATATGGGGGTAATGAATGATGTTCTTCCCCATTACTCCATTACACTAGTACTTTACCCATGAGTCCCAATCGTCCCAAAACAATATGTACAAGGATATGACTCGACTTAGCAACCATGTAATCAATTAGATATTTAACTTGGGTTTAAACAAATGTTGTAACAATAATGCACTAAAAATGAGTGCATACAAGGTAGGCTAAGGCGATTTGGGTGTACATTTTAGTGGGGTGTTACAAATTCTTCCCTTAAGTAAGATGCTTAAAGGTCGAAACGAAAAGATAGGCTCTGAGGGGTGTACTAGGGGTATCGTGTACTAAAAATGAGTACAACGCAAAGGGTGTGGGAGAATTACTTGACCAATGTTGCCAATGTAATTATAACAAAAACACAGGTGTAAAACAATGGGTTAATCCTAATGCCTATTATCATGTAGTAAATCTAACTACACGAATGTAGTCTCACTTGTGGCCTCGGAATGGTCCTAACGCAAGTTCTAGAATCTAAGTGCTACCGGTACACACATCATAGCATAAATGCTTTTCCTACCAATTCTAGGGGCGAACCTCACATATTTGGGGGTGGAAAATTTTTTAGCGGTACGGTTTTTGTGCTAGTCATATAACTCCTATCCGTGAGACGCTCATTAGGATCAAAGTTTCACTCCTATATGTTGTAAAAAATTTTAAATTTGGCACTAAAATTACCTTAACAAGTATTTCTCTCAGTTTTATTACACATCTACTATTAAACAAACAAAAATCAAGCGTAATAGCATTCTCTAAAATCGTACTTTTACCCTCCCCTTACACTTAAGATGAACATTGTCCCCAATGTTCAAATAACAAGATGTAAAAGTAAAAAGTAAAAGAATGAAATCAAATACTCCCCTGATTCGCTCGGTGGATAATGAAGTAACACGGTTAAATCTTCTTCCAAAGTAATGTTGAAGCTCCATGACTAATGCATCGCCAAAAGCTTGATCCAAAAACATTTTCCTTGTCCAAAATAACCTGTTAAACCTGAGAAAACAAACACGAAAACCTGCATAACATCGGCGGGATAAAATCTATATATAAGGATATAATGCTTGTGGAATGATAACTTTGCAGATTCCTGGAGATTATAAGTTGGAGATTTTAATAAAAACTTTTTAAAAACAAAACTTTCAAAAATTTCTGAAAATTAAATCTGACGCCGTCAGGTTATAAACCCTGACGCCGTCAGAAATGACCTGACAAAAATTTTCATTTTAAGTTTCCGGAAAATTTCTGGAAAAACCTTTACCTTACTTCCTGGAAATCCTGCAAAACATCATTATGACTCGATACAAGCATTTGACTCAAACAAATACTAATATGTATGTTCATTTAATATTATTACGATTCATGTTCATTTGTGTTCTAATAAACCGATTTAGATTTCCCTTACACTTAACTTTTGCAAAATACCTTTATATGTAGTTAAGACGAAGTTAAAAACAAAATAAAGCATTTTCACAAATTACTTTTGAACATGAATCAATAAGAATAAAAATTAAACACACATACGGAAACAAATAAAAACAAACAAACAAACAAATAAACACACAAAGCAAATAAAGCTTGGGTTGCCTCCCAAGAAGCGCTTTTCTTTATTAATGAGTCTTGTAGCTAGACTCAAAGTCACGTACATTACGTGACTCCATCATCGGTCACGGTTCCTAGGCCATTTTCATTCCCGGTTTTATATTCCGGTCCTAATTTCAAACAATCCTTGTAGAAACCGAATATCCTTTCCATAACATAGTCTACTCCTTTATTTCTATCCTCATCATTCCTATAGTAGACCGCTTGCTTGAGCTCCTTCTCAACATTTGACAAGTGTTGGAATTGTTCTATCTTATATGGCATTTGGTAGTTTACTTCATCGGTCTCATCCTTAAATCTAACTATCCCTAAGGAAGGTTCATAAGTCATTCTAGAGACCTCAACAAATGGTTTTCCAAAAACCACTTGAGTTAAGGACGCATCGACTATTGGGCGGATGTCTTCTACAATTACAAAGTCGGTGACATAGGTGAAGTTTCCTACATAAACCGGTAATCCCTTAACCCTTCCCGTGAAGTTACTCATCCAACCCTTGTCAGGGAGCATCCTATACCCAAGTTGATTTTTCATTATCAAGTTGTAGTGGGCTCTAGTCATGATGTTTATGGGTGATCTAAGGTCGATGTAGGCTTTCCACACATGCAAATGTCCGATGTTACATGGTATGTTGAGATTAGAAGGGTCGCCTATTTCAATGATTGGTCTACCTAGGAAGTATGGTGTCTCGGGGTCATCGAATAAGTTTGTATGATATACGCGCTCTTCCTTAGTGGGTAGCCTATTGAAGTAGTCCTCATCATCATCTACTTCTTCAATCTCACTTGTCCTAACTTCCTTATCAACCCCGACTTTCTTATCCTCATCCTTAGGTTCACTATCATCCTCATTTCTATCAATTGGTTTGATAGTGACAATGTTGACGAAGTGGACGTGTTTGGATGAAGAGGGGTCCTTTACTTGGGGTCCGCTAATTGTGTTCCTAGCGTCCTTATGTGGAGGTGATAGCACTTGGTTATTGAGGGCTTTCAACAAGTTTTCAATTTTGTTGGTCATCTCTGTTTGTTGCTGATTGAATTCGGATTCGAATCTAGCTATCCGAGCTTCTTGAGATGCCATAAATTGAGACATCAATCCTTCAAAGTTATTGGTACTACCATTGCCGGAAGGATTGTTGTTGAAAGTACGGTTCGAGTTGGAATCGCTTGATTGGAAACGATTAGGTGGGTTGGAAGAATTGGGTTGTTGTGCGTTTTGGTTTTGTTTCCACCTAAGGTTCGGGTGATTTTTCCATGAAGGGTTGTATGTATCACCGTAATGGTTTGGCTCGGGTTTGAAAGTGTACCACTTGTCTCCCGCTCCGTCGGTACGCGAGGATGCGTAGTCCACAAAAGCTTGTTCGGGGAGTTCCATGCAATCACGAGTGTCGTGGGGACCACTACATAATTCACATGAAGAAGTGATTTTGTTCACTTGGCTTGAAAGTTTAGGAACCTCATAGGATTTCATGAGAAACTTGACTTGGTCTTCAAGTTCTATGATCCTACGGTCGGAAGTGCTTGAATTGTTCGAAGGCAAAGATATTGCCTTGACCGTTTTATTCAAATCACGGGGATCACTCCAACTTTCGTTGTCATAAAGAGCAAGATCCTCTAGGAGAGCCCATGATTGTTCCGCACTTAGATCACGTAGCTTGCCACCGGCCGATTGGTCAATGGTTTGCCTTGTGTAGAGATTGATATGGTCATAGAAGATTTGGACTTGGAGCCAAAGTTCTATGCCATGGTGAGGGACTTTTTGGAGTAAGTCCTTGAATCGAGTCCACGCCTCGTAGAGAGTTTCGCCTTGACGTTGTTGGAACATCAAGATATCATTCCTTAGCTTGGTAGTTCTTCCCGGTGGGAAAAACTGAGCAAGGAAACGAGTAGTGAGATCATCCCAAGAGGTGATGGATCCTGCGGGTTGACGTTCTAGCCATTGACTAGCTTGATCCCGCAGAGAGAATTGAAAGAGACGCAATCGGGTCGTCTCTCGAGTGGCAACATCAAGGTCTATAGAATCAACGATTTTAAGAAAGTCCTTGAGGTGTTGATTAGGATCTTCAGATCGAATCCATGGAATGCGCATCCGCTTTGCACCAACCGGATGGTGTCGGATCGCAAGGGTGTGACATTGGCTCCTTGAGTGAGCTCAATGGTGTTTCGATAGCCATGGTGGCTAGGACGGGAGTACTCTCCTAAAGTACGGGCTCTAGGAGGTGGTGGTTGTTGTGGTGGTGGGTTGTTGGGATTAAGGATATTACCATCTTCCATGATGTCGGATGGTATGGTTACGAACAAAGACACGAAGAAAATAGATAGACTAAGGAAAACCTAGAAAAAGAAAATAAAAATCTCACTAGAAGGGAATCTAGTGAGTAGACCTATAAAGTAAAAATTCAACCTAAACAATAACTATTCCCCGGCAGCGGCGCCAAAAACTTGATGCGTGGTTTTGCAACCTTACAACAGGTTTTACCTCTCGAGGGATCTTAAGAGGCTTACAACCCCACCAGGCAGTGTACCTGACCGATGTAGTATAGTGTAGTGGTAAGTACGGGGGATTGATCGTTCTCCACAGGGAATAGTGTTCGTTAGGTATGAAAGACTACTCTAATAGGTCTAAAGGGTTGAGGAAGATTCTTTTTGTGTTTTTATAATTTTATGAAAGCAAGTAAAATCTCGGGTTTGAAGGAGTGGGCGGAATTAGTTGCTAGTCAACTAACCCAAATTACTACGAATGCAAATAAAATAAATAACTGAAAATAAAATGTTGGTGAAAACTTATGTGTAGAGAAATGTGTTTACTTAGATTTCCTTACTCCCTAACTATCTTTTACCGGTTGATTAGTGTGTATTAGTTGCGTGGATGACGGGTGTATTCCTTAATACCATTCGTGGGGTGGCGTACGTACTTCCCCAACTCTACAAGCTCCTACTTCACTCCTATGTCGAGCCGGCTAGGAAGCTCCTAACATGGGATCACTAGAATTCGCTTGTGCATTAAATACAACCATAAAAACCTTTAGTACGCATTTGGTTCATGTTTCTTAAGACGTTCAAGCAAGTTACCGAATAGGAAGTTAGCCAGTTTTCTTAAGCCTAACATAGATAAACAATCATCCAATACAACTAATAACACACTAATAACCAATAATCAATAGCTAGGTTTCATTAGATCTAAGCAAACACAAGATAAATCTAGCCTAACATGTTAAACAAAAGACAAGAACAAGATAGAATCAAACAACACATAGACATATTGAATGATTAATTGATAACTTATCTTTCAATGTAACATGGAAGATCTCAAGGCAAAAAGCCTTGAAAAAGATGCTAAAATCGTCTTAGGTTTTTCTCCCAAAAATTCCACACTAAGCTCTCTCTAATGACAAAAAATTAGAAAACTATATATAGACTTTTGGATCTGACGGCGTCACGTTATAGAGTGTGACGCCGTCACCTCGCCGCTTTTAGGGTTCCCGGATGACCTTCTTGACGCCGTCCCTCTTTAGCTCTCCAAAATCCGTTCTGGCTTATCAAGGCTTGACGCCGTCAGACCTTGAACGTGACGCCGTCCCTCTTTGAATTAAGCCGTGACGCCCTTGATCAGGTTAAAGCGTGACGCCGTCAGAATTTACATGCAATTTTCACTGGCTTATCATGAGTAAATTTCACATCCACCTTTTCTTGCCAAGCCATGACGCCGTCCAGAGTAAAATCTGACGCCGTCAAAGGTAACTTTTAGCCGATTTTTGAGACTTTGTCGTTTTCTTCACTTTAATGCTCCAAAAACGTCCAAAATGCCTCCTTTTCCAGATTTCTCCTCAAAAGTACCTAAAATGACAAAAGGAACGATTTAGGGCAATATTTGATCAAATAAATACGATTTAGGGCTTAAATGACCCCTTAAAAGCGGTACACTTTTCGCTTCATCAGACATCTTCCCCGGGGTCACTATCGGTCTCAACAATTTCCGATGAAATTGGAGCATCATCAGACAACACCTCGAGCTCTTCCCTCGAGATATCACTTCCCTCAATCGGAGGAGAAGGATGGGAAGAGTCGGAAAGGACAGAATCAACAATCTTCACACGATAAACCGGCTCCGGAGGTGGGACAAATGGTGTGCTCTTAGAGCTAGCAATTTCCACCACTTCCGTTGTGATCTCCGAATCTGGTTCATCATCATCAAGAATACTCTTAACATCTGCAGAACAACTTTCAAACCATTTGGTTGAACCGGGTGCAATTTTCATAGCTTTGAGTTCGGCACATTTTTCAGACATACTCTTAACCGCAAATCTTGAGAGAATTGAATCACTTCTTTTGGAAGAAATTACGGGATTAGATTTTTGATTAACCACAGCAATGTTGCTTTTGGTGGTTAGCGGTTTAGAGTTCTGATTGATTTGAAACGTGACTTTTTCATCATCAACTCTTAGAGTTATTTCTTCTCTATACACATCAATCAAGGCTCGCCCGGTCCTCAAAAATGATCTTCCGAGAATAAGAGGAACCCGGGGGTCAGCATCAAAATCAACCACCACAAAATCGGCGGGGAAATGGAACTTCCCCACCTTGACAAAGACATCCTCGGCTACACCCTTAGGAAGGGTTATGGAACGATCCGCAAGCTCGAGGGTCATGCAAGTGGGGGTGAGGTTGGGCAGAGAAAGCTTTTTCCAAATTGACAACGGAATTAGGTTGATGCTTGCACTGAGATCGGCCAAGGCGCAGCATTCAACCATCCCTGGAAATTCACAAGGAATAAGGAATTTTCTGGGATCTCCAAGCTTTTCCGGAAGCTTTTTAAGTATTGCCGCTGAGCAATTCTCATTAAGAGGAGTTTTTGCCAATTCAAATAATTTTTCTTTGTTGGTCAATAAACCCTTTAGTGTGGAAGCAAACTTAGGCATGAGGAGTAAAGCATCCGCAAAGCTTATATCAAAATGCAAATCTTGGAGGATTTGAAAGAATTTTTCCATTTGATTTGAAGCTTTATCGCGGAGCTTTTGATCATTCAATCTTGAAGGATACGGAAGGTTTGCTTTGACGGGAATTTCTTTTGGTTCAACATTCTTCGGTTCAGATGGATGGACGACCGAAGGTTGGACGTCGTTGGTTCCTCCGTTGTTAGTAGGAGGTTCCGTGTCCTTGGTCACCTCAGTCTCACGGTCGACTACCTTGGGAGGTAGAGAAGAAGCGGTAGCCGGAGCCGTGGGTCCATCATATGAAACACCGCTCCGAGTCGTGATCGCCTTAGAATTGCCCCTCGGGTTAGCGATCGTGTTGCTTGGGAGAGAAGTAGTACCCGAACCCGAGGGTCGATCATTTAAACGCTTGTTAATTTCATTGATTTGACTCATCATCATCTTATTCATTTCCTCTTGATTCTTTTGTTGTTGTTGGTTTTGAAGAATGAATTGTTTTAATAACTCATCCGAGGGCGATGGGTTTTGCACAAATCCTTGATTTTGATTGTTTGGAAGATTTGGCCCTCGGTTGTTTTGAAAATTCCCTTGATTCGGGCCTTTTTGAAAATTTCCCTGAGTTTGAAAGCTTTGCCCTTAATTAAAATTCCCTTGATTAGCCCGATTTTGATTTTGATTGTATGGAACAATATGGTTCGGCACATTTTGATTTTGATTTTGATTTTGTGTGAAACCGGGTGGTCCGAGAAAATTGTTAGAACGGTAGCTGAGGAGATTACGGTCTCCCTGAGGCTGGTAACCGTTACCACCTTGATTGAAATTTCCAGAAGCAGCATACACATTCTCTTGAGTGTAGCCACCGGAGGCTGGGCACTCAAAATATTGGTGAGGACCACCACATATTTCACAACTCTGATTAACAACATTAACTTGATGAGAAGAGGATTGTGCTTTGGTTAATGATTCAACTTGTTTAGCAAGTATTGCAATAGCCCCTAAAACTTCATCATTAGCTTTGTTATTTGCACTCGAAGTGGGAATCTTGATTCTTGAACTCCTCACTTTTGATTTATTCTCAATAATCGTGAAAGCATCTTGACTATTTCTAGTTAACAAGTTTCCACCCGCAGCAGAATTTAGGGAGTCTTGATCGGCCAGACTCAACCCATTGTAAAACGTGTCAATTTGGTGCAAGTCAGAGAAGCCATGATTAGGACACTTTTCTAATAACTCCTTAAATCTATCCCAAGCTTCGCTGAACGATTCATCGAAAGCTTGTTGAAATCGAAAGATTTGAGTTCGGAGACTAGAAGTTTTGGAAGGAGGGTAGAAATGATTGATGAACTTTGTAGCTAGATCTCCCCAAGTTAAAATGGAATTAGGGGGTTCTTTCTCTAGCCAAGTTCGAGCCGCTCCTTTCAAAGAAAAGGGAAACAATTTCATTTTGATGACATCGTAATCAACTTGGTTAATCTTAATTGTTTCAGCAATATCGGTGAAATTTCGGATATGAACATAAGGGTCTTCATGATCAAGTCCGTGAAATGAGATACCCGTGATAAGATTGAGTAACCCGTGATTGATTTCAAAGTGATTTGCTTGAATATTGGGTATCACGATGGCTCGTCTAACACCATTGAAAGGTGTTTGGAGACGTTCCTCCATTGGACGGAGGTCGGGAGCCTGAATGTCATTAACACCCACCGGAGGGTGTTGATTGTTTGGGTTGTTGGCCATTTCCTCAACGGTTGAGAAATGAACACGGTTGTTTTGACGGATAATCCTCTCGGGATTTGAAAGTGGTGAAAGAAGAGGGTTAGAAGAAGAAGAACGGGTGTGCATACACCAAAAATAAAAAGGAAAACCAAATTTGAAAAGAAAATCTTTTTGGATTTTTATATAGGAAAAATTAGAATTATTATATTTTTGGTGATCGTTGATCAACCGAACTCGTTTCTTTCAAAACTACGCGCAGCGTGGCGGAGAAGCAAAGGTCCGCTCGTAAGCTGATTAAAAACCCGCCTCTTTCGGTCTGCAATTTAATGTCAAGACCATCCTTAAACCCCGTGTATAGGTTGTAGTAAAGAAATAATCCGAGAAACGTTTAACTTCACGATCTCTTTTGTTGTTATTCGGAATGGTTTACAACACTTTTGAAGAAAAGTGAGGATTTATTTTATTTTTGTATTTTTGAAAACACTTTAGGAAAAGTGTTTTATTTTCTTTTTGTATTTTTATTTTTTTTTTATAAAAACGAGTAACTTCCGAGGAAGGGTCTTCAAAACACGTATCGAAAAACAAAATCACAAATTCTCGTCAACCTTCCCCGGCAGCGGCGCCAAAAAGTTGATGTGAATAGGAAAACACACAAGGAAATATGTGTTGACCCGAGTCGTAGTCCCGATTGAAGGATGAATGGAATTGTGATTCGGGATCGTGATTCGTGAAGTGAATGTGAAAAAGTGAGTGATTTTGATTTGGGTTACACTACGAATATTAAAATAACAAATAACAATAACTAACTAAGCTAATGGAACAATTAAGCTAAGCATTTGACCCAAAAATGGAAATTAAACGTACGCGACGTAATTTTAAAAACGTAATTAAAAGTAAATTTCTAAATCTAAGTCCTAAATTTATAAAAATAATTTTCCTAAATTCTAAATATTAAAATAAAATTTTTATAAAAAGAAAAATATTTTTTTACTTTTTATTTAATTTTTATGAATTTAAAACTAATTTAAACTAATTAAATAATTTAAAAATATTAAAACAACTTGGAAAAATCTGAAAATTTTTGAGAAAATCTAAAATTATATTTTCTACCTAGGAAAAATAAAAGCAGAGCTTAATTCAGCTTAAATCAGCTGAACAACCCAATAACCACTTTGGAAATAAGCATAAAATAAGCAAACATTGACCAAATAAACTCAAAAGCTCAGGAACTGATAAGCGCACTATATTAAACTCCAATTAACTGAAAAACATCAAATAAGCTTATGGAAATAAGCTCAAAAGCTGCTGCACAACTTATTATCAGGACAGGATCAAAATGACTCTAAGTGCTATTTGCAGATGGTGAATAAGCTATCAGATAAGCTCTTAAGGTGAATCCCAGATCAGATCTTAAAAGCTACTACTATAACCTACTGAGAAAACCTAAAATCAAGAAAATCAACCAACTGAATAAGTAGAGACAAAGCAATCAAAAAACTGGGGTGGTCAATGAAATGTGCAGGTCTGCACATTGGTTATGTGACAGTAGGGAGAGTTTTTGGCGCAAAACTTTCTCAAAACTTCACCAAATTAAACCAGCCTTTGCATACTTACTTTAACACCTAAAAGTAGCTCAAAAATACCAAAGTAGGGGTCTCAATAAGTTCAGCTTATTCTGAGCTTATTGAGGCAGTTGAGCTATCAACTTTTGCACTTATGCACTCAAATTCTTAAAAGCACTACAACTTCCTTAATCATCTAACAACAACAGCATCTCCAACCTCAATAATGCTCAATCCAATCTTGGCTAATTGCATATGAAAAGTCCCCTTACTTATAGCTAACAACAGTCCTTACAAAAATCTCTTAAACCAACTGCTAATAAACTAAATCAACTACAACTAACTGAAATAAGCTAAATCATCAACTAATCTATGATTACCTAAGCTACTTAACAACTAATAAGCAAAAAAAACAACAAGCAATAAACACTGAATCTAGCTGAACAAACTTATGCAGAAAATAGGCTAGAAATTGAAATGGAACTTACAAAACATCCCTTAGCTAGAACAAAGGGATTATCCAAAGTAGCCTATCTTTAGATAGGCCAAGCACTTCCAATTCTTTGCTTGATCTACCAGAATCAATCCAGAATCATGATCTTCATTCAACAGTTGACTTTTGTTGGCTTTTTTTGGATTTTTGAGTTTTGGACCAGAATTTAAACAACAATCACTTACAATAAGCTATTAAGCTTATATAAGCTGATATTAAATGAAAAACAGCTTAATGAAGCTGGGTTTTATAATTATTTTTGTATTTTTCTAATATTTTTGGAATATTTTTTTATTTTAAAAAGAAATTAACAAAGTTGAGATGGAAAATAGAAATAAGCTAGAAATGATTTGAAACAAGCTACTAACAATTTTAATAAGCTAAATTCAGATAAACAGATTAAATGAAACAGAATCAAAGTAATAACTAAAATAAAAATTTCATTAAAATCTTCAAAGTTACAATAAGAAATTTAAAAACTACAAAGCTTAAACTAAATTAACAGAGTAACACTACAATTAAAAACTATATAGAAAATTACATGAACATGAAGAGGAAATC